>OY759156.1:19686610-19691610 GCA_963662125.1 Diplazon laetatorius | reverse complement strand
CACACACACACACACACACACACACACACACACACACACACACACACACACACACACACACACACACACACACACACACACACACACACACACACACACACACACACACACACACACACACACACACACACACACACACACACACACACACACACACACACACACACACACACACACACACACACACACACACACACACACACACAACACACACACACACACACACACACACACACACACACACACACACACACACACACACACACACACACACACACACACACACACACACACACACACACACACACACACACACACACACACACACACACACACACACACACACACACACACACACACACACACACACACACACACACACACACACACACACACACACACACACACACACACACACACACACACACACACACACACACACACACACACACACACACACACACACACACACACACACACACACACACACACACACACACACACACACACACACACACACACACACACACACACACACACACACACACACACACACACACACACACACACACACACACACACACACACACACACACACACACACACACACACACACACACACACACACACACACACACACACACACACACACACACACACACACACACACACACACACACACACACACACACACACACACACACACACACACACACACACACACACACACACACACACACACACACACATACATCCGGACATTTTTTCTAAATGTGTTTTTTAGGTGTTTTGAGACATACTGAACACGTTTTCATGAACATCTCGAAAAAAAAAATTTCACGAAAACGAAGCTTCCTCTATGAGGAAGCAAAACGGTACAAAACTATGAGGAAGCAATGTGCAAGGTTCTACTTTGCACCCTTGTTCACTTTCGTGACGTTGAGGGCTCCTTGTAAGTGTGATGTAAGTCGAAATCAATATACATGGGGCAATTCATGTGAAATTTGAAAAATTATAATTCGCATAAAATCTGAACTCCTTGTTAGATTTTGTCAAAATTCAATACGAAACCTCTTTCGATGATAGTGCAACTTTGTACTAAATTTCAGCCGGATATCTAGAAAATTATGGAAGCTCGAGCACTTACATTGATTTTTGGAAAAATTTCAAAATGCCATAAAATATGAATGGCTTGATGGATTTCGCCCAAATTCAATAGGGTATCTCTTTGGATAATTGCGCAACTTCGTACCAAATTTAAGTCCGATATCTCAGAAAATACGCCAGTGAGAGTGTAAAGACCGTTTTTTTTACATTTGAAAATGCTTTGAAACAAAAGCAATGCGTGGATTTTTTCCGAATTCGGTATCGAGCATCCCCCTGTACTCGTACAACATTATACTGAATTTGAGCTCGATATCTTGAAAATTGTGGGAGCTAGAGACCGAAAATAAATTTTTGAATTTTTAAGAAATGCTGTAAAAACAAAAGAATTTGATAGATTCTTCCGAAAATTGAATTATGCTATGCACCGTGAACCCTTTACATGTGTGACAAATTTCAGCTTGACATCTCAAGCCGTTCTCAAGTTGTGAGCGTTCAACCAATGTTACACACATACACACACAAACACACACACACCCACACATATACATCCGGACATTTTTTCTAAATATGTTTTTTAGATGTTTTGAGACATACTGAACACGTTTTCATGAACATCTCGAAAAAAAAAAAATATCACGAAAACAAAGCTTCCTCTATGAGGAAGCAAAAAACGCTATTATTATTATTATTGTTATTATTATTATTATTATTATTATTATTATTATTATTATTATTATTATTATTATTATTATTATCATCATTATTTTACTTACACAAAGGAAAATACATTTATTTTCTCAATTACCTTAACAAAGTACCCAACTTTTCCCTCACGTTCGCCACCGACCTCGAGCACCGCCCCCTCACTCTTTCCCGACTCGATCAGGCCCAAAATTTTCTTCAACGCCGTCTCACAAATTTGGGGTCCTTGATTGGTCGTCTTGTCAAACGGATCGCCGACTTTTCGCTTCAAAACCAATCCCTTCGAAATTTGAACGAATTCGTCGTATATCTTCGAATGCACGAATACGCGAGATGCGGCTATGCAAATTTGTCCGGCATTTGTGAATATCGCGTGATGTGCCAGAAATGCAGCTTGGGTCACTGCACGAAGAAAAAAAAATGGTGAGGACATTGTTTAACCGCACGAGTTAAAGAATACACGAAAAAAATGAAAATAAAAGTAGGTAAGATGCAATGTTTTCATTCTTAATAAAATCTTTTAAGCTACTAATAATGCTTTTTTTTTATTTTCTCAAGCCTCAAATTAAATGGAAAAAGGTACGAGCGAGTTAGTCCGTCAATCAAAATTTATCAAAAGGCCTGAACATATTTTTCAAATTTTAAATAAGCTAATGAAATAAATAGTTAATTTATTGATTATTGGAGGATCGATGATTGTACAAACCATTTGCATCGTCGCATACAACGAGAGGGCTTTTGCCGCCGAGTTCCAAAGTAACTTGCTTCAAATTCGTCTTGCCAGCAACGGAAAGAATGTGATGACCCACCTGCGATCAACATCAATCTCGGAATAATTAACCAAAGCTTATGTATTATATATTTTTTTCAAATAAGCTAACGGTTGAAATTTTTGCCTGGGTCGAATCTCGATCCCCCCCCCCCCGTCTTTATAAATCGCGTCGAAAAACGTTGGCAGTCTATAAATATTTATTTGTTTAATTTATATTCAATTTAATTCGTTTGGAATTCGATTATTTCAATTCATGTAAAATGCTTTGCCTGAAGATGACACGATGACCCCCGTGCTATCAACATGGACTCAAAATAACACTCTGATTATATTTCATATAATTGCCGTCTGAGTATATTTTTGTTCTTTGATAAAATTGATAAAATTGATAAAATTGATAAAATTGATAAAATTGATAAAATTGATAAAATTGATAAAATTGATAAAATTGATAAAATTGATAAAATTGATAAAATTGATAAAATTGATAAAATTGATAAAATTGATAAAATTGATAAAATTGATAAAATTGATAAAATTGATAAAATTGATAAAATTGATAAAATTGATAAAATTGATAAAATTGATAAAATTGATAAAATTGATAAAATTGATAAAATTGATAAAATTGATAAAATTGATAAAATTGATAAAATTGATAAAATTGATAAAATTGATAAAATTGATAAAATTGATAAAATTGATAAAATTGATAAAATTGATAAAATTGATAAAATTGATAAAATTGATAAAATTGATAAAATTGATAAAATTGATAAAATTGATAAAATTGATAAAATTGATAAAATTGATAAAATTGATAAAATTGATAAAATTGATAAAATTGATAAAATTGATAAAATTGATAAAATTGATAAAATTGATAAAATTGATAAAATTGATAAAATTGATAAAATTGATAAAATTGATAAAATTGATAAAATTGATAAAATTGATAAAATTGATAAAATTGATAAAATTGATAAAATTGATAAAATTGATAAAATTGATAAAATTGATAAAATTCATAAAATTGATAAAATTAATAAAATTGATAAAATTGATAAAATTGATAAAATTGATAAAATTGATAAAATTGATAAAATTGATAAAATTGATAAAATTGATAAAATTGATAAAATTGATAAAATTGATAAAATTGATAAAATTGATAAAATTGATAAAATTGATAAAATTGATAAAATTGATAAAATTGATACAATTGATACAATTGATAAAATTGATAAAATTGATAAAATTGATAAAATTGATAAAATTGATAAAATTGATAAAATTGATAAAATTGATAAAATTGATAAAATTGATAAAATTGATAAAATTGATAAAATTGATAAAATTGATAAAATTGATAAAATTGATAAAATTGATGAAATTGATAAAATTGATAAAATTGATAAAATTGATGAAATTGATAAAATTGATGAAATTGATAAAATTGATAAAATTGATAAAATTGATACAAAAATAAGTAAAATTGATACAAAAATAAGTAAAAGAGATAAAATCGAAAAAAGTTATATTTACAGCAGTGGAACCGGTAAATGCAATTTTCCTGATGTCGGGATGTTCGGAAACTGCCGCACCGGCCGTAGTACCATAACCGGTTATAACATTTATCACACCGGCCGGAAAATTCGCTTCGCGGGCGAGTGCAGCGAGATAAAGAGCCGTGAGAGGAGTGAGTTCTGCAGGTTTGAGAACAAGTGTGCAGCCGGCTGCAAGAGCCGGTGCCCATTTCAGGGCGACCATGAGAACTGGATAGTTCCATGGAATTATTTGACCAACGACACCGACGGGTTCCTTACGGGTCATCGTCAAATTTCCATCGCCTATTTATTTATTTATTTATTACTTTTTTTCCACGAAAAATAATTCGTAAAAATATTTAATTTGAAATTTCGATAATTTTTAGTGTCAAATTTTTTGGTACTTAACATTTTTTTTAACGTCGTGATCTTTGACATAAATACCTGTGGGAATGGTTTTTCCGTGTATCTTGTCGGCGTAACCGGCGTAGTAACGAAAAGATTGTATACTTCCTTGAACATCTTGCATGGACGCGATAAGTGGTTTTCCATTGTCGAGAGTTTCCAATCTGGCAATGTAATCGATATCACGTTCAATCAGATCGGCCAACTGTCGATAAACCAATGTCCAATAATTATTGTCTCGAACGATTCTTTCGCTATATCACGCAATGGGCATACAATTCGATAAAGAAACTATATTTATATATTATTTTAACTTATTGTTAAAAGGAATAGATTTCAATCATAAATATTCAATCCAAAACGAATAAATTTTAATACAAAAAAAATACATGTTAATTTCTAACAAATGAAATTCAATTTTAAAACGAATGAATTTCCAGTTGAAATAATTGAATTTAAATTTGAGG
>OY759156.1:19247132-19686410 GCA_963662125.1 Diplazon laetatorius | reverse complement strand
ATTTAAATTTGAGGAAGAATCAATTTACAACGAATACGTATGCCAATGAATAATTTTCAGTTAGTTTACAATTTTTTTCGTTACAATATAAATTTTTTAAAATCTAACTTTGACTGCCACCGACGATGAGCAACATCAATGAGGCAAAGTTAAATTTTGAACCTTATCGATAATCAGATGCAAAAGTGAGATGAAGAACAAAGATCATTATTTGAATACTGGTTTTTATTCAATTTTTTTTTTCAAGTTGTATTACACGGCGTAGATACAATATTCACCTTGTGCAGAAGAGCCCCTCGTGCAGAAGCGTCCAATTTGCGCCATGGCGAATTTTTCGCGAACGCTGCTTTAGCCGCTGCTACGGCCTTGTCAACGTCGGCCTGCGCGGTAGAAATAATCGTTCCATAAACTTGTCATTATCACTCAGCCAGCGGCTCAAGGATTCTGACCATTTGTAGAATAACAAGAATTGGAATTTTCGTTCGAGATTGGTACGATTGATTGAGACAAAATATAATTCGCGGCAATCTAAAATACAACAGATGTCGCGTGTGAAAAATTGAATAAGTTTTAATAAGAACTAATTTTCATTAAATCTTTATTATTTGAAATAAAAATGTGAATCGAGACTGCACATATTGTTTATGTAATATTTTTTTTTTGGTTTTTTTTTAAGCCCGTGATCAATTCTCGTGATATATCAATAAATGATTCAAGGCTCATGTTTCGTATCGTTCCAATAGCAACTCACCTTATCGCCCTCGGCAATTTCCGCGATAACAGTCTCGTTCGTTGGGTTGATGGTCGAAAACGTTTTGCCACTCACCGCATCGACAAATTCGTTATTTATAAACAACTGTGAATCATAATAAATAATTTTCAAATAAATAAAAGAAAGCAACCATAATTGTTAATTCATGTGAATCTATGAGATTGAGCATGTCAAGTTGAATATTTTTCAATCGGCAGAGGCTCAACATTCATAAACTTGAATTTCTGTCAAATCCGAACAATTCAGCCGATCTCTGCCAAATTTAATACACATCACTGCTGAGTGATATTTTATACTTTGGAAAATTCGGAGCTCAGTTAGCCAAACTCGACGGGAGTTATATCGATAGATTTGATTTTTCGAAAAATTCAAAACATAAAATCAAAACTCCTCGATGAATTTGACCCAAATGCAATACCGACCAACCTTGAGTACTAAATAGTTCTTGACTCTTTGTCAAGAACTATTTAGACGAGTATCTCAAAATTTTCGATCGCTGGAGCGTTGACGTTCTTTTTTCGGGAATTTGAAAACGACATAAAATCTGGACCACATCTTGAATCATGACAAAAATTATAGTCGAAGAAAGGGTCGAAGAGCTGCACATACGTGCAAAATTTGGGGACTGCAGGCAAAACCGTTGTCGAGATATACACGTTTGAATTTTAGTAGGCCATTACATGCCACACACATACCCATATCCACACAAATCCGGACATTTTCTCCAAATGTGTTTTTTCGACGTTTAAGCAAAATCTGAACATGGCGACATGAAGATCTCGGAAAAAAATGCCCACTGTCACATAGCTTCCTCTATGAGGAAGCAAACAATTTTTACTGTAAGTTAGAAGAAAACCTTGCCCATTGCTTTCTCATAATTTTGCACCGTTTTCAAATTATTGAGATGTAAAGTAGAACCTTGCTCATGGCTTCCTTATCATTTTATTTTTAACTATTGAGATGTAAAGTAGGACCTTGCTCATGGCTTACTTATCATTTTACACATTTGCCAAAGCTTCCTCTATGAGGAACCATGTGTTTATCAATTTTGGCTTCCTCATAGAGGAAGCTTTGGCAAATGTGTAGAATGATAAGTAAGCCATGAGCAAGGTTCTACTTTACAACTCAATAATTTGAAAACGGTACAAAATTATGAGGAAGCAATGTGCAAGGTTCTACTTTGCATCTTTTTTTTTGACTTTCGTGGCGTTGGGAGCACCATGTCGGCGTAATGTGAATCGAAATCAATTTACATATGTATATAGGGCAATTTGTGTCAAATTTGAAAAATTATAATTCCCATAAAATCTGAACGTCCCGATGGATTTCGCTCAAATTCGATACCAAACATCTTTCGATAGTAGTGCAACTTTGTCCTAAATTTTAGCCCGGAATCTCGAAAATTGTGGAAGCTAGAGCACTTACGTCGATTTTTGAAAATTTTCAAAGCGACATGAAAAATGAATGGCTCGATGGATTTTGCCAAAATTCAATCCGAAACACCTTTTGATAATAGTGCAACTTCGTACCAAATTTTAGTCCGATATCTAGAAAATTGCGCCAGCTAGAGTGCGCACACCGTTTTTTTACACCTTTTAAAATTTCTTAAACCAAAAGCACTCCATGGATTTTTGTCAAATTCAGTAACAAGCATCTCCCTGTAGTCGTTCAACATTATACTAAATTTGGGCTCGATATCTCTAAAATTGTGGGAGCTAGAGACCGAAAATAAATTTTTGAATTTTTTAAAAATGGCGTAGAATCGAGAGATCTGCATGGATTTTTCTAAAAATTAATTGTGCTATGCCCCGAGAACCCTGTACATGAGTGACAAGTTTCAGCTTAATATCTAGAGCCGTTCTCAAGTTATGAACGCTCATCCAATGTTACATACACACACACACACACACACACACACAGCACACACACACACACACACACACTCACACACATACATCCGGACATTTTTTCTGACTGATTTTTGGATGTTTTGGGACATTCTGAACACGTTTTAATGAACATCTCGAAAAAAAAATGTTTCACCAAAACAAAGCCTCCTCTATGAGGAAGCAAAATAATAAATTTTATTACCTGAGTGTATTTGACAGCGACGTCTGGCTTGGCCATGCTGCGTTCTTGAACGAGATATCCACGTGAATTCACGAAGCTTCGTGAAGCGAGGGCGATACGCGTTTGAATGACGGGCAGCCGGCTCCGAGAACGCGCTATCGTCTTTGTTTGGAAGTCGTGCGCGCAACTCCGAATGGTGGGAGGACTCGGCGCCGCGTCTGTCTCATCCTAGTCCATAAATAACCGGACTCGACGAAATTTTCCAATGACAATGAAATTTAGTCGTCGTCCCTCATAGATCTTTTTATCTGACAATTCGTATTCATCGATTTAAATGTTGATCCTAAAGAAAGAAAATCTTGAGATTTATAAAAAATATGTGATATTAGTTTGTTTTTTTTAACTCTCTTAAGTACTCCTCGTGCTCACGTAGTTCACTCGTGTCTAGTCGTGTCACTAATTGTGAGAATAGAAGAGACTGCCAATTGACATTTAAATGTGTATATAAAATAAAATCATGGCAACTCACTCGCTTTTTCTTGTCCCGTTGGGCCGTAAGGAGCACGTGCGCTCCAACTTACCGACTGACGACCACCGGCGACTCGCACTAGCGCTAAAAATTCATTTTAGTTGAGGGCATCCCCCGAACCTTTTCCGTTCGCAACGAGTGCGAGAGAGATAGCGCCATGGACGCTCGCGGCGGAGCGAGAGATAACGAACTCCAAACGTTCGGGATCGTCTCAAATAATTTTTTTTTTAATCAATATAAGTCTATCGATGAATAAATAGAAATTGATGGAAGCAATTGATCTTGGGGCTTAAATGAGCCGGTTCGGATTATTTTTTTCTTTTTGTGAATAATAAATGTTATGGTTTTAGTCGTTGCACCATTACATCCACGAATTTTTATCGAGTACTCTGACGTACTTGCCAGAACGTCATGTAGATATTTATACGAACAGTTTTGGCGACGGACGATTTTTCGTCCAAATTCAAAATTATTTAACGACCAAAACACTTTGAATCGAAACAAGCATTTATTCATTCATCCAATTTTTATTGATTTTGCTTGCCTATAGAGGAAGCTTTGTTTTGGTGAAAATTTTTTTTTTCGAGATGTTCATTAAAACGTGTTCAGAATGTCCCAAAACATCCAAAAATCACATTCAGAAAAAATGTCTGGATGTATGTGTCTGTGCGTGTGTGTGTGTGTGTGGGTGCAGATATATAACATTGATTGAGCGTTCATAACTTGAGAACGGCTCGAGATATCAAGCTGAAACTTGCCACACATGTACAGGGTTCTCGGGGCATAGCACAATAAATTTTTTAGCAAAATCCATGCAGATCTTTCGATTTCACGCGATTTTTGAAAAATTCAAAAATTTATCTTCGGTCTCTAGCTCCCACAATTTTAGAGATATCGAGCCCAAATTTAGTATCATGTTAAACGACTACAGGGAGATGCTTCTTACTGAATTGAAAAAAAAAATCCATGGAGTGCTTTTGTTTTAAGAAATTTTAAAAGGTGTAAAAAAACGGTGCGCGCACTCTAGCTAGCGCAATTTTCTAGATATCGGACCAAAATTTGGTACGAAGTTGCACTATTATCAAAAGGTGTTTCGGATTGAATTTGGGCAAAATCCATCGAGCCATTCATTTTTTATGTCGTTTTAAAAATTTTCAAAAATCGACGTGAGTGCGACGTAAGACATCTAGCTTCCACAATTTTCGAGATTCCGGGGTAAAATTTAGGACAAAGTTGCACTACTATCGAAAGATGTTTGGTATCGAATTTGAGTGAAATCAATCGGGACGTTCAGATTTTATGGGAATTATAATTTTTCAAATTTGACACAAATTGCCCTATATAGATATGTAAATTGATTTTGACTCACATTACACTGACATGGTGCTGTCAACGCCACGGAAGTAAAAAAAAAGGTGGAAAGTAGAATTTTGCACATTGCTTCCTCATAATTTTGTACCGTTTTTAAATTATTGAGATGTGAAGTAGAACCTTGCTCATGGCTTCCTTATCATTTTATTATAAATTATTGAGATGTAAAGTAGAACCTTGCTCATGGCTTTTTCATCATTTAACACATTTGCTAAAGCTTTCTCTATGAGGAAGCCAAAATTGATAAATACGTGGTTCCTCATAGAGGAAGCTCTGGCAAATGTGTGAAATGATAAGTAAGCCATGAGGAAGGTTCTACTTTACATCTCAATAATTTGAAAACGGTACAAAATTATGAGGAAGCCATGTGCAAGGTTCTACTTTTTTCGTTAAATCAACATGTTCCTCGTTTGGATGATGGTTCCTAGTTCAGTCGGTTCATCGATGAATCATATTTTGATCGACCATGCAAACTTGCATATTCGTTCATGTTTTTTCCCCCCATCCATACATAAACATAGATGATTAACGAAAAAAGTGTTGTCACGTTATTTTTTTTCGCTCAAAGTATTACAATCCAGATCGTGTGTTGAACTATCCTGTTTTTCGTATTGATTGCAGCGAACTGGATATGTAATGCACGTCAAACGTGCATAACAGTTGTGTGAGGTACCTGGTACGCGATCGATAAAGCCACAACGGCGTTTTCAACATTCTTGTTATCGCACACTTCACTCTGTACTTTTATATAAAAAAAAAAAAAAAAAACAAAAAAAACACATGTTTACGACGATGATTCGATGAAATCGTACAAAATTTCTGTAATACATTTTCATTGGTTATAAAATACCCAAAATTAAAAATAATAATAATAATAATTAAAACAATGTGATTTTTAAATTATAATTCAAACGTGTTGAGTGTTAATTACATTTTTATATAAATAAATTGTGAGTAGAAAAAATAAAACAATGACAACGAAAGACACAATTATTCAAGAAGACGGATTTGGCTTTGCTCCTAGAAGCATCGTTTCGCCATCGGTAGGGAATCCCTTTAATATCGTTCGAAGGTAAGAAAGAAGCTGTGACAAAACATATTTTAAAAAAATAATGATCAAATAAAATATTGATTAGTAAAAATTATAGATAGACGTGAGTTTTTCATCGCACGACAGATTTTGCTTTTCACAATAATAAAAATGATAATCGATAATATTAATTATTCAATCCACACAAATAATTATGTAAATATTATATTACATTTTTAATTTTGAAGGTACACATTGACCAATGAAAACGGATCCTCGGTTCGATTGATAAGTTGGGGAGCTGGAATACAATCGATCAACGTTCCGAACAATCGTGGCGTTCTCGGCGACGTTGCACTCGGTTTCGACCATCTCGATGGTACAAAGAAATATATATGGGGGATTTCACCGGAACTCCATCAGGTTTGACCTTTGGGTCAAAATTTTTGGCTCCTAATTTTTTACATGAATATATATTGAAAACAAAAAGACCCGTGATTGGGGGTTTTTCATTTTAAGGCCCCGCTTTTAAGATACATTTAAATGAAGTTTTTCACCGATTGACCGTATTTGATCATTCGAATCGATATATCTCAGCAATGGTTAGTGATAAACGGAAAAACCACAGGTGTTTTTTTTTCTGTTTTTGCGTGCTCTATACGATCAAAATATTCATGATTATGTTGCGCCGATGTGACTATTATTTATTAACAGTTGAAAATTAAAAATGAAATTAAACAAAAAATACTTTTTTTTTTTTTTCAATTAAATTCCTTGATTAAAAACGAAAATTTTAAGATATCAGAGGAAATGGGCATCGACTTGGTTCGGAAGTTACAGCTTTTTGAAGGGGTTCACGGTTAAACAAATCGATGTATCTCAGCAACGGTTAGTGATAAATTGAAAAGCTATCAGTGTTTTTTCTTCGTTTTTGCACTCTTTATATGATGAAGTTGTGCATCATTATGAAGCAATTGTTATTAACAATTGAATCATTTAAAATTGTAAAAAACTTAAAATGCTCATTTTATTTTTACGAATTATTTTTTTATGGATTCTTTGAACGAAAACAAAAATTTTGAGTCCTTACAAAGCTTGGTCCGACGTTTCGTTCGGAAGTTATGGTTTTTTTTTTGTTATGAAGAACACGTGTGATGTTTTTATTTTACATCAAACGTGTTCTTCATGACAAAGTTCCGGTGGAATCCCCCATATGTATCGATTGCCCCGGTTTTGCTCGCAACGATTGTTCTCATGCTCAACGCACTCCCCCTCCCCTCCCCCAAGACTATCTGCAAAATAGATTTATCGGACGGATAACAAATCACGTGACAATTGGCTCAAAAACAAATGAAGTTTCATCGCCGAAAATTAATGAAAAAACTGTTTATCTCGATGCAAGTTTCAACGATTTCGACAATGTCAATTGGGAATCATTTGTGCTGGATAAACAGGTTGTAAGAAATGATCCTGACAAACTACATTTCAGTCGATAAACCACAGAAATGGAGTTTCTTCATACTTGCAAAATTGTCTTCCCTTGAAAGAAAAAAAGGAAGAGAATGAGTTATGAAAAAACGGTCTAAATTGAATTTTTCGCAAATCACGTTGCCACGATAATCCTCGGCGGTTGCTTACGTGACTCAACCGGGAAGCGGTCGAGTTTCTGCATCCGACAGTGACTCGGCCTTTTTGCTTCAACGGCGCAATTTTTTTTCTTCTCTTCCATTTTTTTTTACAAGCCGATGGAAAAGATAAAATTGTGTACTTTATACATGAAGAAAAAACAAATGCGTATCGACGTTTGCAATAGATAATGTCGTACCGCAAACGTCACGCAGGCAATGATGGTGATACCATGATTCAAACGAAGTACAGTTGGACGAATGAAAACGAGTTGAACGTAAAAATCAATGCGACGAGTATTGGAACAATTCCAGTAAATTTTACAAATTATTGTCCCTTAAATTTGGCAGGACATGTAAGTGGAATTCGATTTTTTCCATCCTGTAAAAAAATTGCATCATATCGAAAAGCTTTTTCTGTTTTTTTTTCTTACCTTTATTGGGTTAGAATAAAAAAACGGAAAAAGAAAAAAAATTGAATTTAACAAAAAAATCCAGATGTAATTTTGGAAGAGATTTAATTATAATTTGAAAACGAAACAAAAACAAAATATTGTTCAGGGAACGACTTCCGAGGAATTGAAAAATCACGTAGTCACCATAAACGCCGACAAATGGACTTCGCAATCGTTCATGAAAAACAATTTTTCAAACCTGGAATGTCGTTACGTCGAAGGTGGAATTTACGATCTACGTAATTGCACAAAGTTGAAGAACAGATTGAATTTGATTCCGGGTGGTGGATATGATCATAATTTCTTCATCTATAGTCCGAGCACATTGTGCTACAGATTCCACGCAAGGTAATTTTGAAGTGAAACTTCTATGGTGACGATGGGAGTCAATTCGTGCTGGGCGTCACAAAATGTTGCACAGTGGCCGATTTAACGGAAAACCTGGCCAAAAGTCGAAAAGTGGCAAGGTGGGAATTCGATTTTTTTGTTACATGTAATTGTTGAGGAGCTCCTATTTTTTCAATTATAATAATTTATTTTAAATCTACAGTAGAGGTCTAATCGGGTTCTACCTGGGCATTGAAAATCAGCTTTCTCAGATAAATATTTCTTTGAGAAAAATAACTCCGAATAGCCGAAATTCTCACTTCCCTGTGCGGGGCATCCCCAGAATTCAAGACTTGAGTCGTTATAATAACGTTCAACAAGTTCATTAGGCAAAAACACCACTAATATCGGAGTAACAATTGTTGGAATTTTAATATAATTTAAATAAACATAAAAAAATTCCGAATTTCTATCATACTATTCGTCATTGAATAGGGGGAACACGAATCCTGTATCACTTCCCTGTCGCCTAAAACACGTTAAAATCAGCTGCTAAAACAGCAAGCGTCGCTGTCATTATACGATTAAATGTGGGGCTCGAACCTTGAGGTAATCGCGCTCGCATTTTGATCAACTGATCAATAGGTCCGGTGTGACCGAGCTATTACTACCGACTCCCCGTCCGGGTCAGACGATTTCTCACTTCCCTGGCACGTATTTTCATGAATATCATTATGTATTTTGGAAGTTAATATCAATGAAACTTGTGCATTTCAGCGGCATGGATTAGTGAAAGGCGTTAAATTTATTGTAAGATGTTGCACAAGTCTGTGTCTGCGCAAGTCACAGTCCTCTCATTTATTCATTTATTAACCCAATGAGATGAAATTCGGTATGCAGATGTAAATTGATTACCTCAAATCAGACCTGATAGTTTTTTTGAAAAAAATGCCAGGCCCCTAAAAAAATTTTCTATTGAAAGGTGTACCCGATTTTTTTCGCTTACCCCATTAAGGTAGTACCTCCACAGATGCGTTGAACTAGGAAATGGTTGAAATTCGACATATATGTTATTTAATACATTATCCAAACATCTGTGCAATTTGAATGAGTTTGACCTCCCCAAACGTGAGATATTTACACTTAAAGTTGGCTTGTTTTACACGTATCAAATGCGTTATGATGGGCAAAAAAGAGCATTATTAATTCTACCGTCACGAATTGAACTAAGAAATTGATAAAAAACGAGGATAAGCTAGAGTAAGATATCACGAATAATGTGAAAAAAAATGAGAATGATTTACCATCTAGTTTCCAAGATATAACAATGAGAAGCCCTCACAATTTTGGTCGTATAGCATATATCCTGCTCGGCCTGCAAACAAACGAGTGCGTGGAGGGGGAACGGCGTGTATTGGGGCAAAGCCTCGACAGTCCCGGCAAAAAGTTTACTGGCAATGGTAGATCAAAAACAATCTTTGAAACATGAACATGGTATGTAAACTTTTGGTTGAGATTGTCGCGGAGGAACTACCTTAAACGAGGTGTCTTGGAATGAGGCTCCAGAAATGCAACAAATAATGTTCTAGGCCCTTTTTTTATTTTAACCTTTCATTGTCAGTCACGACATATATATGCTTTTGAAGTCGTTATCAGAACGTCCGTCCTCTTTAATTTCTAAACTACCGAAGCGAAAAATCTGAATAAATTCCAAACTAACTATCCAAATTTCAAAGCTGACATGAATTTAGGATGTACCTTTGAGGAGTAAATACCAGGGCTTGAAAAAACAGGAATAAATGATGAATAATGATTTTGGGCACTGACGTCACTTTCATGGCTCAATTATCATTTCCCTGACAGCTATGCCGAGTAAAAGTAGTTAATTTTTTTTCAAAATCCGGGTTAATTTATTAAGCACTTTTTCTACGTAATATTCAGGCAACTGCGAAATATATTTTGAGAGAACTTTTGATTTCATTCTCACTTCTCCCGTGCGTCGTCTCACTTCCCTGCCCTCCATGAAATGAAAAACGGCTATAAAATGGATAATTACCATTATTTTGTCTGACCTCGTCAAAGTTGATTACCTACCGTTCCACCCTGGCTCATAATCACTTTTAATCGTCGAAGTATCGACAATAAAATGCAACAACCAAAAATGTCCCATTTTATTTCTAACTTTTTGAGAATAACCCATGCGTTCGCAAAGTGAAACAACCGGATTTAAATATTTCCGGTGCTTGTCCTACACCTCTGAAGACATCATTATTCTAGTGCGCGCGAATTCTCAAATCACATGGAGAGAGCTTCTGATGGTATTTTATTTGAGAGTATTTATTGTTATAGAGTAATATCATACAGTACCGTCCGGAAATATCAGGCTACAAACCGCGCGTGCTGCCGAGAATCACTTATGTCTTTGAACGACAATAACTCTGCGACAAAAAAATGTTATAATTTTTTTTTCATGGCTGGAAACGTTGCAAAATTCTGAACATAATGACCTGCGTTTGATAATATTCCCATGATCTAGTACTATAATTGTAAGATGTCATGTGAAAATCATTGAAAAAAAAATTTGCATTTCTCCGAAATTCCCTTCCTCGACTTCAACTCGCTGCCGGATCTAGAAAAAAAATGTCACCAGTACGAAATTTTGTATCGGTAACCTTTGAGATCTTACCTTTATTTCGAGTCAAAAAAACATGAAAAACTTCAACGGCTTCATGAGTAATTAAGAAAACTGTGTAGACGTGCATCAATGGATGGTGAGCCATCGATCTCGAGTCGACGGTCGTGGCGGCCTTCATTGAAGAAAATCGGGTTGGGGTCGAAATCCAGAACGAGAATGAGATTGTATCGAACGTACAATATGCCGAATGCCTACCAGTCGGCGCGGTTTTTAACATTTCCTGACTTTCGAGCTTTCTCACGCGTCAATTATCAAAGTTACACTACCGTCCGAAAGTATCGGGACACTAAGCTCGCGCGCTAGCTAGAGACAGTTCTGTCTTTGAACGCCGACAACTTCGCGACAAAGTGCGCTAGAAGCTCCTTCGAAAAATCGTTGTAAGGCTTATGGAATTTCGAATCCAATGATATTTTTTTCATAATATTCTTATCACTGAATACCGAGATACGATGTAAAAAAGATTTGTAAAAAATTCAAATTTTTCCGAAATGTTGTATCTCAACTTCAATTCACTGCCGGACCTAGGGAAAATTTTTCAGGAGTTTGGATTTTTTATATGTTAATTTCTGAAGCTTTATCTTTAATTTGAGTCCAAAAAGTATTGAAAATCTCCACGGGTTCTTGAGTTATCACGAATCATGTGCAGGCGTTCGTTAATCAAGCGCGAGGCGTCGATCTCACGACCGACCGTCGAGCTATCTTGTTTTTCCGCAAAGGCAGGGCCGCAGCGAGTCATGCATGAAGCGAGCGCTTGCACGGGGTGCCCGTCCGAAAGCATATTCTTATTGTGATTCTTTTCCGAGCGAATTACGAGTTGCATTTAAATTCAATAAATCATTATTTTATAATAATTCGTAATACGCAGCTCGTAATAGCTGGTTGATTCACTTCGACAAACACATGCAGGTATACCTCCTCTACAATCACATATACAAACGAATCAAGATCAAGATCCACCTTGGCACTTGTCGACTTTTCGCCAGGTTTTCCGGTAAATCGGCCACTGTGCGGCGTGCCCGTGAGCATTTAAAGTTTAGTGGTGTAAGCTAAATGGCAAAGTTACTGACACTTTAAGGTAGTTCTGGAGTTTTCTCAAAATCGATAGAATCGCCTGAAATTGTAGTATGGTGTAGATACAACCTTTATGAACCGGTTCCTAAATTTTTTATTCGATCCACCACTTAGTTTCTGAGATAATTGCAATCAAAAATCGGTTTTTTTGTACGTGATGCCTATACCTAACACGTGAATGGATAGGACTTTATTCACACTTTTTATTATCGGCGCTAAACGGAACTATACATTTTCAAATAAAACCACCGGTGTATGCAGTACTAGTGTAGGATTAATTGAAAAAAAAATTGCATTATTCCACCACTTAGTTTCGGAGATATCGACTCACAACAAATATTTATTATACTCGATACGGAACGGACACGCAATCAGCCGTGACGAAACGGCAACCGTGTTTGCTGTGGAGAAGAGATGGGGGCGCGGCAAAGTCCGGGAATTTGAAACGGGTTTTTTCGGGAGTTTTGATAATAAGGAATATGTAAAATAGAACTTAATCCCATTCGTGTTTCTTCCACTGCTTTTCTTGAAAAAATATCTTTTTTACACTGAATACACTTTAAATGCTCGGAAAGATATTTTAAATCAACAATCCGTCGCCCCTCGACAGCAAACTTCTGTTGCTGATCGTTGAGGTTATGGTCGTTGAGGTTATCACGTTTAGCAGCATTCGCTCGACACATAGCCGCAACAGCTCTTAATTCGTGATCACAATTTTTTTTTTCGCAAACCGACCCTCATCCCTCACTCGGCTGGACATTTTCTCAATAATTCGTTGATAAAAATTCACGGCCACTGGTACACGTTTGAAGTTTCTAATACTAGAAAATTGCGCTGTTGCCGCTTTTTCAGCGCCACGCTCTATGTATGTAGGGGGCCTATCCATGCACGAGGTGTGATTGTGTAGGCTGTGCAGAGAGTACAAGCTCTGTCAAAAATTTTCAACCGACAGCATCATATGAGATTAGGTTTTACTGTACACTGCGGTCGAAACTTTTAGCTGATACGTGTACCTCCAGAACTACCTTAAGGTAGTTCTAATTCATGCACCTCGTGCATGGATAGGCCCCCTACATACATAGAGCGTGGCGCTGAAAAAGCGGCAACAGCGCAATTTTCTAGTATTAGAAACTTCAAACGTGTACCAGTGGCCGTGAATTTTTATCAACGAATTATTGAGAAAATGTCCAGCCGAGTGAGGGATGAGGGTCGGTTTGCGAAAAAAAATTGTGATCACGAATTAAGAGCTGTTGCGGCTATGTGTCGAGCGAATGCTGCTAAACGTGATAACCTCAACGACCATAACCTCAACGATCAGCAACAGAAGTTTGCTGTCGAGGGGCGACGGATTGTTGATTTAAAATATCTTTCCGAGCATTTAAAGTGTATTCAGTGTAAAAAAGATATTTTTTCAAGAAAAGCAGTGGAAGAAACACGAATGGGATTAAGTTCTATTTTACATATTCCTTATTATCAAAACTCCCGAAAAAACCCGTTTCAAATTCCCGGACTTTGCCGCGCCCCCATCTCTTCTCCACAGCAAACACGGTTGCCGTTTCGTCACGGCTGATTGCGTGTCCGTTCCGTATCGAGTATAATAAATATTTGTTGTGAGTCGATATCTCCGAAACTAAGTGGTGGAATAATGCAATTTTTTTTTCAATTAATCCTACACTAGTACTGCATACACCGGTGGTTTTATTTGAAAATGTATAGTTCCGTTTAGCGCCGATAATAAAAAGTGTGAATAAAGTCCTATCCATTCACGTGTTAGGTATAGGCATCACGTACAAAAAAACCGATTTTTGATTGCAATTATCTCAGAAACTAAGTGGTGGATCGAATAAAAAATTTAGGAACCGGTTCATAAAGGTTGTATCTACACCATACTACAATTTCAGGCGATTCTATAGATTTTGAGAAAACTCCAGAACTACCTTAAGAGCATCGCTGTCGGATTTTTACTATTTATTGACGCGTGATGTAGCTTAAATGGAAGGTTACGGTTTTAACACGTACGTTAAGGCCCTCTGAATGAGATTCACTTATCAAACAAGTGAAATAATTAATATTTATTGATATAATAATTGTTTTAATATCGCTTCTCTGCTGCCGGGGTTTCTGACACCCGAGAAACACCCATGTCGTCGTTTGTGACACCGACGTATGCCCAATTCATGACACGGTTGACGCAGCCTATAACCTTCACGTGTACCCGATTTATACTTCCTTGGCTTAGCTTATGACACCTATGCGTACCCACTGACTGACCTGTCAAGTCGAGAGTCAACAACTGCAACGTAACTGCAATTATGTGACGTATTTATTGACACTACGGATTTAACCGAATATCTAACCAAAAGTTAAATTATTTTTTATCTCATCGCCAGCCTGGTTCATGCTGAATATGTCGATACCATTTTTATGTCGTTTTATACTGACAGTACGAACAAATTCGAGATTTACGTAGGTCGTTGCACTTGCCATCAGCGTCTATCACGGCCGCTGCGGAGCCACTGAGACGCATATTACACTGTTCACTGGTCAATTTCCATCGTAAAATAGTTAATTTCAAAAAGTATGTTTGTCCAATAATTAGAAGCGAAAAACGCTCTTCAATTAGCCGATAATTTAATTGTTATTCGATAAAAACTATATTTATGGCAGTCAAAACTTCGCCGTCGGTATCACAATCTAGGACAGTGTCAGAAACTGGGCCGTTTACCTCCACTAGATACTAAAAGGAGTGACACAAAGAACTGGAGTGGGTGTGAGAACGAGATAGAAAACGTTAAACATGGTATTCCTATCTTCGGTCGCCTCTTTGTGCGGTGCTCCGTATCTTCTCTCATCTATGGACAAGCTATTGTGCTGCGTGCGACGTCTTACAATTGGGCTTCCTGCACACGGAGCAACTCGTCATAGTATTAGTCGCGGCGTACGGAAGGTATACGCTTGTGTGCTATTCGCGTTTTTCTCAATACATAACTGCACGCAAGCGCAACAACCCCGTCGGAATGTATATTCAAATTCGAAGAAAAAAAAATGGTTTCGAGAATTTTCTTTTCCTAATCGTTAGAGGGTAGTCATTGTCAGTCTAAATTCAGTTTTCGACCGTTAAACCTTCTTGCGCTGACCGTCACTTTGGATTCAAGGGGAAATTAGTTTATGTTAATTAACTTGCCCATTTTTATTTTATTTTACTAAATGCGCTGAAATCGTAAGAAATTATTTCTCTACAACTTTAGTCATTGCAATTTTTTTGTCTGCGATTGATATTTTTCGACTTAAGTCGATGTTGTTGAATTTTTTTTCTAAAATGCCGGACGAAACCGCACAATTCGTGCAGTCGAATTGCCGTTTTTATATAATAGCACGCTGCATGAATGCTGTCAAAAATATATAACAGAAAGGCTTGGTTAGCAATTGCGAGAGACACTCAATGGTAGGATAATCAAATTATGCACCTGGGTCCCGGGAATTGAAAAAAAGCTGCATCGCCATGATTCTGAATCGCCGATACTGAACGAAGATTCCTCTCTAAAGAAGCATGTTCTTCAAAATCTCCCGCGCTAAATCGTAGGTAGTGAATGAAGATTCATCAATAACGAAGCATTCTTATTTTTTTATTTTTTTGCTCTGACTCGTAGGTAGTGGACGAAGATTCCTCTATGAAGAATGATTTTTTTGTTAAATCGTTGGCTTCCTCATAGAGGAATCTTCGTTCATTACCAACCATTCAGCGTAAGCAAATTGCAAGTTTAAACTTGCAGAGTGTTTTGATATTTAAATATTTATCAACAGGTACATAAAGATTAAATAGCTCCTTAAATTTAAACGTGTAGTGGATTTTCACCAAATTTAATACTTACCAGGTCTAACCGTTAACTTATGTGAATGAATGAGATTGAGCATCGCAAGTCAAATATTATTGTATCGGCCGAGGCTCAAAATTGAAAAACTTGAATTTCTCTCAAATCCGAACCATTCGGCTGATCTCCGCGAAATTTGACACATATCACATATGAATGATATGCTACAACTTTTGTTAAGTTGGACCTCAATCGATCCAAGTTAAAAAGAGTCATAGCGACAAATTTATTTCTTCGAAAAATTCAAAATATCGCAAAATCAAAACTTCTCAATGAATTCGCCCCAAATGCAATACCAACCAACCTTAGGTACAAATTTCTCTGTCAAGAACTATTTAGACAAGTATCTTAAATTTTGCGATCGCGAGAGTGATAACGTCCTTTTTTTGCAAAATTGATGATCACATAAGATCCGAACCGCATCGTGAATCATTAAAATTATAGTTCATGAAGGGATTATAGAGCTGAACATGCCTGGAAAATACACGTTTGAAATTTGGGAGGCCATTACACATACACATACATCCGGACATTCTCTTCAAGTGTGACGATCCACAAGAAAACAGCCGTTAAGAGTTTGAGGCTAACTTTTCAAGACCGCCTGGATTCACGCAGGTGGTGAGCACCGTCATGAGAATTCGAATTTCAAATAGAACGTTATTTTTTATTCGAAGAATTCTTCTTGCGGAATGTCAAAGTGTGTTTTATCGAGGTTTTAATCAATTCTGAACAAGGTGACGTGAAGATCTCGAAAAAAAAATTTCCCACCGTCACATAGCTCCCTCTATGAGAAAGCAAAAAGGATTAATAATAATAATAATAATAAAAATTTGAAAACCATAATAAAAACAAAATAACGTAAATGATAATAGAGCAAGTTAAGATTAATTGATTGGAGTGAAAGGAATGAAATAATCTTTTTGAATGTATTTTTGTCGTCTGATGATAACTGTTGGGCAGAAATCCATAATCTCCTATAAATATTGTGTTGATGTAGTGATGAGGCCAACATTTCTTGCATTTCTTCTTTTCCTTCCGGTGACGTAGATCATTTTACAAAAGTATGTGCTCCAATCTTAAAGTCTTTGCAGGAACAATGAAATACGCTTGGAAATCGATTCGCTTGCGGACTTTCAGGCGTAGAAGAATAGTTGCTGCAGGACGAACCTTGTACGCGTCTATGACGCGATACTCCGTGTGCAGATACGCAGTAATTGAATTTGGAGAATTATTTAATGAAAGTCCTAAATTCTGTATCCAGCAGTGTCGGAGAAGTTTTACTTCTAACGCTTTTCACGCACCCAATTTTTCGTTGATTAAATTATTTCTGGAATTATTTGTGTGGAATCAAATTTGAAAAATAAAATAGATAAATCGATAGAATAAAAATAATAAATGGATTTAAAAAGGGTGCTGCATCCGGGTACTGGAAGATTTTTCGAGGTTTATTCTAATCAGCCGTGTCTGCACTTTGATACTGGAAACAATTTCCCGGATCCTGGACGAACATATTTATCAAATTTGAAGGATTTAACTCTTGGAGGATGTGACGAATTTACCGATGGACCAAATGAAATGGTACATTGTGACTAATATCCCAAAAATTCACGAATTGACTTCGAACTTGATGACTAAAGAAATAATAGGAACCAATGTTTAAACCGAGTAAAAAACACACGTATGTAATTGTTGTGGCATCATAATTGCAGCCAAACGCATTAGCATTAGCTACCTGCAAAACGATTCCATTCAAATATTTCATTCCTCACGACCGAGTAGCCACTCATAAACTTATGGATGGAAAATGATGCACAATAAATGTCGAAAGAACATTTTTCATTAATTTTATATTTCATTTATTTCATACTTCATTCATTTTATACTCTATTTGTTTCACATTACACTTTTTTTCATACTCCATTACTTCACATTTCATACATTTGTACGTTATTCATTTGACATATTAGATTTCATTTATTTCATATTTCATTCCATCAATCATATTCCTTTTATTTTTGTATTTAGTTCATTTCATACGCTATTTATATAACATTCAATATTTCATTCATTCCATATTTCATTTCAACGATCGAGTAGCGACTCCTGCACTCATGGCTAAAAAATGAATGCACAATAACTTTTCACAGGATGTGGAAGGGAATAATCACACGATCGAAGAACTTCGTGGCAAGGATGGAATTTCGTACAAACGACAAGGTTGCTTCGTCATGTCGCCTCAGTCAACTCCAGCGCGTGTTCTATATCCCGGAAAAATATTCGAACACAATATTACTTACAAATTTGGTGTACGATCGAACAACGAATAAACGTGTTGTAACGTTGCATATCATAGAACACGACCCGTCAATAGTCTCACCGTGAGGATCGACCGGTTGCTCGTTCCCAACGGTCACCCTCATACTACACAATCACGCACACGCACGCACGCACGCGCGGAATATAAAATCTCGAATGCTCAAATGTCAGAACGGTCACGAAAGCGAATTAAAATATTCGGGAAATAAATATTTTGAACGTAAAAAACTTGAAACACCAATGTTCGGAACGGCCATAACCTCGAAATTTCAATGTTCCAAAAAACAATTCCGTGCACAGTCGTTATTCTGATAAAATATAATCTAGAACATCAGAATTTTGAACGCGCTAAATCCCGAAAAAAAATTGTAACGAACGGCCGAAAACGCGAAAGTACACAAAGTTAAACGCAGTAGAATGTTGAAGATATTTGATGCGCATGCCCCAACATCGAAGATTCAAAAGACGTAAGAGGGAAGTAGAGCAAGGACGTCGCCAGGAAATGTGCCAGGGGGGGCAAGATGACATCTTGCCCCCCCCCCCCCTAGCTCAATTCTAGAACACATACATGACATGTATATGAGGGATTCCACGTGACTTCAGCCACTAAAAAAAATATTTTCCACAAATAATTTTAAAAAATTGAGTTATTTTATTGCAATATATTCACCGAGTGCCGATTTTTTTGAAATTTTTCTCACGGTTTTATCGTTAATTAACGTTTTTTCAAATTTTCGGTAATTATTTACTTTTACGGCTTTTCCGAATTTTACAGTTTTTCAAAATTTTCTTTTTCGAGGAAGTTTGTTTAATTACCTTTTTCCTAACACCGGGAAAAGTCCTTTCGTCCAAAATGCAGCTAACTAGATCGATCATTTCTTTCTCAGCACGTGGTGCGAAAATATGCTTCGCCGGGTTGATCAGCGAGACATCTAAGCCGGATGAATTTCTCGTTGACGCATCGGTAATCGCATAAGACACTGACGGACGGGTATTAACCAAAGTTTTGCCATCTGCTTACTGAATCATCCTGATGCGCAACATGAAATCGTGTCAAATTGTCTCGGGTGTCTATTGCCGCCCGCGCTAACTCGCGCCTTTATCGGGCTCGGTCGGTTGCTACGCAAACCGGGGACGGTAAGGCGGATTTCGAGAGTTCTACTCCAATGAAATCCCCAGTAGATTGTCGCTCGTAGAGATGATCTCATGAGGACAGGGTGCACCAAACCCGCCAGACCGTTCTTGGTTTGAGTTGAAACCGATGGAGTCTGACACAGGCGCAAGTTAACACCAGCGGCAGAGTTGACACCGACGGTTGCTCGACCACTACTTAACCTAGCTATTTGGAAATGATGCAGTGACCAGTTGACATCGCGCCGTACAGTGCCCCGTTGCTACTGATAAGTATGGTGTCACTACACTTACATCCGAAATTGACTATTAAGCGCTTGTTCACAGATCGATATCGTAGAATCGCGCTATTCAGGCAGTTTTGATACTGTGGGACTCGCTGGACCATCGGTTAGGCGCATCATCATCAGAATATCGACGAGAGACCTCGTTAT
This sequence comes from Diplazon laetatorius, assembly GCA_963662125.1. Taxonomy (NCBI): domain Eukaryota; kingdom Metazoa; phylum Arthropoda; class Insecta; order Hymenoptera; family Ichneumonidae; genus Diplazon; species Diplazon laetatorius. The sequence continues at coordinate 19,666,712 of OY759156.1, read as the reverse complement.
TCCGATAACGTTGATTGACGAGACTTCGAGGACCGTGAGCCAGGCTCACGCCACGGAAACACATGGCTTCGTTTCTCCTGATTGACTTGCCTCAGATGGAAAACGGATGTTCAAAAGCCCACAAAATTCTGTGGGAAGCGTGGAAAAGGGATCTACTTAATTCCAAATTCATGTGTCTCCATCTAACGAGAGGGAGATTGATTCACACTTTCAGTCCGTACACGAATAAAGCACCGTTTTCTTGGGAGCAGGAGAACACGTCCGAAGGGCTGAACAGCCATATTTAGACCTTGTTCGTGCAAGAATTTCGAGAAGGGAAGCCACTCTGTAACTCTCTAGATTCCGACAAGACTTTGGATCTTGGCGGTTACGATATCCACGCGGCCGTCATGGGAAAGGAGAAGCGGTGGTATGCGAATCCGACCGTAACACCAAGCAGTGATACACGAATAAAGAACATCACGGTTCAGATTCTGATGAGTCCCCTCAATGCAACCTTGAAGGTACACACAAATGATACCGTGCCTGATATTGAAGCGGGCTTACAAAGTTGCAAGATTGACATAGTCTTAGACATCTACATCTTACATCAGCTAGGGCATTGCCAATTTCTTACGTGTCCACATTTCGAACTCAGCGCAGCGGTTCTTACTCAATATCACGGTCACAAGTCACAACTCGACAAGATCATTTCCGTCCTCGACAGAAGTTCACGTTTCGGTGTAGACATAGTGCTTTTGATTACGCTAACGTTTTTCAAATTTTATCTGCGCCAACTCGTGATCGTGGCAATTCTGGATCTCGTCCTCATAATGTGTAATGCGGCTCTTCGTAAAATAGCTAGAGAACTGTAGAGAGCGGTGTCGTAAATCTTTTGCACAAACGAGCCCTCAACAGCGAGATAAGAATACTCAAATCCCACGAAATCGAAAACCAGGAACAGACCAGGAAAGTACTAACCTTGAGACACTTGAGTTTTGCATTTGTGATTCTTGTAATCGGTCTGGGATGTGCTACCATTATTTTCGTTATCAAAGTAGCTTCAAAACAAAGATCACGCGGCCACAAAGACGTACTCGAAGACGAATCTCATTCGTTAACTAAGTTGATTATGGTCTTTCGTTAGCTTCAACGTTGCCTCCTCTCAAAGGAAAGGTCCCGAGCAGGAATGGGCATTCATTCAATGAAAATGTATTTTAAATACTTTTTCGAACAAATAACTATGATTAAATATCATGCAAGATTGAATTTTTCCACATTTCTGTAATTATGACCACTTTGTGTGAATTATTATTGTACCATGCATTGAAATATTTCATAAATCCGGTAAAATTGATCATCATTTGGTCCGAAAAGTATTTAAAATACATTTTCATTGAATAAATGCCCATCCCTGGTCCCTAGGTGTCCCCCTCCGATTTTGATGAAACTTGGCACGATTGTAGAACTGGTCAAAACATTCGCCACGTATTTTTTTCAATCGGCGGAGTGCCATATTTAAGGGGTGAAAACCACCCCTGAAAATTAAGTGTTCTTTCGTTTTCCGATTGTAACTCGTAAACGGCGTGAGATAGCAAAAAAGTTTAAATGGCAAAGTTATTGCATTTGACACGGACTATACGTTGGTGGTAAGAACGATAAATAATTTTAAACAATTGACCATTATTTATTTTAAAAATCTGTTTTTTTAAACATATCTGCGAGGGTTTTACTTCGATCGAAATGTCAATTTGTCAATGTAGACACGATAGAAAATTAAAGTTGACGTGTTTTTGGTCTCATTCATGCCTCGCACTTAAGGGGGTGGTAACCGCCCCTGACCTCCTTCCGAGAGTTGTCCCCCTCCGATTTCAATGAAACTTGGCACGATTGTAGAACTGGTGAAAACATTCGACACGTATTTTTTTTTATCGGCGGAGTCCCATATTTAAGGGGTGAAAACCACCCCTGAAAATTAAGTGTTTTTTCGTTTTTCGATTGTAACTGGTAAGCGGGGTTAGATAAAAACAGAATTTGAAGTGCAAAGTTATTGCATTTTACGTGGACTATTCATTCGTGATAAGAACGATGAATAAATCACAACAATTGACCATCAGTGGTTAACATTTTTTTTAAAATTATCTACGACGGTCTCACTTCGATCGTAATGTCACTTTGTTAATGATGGAAGAATAGAGTTGACGCGTTTTTTGTCTCATTTATATCTCGCACGTAATGGGGTAGAAATGAGCCAAATATTGTGAATGGAATCACCAACTATGCGACAATACCGTCAAATAGGTAAGGGGTGGTTTCCACCCCATTACGTGCGAGATATGAATAAGACAAAAGACGCGTCAACTCTATTCTTCAACCATTAACAAAGTGATATTAAAGGTGTGTAAAGCTGGCACCCCCACCAAGTCCGATTTTTTTTTCGAATATGCCAAAATTATGGGCTTTTTATGGGCTCTTTAACCCCGCTAAAAATAATTTTTGGGCTCAACTCGTTTTTGAGAAAATTCAAATTCAAAAGTGGGGGTGCCAGCTTAACGTTAAGCCAGCGCCAACTTTTTGATCTTGAAGTCGAAAACTAATTGGAGTGGTCCTATATTTATGGGCTTTTTATGGGCTCTTCGAATATATGTTGGGAAATCGAATCGGAACTACCCCTACCGAGATAGGAGTGGTTTTTGAAAAATTGAAAAACTCAAAATTTAATTTTCGCGAGCAAATTTGGCTGGATATTTATGGGCTATTTATGGGCTCTCGAAATATAATTATCCCGAGTTTTTCGAACCACCGCTTATCGAGAACACAACCCCACACCCCATATCTTTCAGAGTAAAAGCTTAAAATCAGTCAGCAGACGATTCGTTCTTGCGCAGAAATTATAGGCTATTTATGGGCTCTCAGAATATCATGAGCCGATTTTTTTCAAACTACCCCTTTTGAAGAAAACAACCCCCAATGTATACCTATCAGAGGAGACGCTCGAAATGAGTTCGTAGGGCGAGTATTTTTATGAAGTAATTAGAGGCTATTTATGGGCTCTTAAAATTGCACAAGCCCGATTTTTTCAAACTACCCCTTTCCGAGGAAACAACCCCCCAGTATATATATTCAAGGCGAAGCTTGAAATGAGTCGGTAGGACGATTGTTTCTCCGTTCTAATTATAGGCTATTTATGGGCTCTCAGAATTCCACGAGCCCGATTTTTTTAAACTACCCCTTTCTGAGGGAACAACCCCCGAAGTATATCAATCAAAGGAGAAGCTTCAAATGACTCAGTGGGACGATTATTTTGACGTGGTAATGATGGGCTATTTATGGGTTCACAGAATTGCATGAGCCCGATTTTTTTAAACTACCCCTTTCCGAGGAAACAACCCCCAAGTATATGTATTCAAGGCGAAGCTTCAAATGAGCCGTTAGGACGATTCTTTTTACGTTGTAATTGTAGGCTATTTGAGGGCTCTCTAAATTGCACGAGACCGATTTTTGAAAACTACCCCTTTCCGAGGAAACAACCCCCCAGTATATATATTCAAGGCGAAGCTTCAAATGAGTCGGTAGGACGATTGTTTCCCCGTTCTAATTATAGGCGATTTTTGGGCTCTCAGAATTCCACGAGCCCGATTTTTTTAAACTACCCCTCTCCGAGGAAACAACCCCCGAAGTATGTCAATCAAAGGAGAAGCTTCAAATGACTCAGTGAGACGATTATTTCGACGTGGTAATTATGGGCTATTTATGGGCTCTACGAATAGCACAAGTCCGATTTTTTAAAACTACCCCTTCCGAGGGGACAACCCCCAAGTATATCTATTCAAGGCGAAGCTTCAAATGATCCGTTAGGACGATTCTTTCTCCGTTCTAATTATAGGCTATTTATGGGCTCTCAGAATTCCACGAGCCCGAGTTTTTTTAACTACTCCTTTCTGAGGGAACAACCCCCAAAGTATATCAATCAAAGGAGAAGCTTCGAATGAGCCGGTAGGACGATTCTTTTTACGTAGTAATTATAGACTATTTATGGGCTCTCAGAATTCCACGAGCCCGATTTTTTTAAACTACCTTTTTCTGAGGTAACAACCCCCGAAGTATATTAATCAAAGGAGAAGCTTCAAATGACTCAGTGGGACGATTCTTTGAATGTAGTCATTATATACTATTTATGGGCTCTTAACGGGAAACAACCCCCCAGTATATATATATACTGGGGAGTTATTTCCTCGGAAAGGGGTAGTTTTAAAAAATCGGTCTCATGCAATTTAGAGAGCCCATGGATAGTCTATAATTACTACGTAAAAAGAATCGTCCTACCGGCTCATTCGAAGCTTCTCCTTCGATTGATATACTTCAGGGGATGTTCCCTCAGAAAGGGGTAGTTTGAAAAAATCGGGCTCGTGGATTTCTGAGAGCCCATAAATAGTCTATAATTACTACGTAAAAAGAATCGTCCTAACGGCTCATTTAAAGCTTCGCCTTGAATAGATATACTTGGGGGTTGTTTCCCCGGAAAGGGGTAGTTTGAAAGAATCGGGCTCATACAATTCCGTGAGCTCATAATGACCACGTCAAAGTAATCGTCCCACTGAGTCATTTGAAGCTTCTCCTTTGATTGATATACTTCGGGGGTTGTTCCTTCAGAAAGGGGTAGTTTAAAAAAATCAGGTTCGTGGAATTCTGAGAGCCCATAAATAGCCTATAATTAGAACGGAGAAACAATCGTCCTACCGACTCATTTGAAGCTTCGCCTTGAATATATATACTGGGGGGTTGTTTCCTCGGAAAGGGGTAGTTTTCAAAAATCGATCTCGTGCAATTTAGAGAGCCCATAAATAGCCTATAATTACAACGTAAAAAGAATCGTCCTAACGGCTCATTTGAAGCTTCGCCTTGAATAGATATACTTGGGGGTTGTTTCCTCGGAAAGGGGTAGTTTAAAAAAATCGGGCTCATGCAATTCTGTGAACCCATAAATAACCCATAATTACCACGTCAAAATAATCGTCCCACTGAGTCATTTGAAGCTTCTCCTTTGATTGATATACTTCGGGGGTTGTTCCCTCAGAAAGGGGTAGTTTAAAAAAATCAGGTTCGTGGAATTCTGAGAGCCCATAAATAGCCTATAATGAGAACGGAGAAACAATCGTCCTACCGACTCATTTGAAGCTTCGCCTTGAATATATATACTGGGGGGTTGTTTCCTCGGAAAGGGGTAGTTTTAAAAAATCGGTCCCGTGCAATTTAGAGAGGCCATAAATAGCATATAATTACAACGTAAAAAGAATCGTCCTAACGGCTCATTTGAAGCTTCGCCTCGAATAGATATACTTGGGGGTTGTTTCCCCGGAAAGGGGTAGTTTGAAAAAATCGGGCTTGTGGAAATCTAAGAGCCCATAAATAGTATATACTTACTACGTAAAAAGAATCGTCCTACCGGCTCATTCGAAGCTTCTCCTTCGATTGATATACTTCAGGGGATGTTCCCTCAGAAAGGGGTAGTTTGAAAAAATCGGGCTTGTGGAATTCTGAGCCCATAAATAGTATATAATTACTACGTTAAAAGAATCGTCCTACCGGCTCATTTAAAGCTTCGCCTCGAATAGATATACTTGGGGGTTGTTTCCCCGGAAAGGGGTAGTTTGAAAAAATCGGGCTCATACAATTCCGTGAGCTCATAATGACCACGTCAAAATAATCGTCCCACTGAGTCATTTGAAGCTTCTCCTTTGATTGATATACTTCGGGGGTTGTTCCTTCAGAAAGGGGTAGTTTGAAAAAATCAGGTTCGTGGAATTCTGAGAGCCCATAAATAGCCTATAATTAGAACGGAGAAACAATCGTCCTACCGACTCATTTGAAGCTTCGCCTTGAATATATATACTGGGGGGTTGTTTCCTCGGAAAGGGGTAGTTTTCAAAAATCGGTCTCGTGCAATTTAGAGAGCCCATAAATAGCCTATAATTACAACGTAAAAAGAATCGTCCTAACGGCTCATTTGAAGCTTCGCCTTGAATAGATATACTTGGGGGTTGTTTCCTCGGAAAGGGGTAGTTTAAAAAAATCGGGCTCATGCAATTCTGTGAACCCATAAATAACCCATAATTACCACGTCAAAATAATCGTCCCACTGAGTCATTTGAAGCTTCTCCTTTGATTGATATACTTCGGGGGTTGTTCCCTCAGAAAAGGGTAGTTTAAAAAAAACGGGCTCTTGGATTTCTGAGAGCCCATAAATAGCCTATAATTAGAAGGGAGAAACAATCGTCCTCCCGACTCATTTCAAGCTTCGCCTTGAATATATATACTGGGGGGTTGTTTCCTCGGAAAGGGGTAGTTTGAAAAAATCGGGCTTGTGCAATTTTAAGAGCCCATAAATAGCCTCTAATTACTACATAAAAATACTCGCCCTTCGAACTCATTTCGAGCGTCTCCTCCGATAGGTATACGTTGGGGGTTGTTTTCTTCAAAAGGGGTAGTTTGAAAAAATTGGGCTTATGATATTCTGAGAGTCCATAAATAACCTATAATTTCTGCGCAAGACCGACTCGTCTGCTGACTGATTTTAAGCTTTTACTCTGAAAGATATGGGGTGTGGGGTTGTGTTCTCGATAAGGGGTGGTTTGAAAAAATCGGGATAATTATATTTCGAGAGCCTATAAATAGCCCATAAATATCCAGCCAAATTTGCTCGCGAAAATTAAATTTTGAGTTTTTCAATTTTTCAAAAACTACCCCTATCTCGGTAGGGGTAGTTCCGATTCGATTTCCCAACATATATTCGAAGAGCCCATAAAAAGCCCATAAATATAGGACCACTCCGATCAGTTTTCGACTTCAAGATCAAAAAGTTGGCGCTGGCTTAACGTTAAGCTGGCACCCCTACTTTTGAATTTGGATTTTCTCAAAAACGAGTTGAGCCCAAAAATTATTTTTAGCGGGGTTGAAGAGCCCATAAAAAGCCCATAATTTTGGCATATTCGAAAAAAAAATCGGACTTGGTGGGGGTGCCAGCTTTACATACCTCGGCCAATAAGGATCACGACCCCTCTACCACAACCCACAGCCTGAGCGGCCGAGCATTTCCGCAACCACGCGGCTCCGTGACTGCACCCGGTTGCGTTTTGTCAATCCTTCGCGATCAAAAGGATTGACGGTTATCGTTAGCGTGCGGATCCGTAGGTCCCAGGATCCGCATCGCGGGTTAGTGGAGTCGAGCCAGGTCCCACTCGACTCCCGGTTTTGTCCGGTTTGTCAATACCGGCGATACAAAAATTGGCTGGCGCCCACCGGAAGCGCGGGTGCAGGAACGGAGGTGCGTGGCCGAAGGTGACGTGTGGATGAGATTGGGTAAGTTTTGTTGAGCTCTCGACCGTTATCGTTTGGCTACGAAAAAAATACGTCACAATATATATATATATATATATATTAGTTACTATTAGCTTATATATATATATATATATATATATATATATATATATATATATATATATATCATATATGGGGAAAAACGGCCCAAATCACCGGACTGAAACCCTTCTATCCTCCGATGTGGTCGCTGATTTTTTTCTAGTATCTTTGGGATCCCACGACCTCACTAATTTTTTTTTTAGATTTTTTAGACCCCTCCTCCCTCTGCCCCCACCACTCTTTATTTTTTCTATCAAGGGGTAACTGCTATTTCCCCCCTTTTTATTTTGATACATTTTTTTTCCCAGATACTTTATTGAAATTGAAGATCTTTTTTCATAAAATTGGAGTGGGTGTCCGATTGCTAATATTTTTTTTTCTTTTTTTTAATTTTGGAAAAATTCGAGTTTTTCCAAAATTTCAACATATGATAATGGATTCCTATCTCAAAAAAATAAAAGAAAAATGAAATCTGTCTTGCGAAAAATCGATATTTCGATTATTTTCGAAAGTAAATCGATTTTTTGAGTATAAATTGATTTGATTATGAAAAATATATTTTTTAATCGATTTTCTATCGAAAATAATCGAAATATCGATTTTTCGGCAAGACAGATTTCATTTTTCTTTTATTTTTTTGAGATAGGAATCCATTATCATATGTTGAAATTTTAAAAAACTCGAATTTTTCCAAAATTAAAAAAAAGAAAAAAAATATCAGCAATCTGACACCCACTCCAATTTTATGAAAAAAGTTCTTCAATTTCGATTAAGTATGAGGGAAAAAATTGTGGTGGAAGTAAAAAGGGGGAAAATTGCAGTTACCTCTTGATTAAAAAAAAAAGTGGCGGGGAAAGGGGGAGGAGGGGTCTAAAAAATGTAAAGAATATTATTGTATCGTTTGGATTCGACGACATCGCTAATTTTTTTGTTTCAGATTTTTTAGACCCCTTTTCTTTTTTTTTATCAAGAGGTAACTGCAATTTTCCCCCTTTTCATTTCCACCACAATTTTTTCCCTCATACTTAATCGAAATTGAAGAACTTTTTTCATAAAATTGGAGTGGCAGTCGGATTGCTAATATTTTATTTATTTTGTTTCAATTTTTTTATCGAGAGGAAACTGCAATTTTCCCCCTTTTCATTTCCACCACAATTTTTTCCCTCATACTTAATCGAAATTGAAGAACTTTTTTTATAAAATTGGAGTGGCAGTCGGATTGATAATATTTCATTTATTTTTTTTCAATTTTTTTATCAAGAGGTAACTGCAATTTTCCCCCTTTTTACTTCCACCACAATTTTTTCCCTCATACTTAATCGAAATTGAAGAACTTTTTTCATAAAATTGGAGTGGGTGTCAGATTGCTGATATTTTTTTGGTTTTTTTTAATTTTGGAAAAATTCGAGTTTTTTAAAATTTCAACATATGATAATGGATTCCTATCTCAAAAAAATAAAAGAAAAATGAAATCTGTCTTGCCGAAAAATCGATATTTCGATTATTTTCGATAGAAAATCGATTAAAAAATATATTTTTCATAATCAAATCAATTTATACTCAAAAAATCGATTTACTTTCGAAAATAATCGAAATATTGATTTTTCGCAAGACAGATTTCATTTTTCTTTTATTTTTTTGAGATAGGAATCCATTGTCATATGTTGAAATTTTGAAAAAACTCGAATTTTTCCAAAATTAAAAAAAAGAAAAAAAAATATTAGCAATCCGACACCCACTCCAATTTTATGAAAAAAGTTCTTCAATTTCAATAAAGTATCTGGGAAAAAAAATGTATCAAAATAAAAAGGGGGGAAATAGCAGTTACCCCTTGATAAAAAAAATAAAGGGTGGTGGGGGCAGGGGGAGGAGGGGTCTAAAAAATCTAAAAAAAAATTAGTGAGGTCGTGGGATCCCAAAGATACTAGAAAAAAATCAGCGACCACATCGGAGGATAGAAGGGTTTCAGTCCGGTGATTTGGGCCGTTTTTCCCCATATATAAAATCAGGTATAGGGTGAAATGAGCGTTGATGCAAATTTTAGGTACTATTGATTTATTGAATATTATAAACTCCGAAGCTAGCAAAAATACGATATATTACGAAAAAAGCTATGTACATGAGATGTAAATACAATATTATTAGTAGTATAGTAAAAAATATTTGTTTTTAGGAATTGTTGTTGATAACAAAATATATTGACGTACCCATGGACCTCTATTGCAAGTGAGCGTAAGACTATATATGTCACTTAGTTTTGACCAAATCTTTTCCAAGGCAAGAAATCCGTAACCTTTGAAACGTCGAAAAAAAAATTATTATTAAATTTCCTTCTAATTAGTAAAAAAAAAATATTCGGCGAAATCAAAAATGGTTGTGCAAAAACCTCGTTTATTTGGTATGGTACACCTCATTTGATATACTATGCATGTTTTTACCCATATCATTATAATTATGTGGTACTACGGTAGATCGATGCCCGACTCTGTTTTGACAACGCGACGACGCAATTTATTCCGGCTCATATTTTGAGCCATTATCATAAGTGTATCCCGATTATTTTCTGATAAGGTTTCTTTGCCCGACAAAATCCTATTTATTGGGGTCAAATATCTAGTCATCGTTTTCTGAATGAAAGTTTGAAAGACTCGATCGATTAACTCGGCTTTATGGGGGAATTCTTGGAAATTAAATATCGCCTTTTTCCTCAAGTCCTCGATTACTAGTTTTCCAAATCTTTCTAAATGGATAAATCGCGACATATAATAAATCATTAGTCCTGACATCTTATTAAAACCGAGAACAAAGTGTTCGTTGGTCGAGGAAACGTTATCGGAACAAATTATACATTTTTTTACTGAAGCTTGGATATCGCGGGCAAATACATGAAACTCTATCTCGAATTTACTGTAAGGGACAATTGCGAGACTCTTTGAATTGGTTAGTAGTTCGCTCTGCTTAACGGGAACTGTGGCAGTCATCAAGGTGTTAATATCTGTGAGAAGATTTGAGCCCTCGTCGCTTTCACAGTTAAATCTTCTATTTTTTTGACAAAAATTGTTGAGAAGCAACGTTTTAAAGTGAGATTGAAAATGCGAACAACTTGGTCTTGTATCTCGTATACCCTGCTGCTTTATCTGGCCAAAAAAATTCTCTACTGCATCCTGATTAAAAACTCGTGTACTGAACCGTTTGAAGCCTAATTCGAAGAGGTATGCTTCTAAATATTTAAACCCTTGGAGAGTTCTCACCCAGTTATCTAGGGACACAGGCTTTTGTCGGTCACTAGGCCTTGACTTTATGAAAATCATCGTTCGAAAAACCTCTATGAATTCATCCCATTTGGAAGATACGGTTGAACTTAATTTATCCATAGCATTCGTCGCGTAGTCATTAACAGCGTCGAACAGATCATTCATGAATTCGACAAATTTTGCGGTATCCTCCCCGGCAAGAGGCATAACAATATTGTTGTTAACGCTTGTAATACTGCCTCGACTCATCAAACTTATGGCTGAGGCTACAGTAGCGCTGAAAACCTGCGTACAGCACTTTACTTTCATTTTATTAATTTTATCAACATATATGTGTTGATCGGTTAATTTTTTCAGTGTCCTGACCGCTGGACCGCTATCCTTGTCGATTTCATACGCCGTTACGATATGTGACCATTTCGCGACGCGTTCGATACCATCTTTCAACTTAAACTTGAGAGCTTTAGTCGTCAAATTATTTCTCATACATTTCGTTAAATGTGGGGGATCAAAAAGAGGTACAATCACTTGACCATCAATCACTATATTGTCGTGACTTAGAGTAACCCCGGATTGGAAACTTTCGCGCTTACTACTTTCAATCATACTTCTGATCGCTCGAACGTTCGTCGCGCCTTGATCACAAACTGAAGAAACAACCTTCAGACCGTACTTGTTCGATTGGCGGACAATATCTTTAAAAGTTCGAATTATGTTTTCCCAGGTTTCTGTGGAATAGCTGAAAGAGTACAAGATAGGTTGCTTCCAAGTACCTTGTACGCCTTTGAGCATCCATACCATTGCATGGTTCGCAATTTGCGGTTTGCGTTCATATCCGCTGTCGCAGAATCCATCGACAGTTCCAGTGGTAACATTATATTGTAGAAACGGCTCAAGAGCTGTTTCATCAAATGCTAAAATACAATATTTCGCGTAATTGTCTTTCAACCGAGAGATTTTCTCACCAATAGCTTCAATTATAGAAGGGCAGAGTCCGGTTTGAGTGGGTATCCGGCGTATGAGAGTGCGCAAAGTTGATATACTCGGCAGGAAAAAAATGTCTTGTAAAAAAGTGTACGCCTTCGAACTTCGTTTATATAGAGCTAAAGCGAACAACTTATCTTTCCTACTATACCGACGGCAGTGTTTATTCCTCTTCAGGTTACGAAAATATGACTGCAAGAAAATCCTACTGGTTTCTGGCAGCTCCGATATCGATTCGAAGTCGCTGCTATGCACCAAGCTCTCCGCATGTTTGAGGCGCGAACTTAAGTTTGCCCTTCGTTTCTGCGCTTCCCTCGCTGATTTCCGCAACTGTACTATGATGTAGAGTTTTTTCTCCTTTGCTGAAAGTAGCGACCGCCTCGACAGATCGAAAAACGAAAGCGGCGTTTCTGTGAAAAACATAAAGAACGATGTACGAACCAGCGGAAAAATCAACTAAATAATTAGTTCATAAGAATAAAAATAGCAAAACCAGCCTATCAGTAGTAGGTCACTGAATCATAGAGATGGTCACTTAAGAATTCACGAAATTGTAGGAAAAATGTTGAACTTACAGATTTTCATCGTACTGATAAAATGATTATGCTTCAAGATATGAATAGATAATAGATACAATAGATAGAAGATAATATATGAAGTTTTCACATCACCCTTGCATAACTGGTCCTACAACTATGTCCTGCGATTAAGCAATCGCTATAATTATTTGCGAAGGTTCGTAAGAACAGAATCACTGTGCATGTTCGTAAGAACTGTGCGATTGCTCAAAAGTCTGCGACCATAGTTGTGTCATGCGATTAAGCATCGCTGCGAATGTTCTTAAGAACTGTGCGATTGCTCATGACTCGCTGCGAGCATAATTACATCATGCGATGAAATATCGCTGTAACTAGTTTATAGTCCGCTGTCGTTGAAGTGCCTGCCCTTTTCCAAAGGTTCGTAAGAACTGTGTGATTGCTCAAGAGTCTGCGAGCATAGTTATGTCATGCGATTAAGCATCGCTGCGAATGTTCTTAAGAACTGTGCGATTGCTCATGACTCGCTGCGAGCATAGTTACATCAAGCGATGAAATATCGCTGTAACTAGTTTATAGTCTGCTGTCGATGAAGTGTCTGCCCTTTCCCAAAGGTTCGGCTCCATTGCTTGGTATATTTCCACCAAATATATTCTCATTTTCGCTCTTAAACAAGCTTTACGAGAGTCCACATTTTGCCTGCGCTAGAAATAGAAAAAAAACCTCACCGATCTATGAGGTTATTAAGTGCATGAAATTAACATAAAATAGATAATGATATTTGGCAAATACACGATTGAACACTGAATAGATAAATTGCTGACCTGAATTTCTTTTTATCTCAGAAACGGTTGGGACCAGTCGGTCAGATCCTTCAACATCCTCCTTGAATTCTACCTTGCAGTCTACCTTGAGTGTACGATTATGTTCCGGAATGGTGTTCGATGTGGATTTTTGAACCTGATCGAAATCGATAGCCGAGATCACCTGTTCGCACTGATTTTCCAGCGAACCTTCTTCAATAATTTGATAAGAGCTGATGTCAATTTCCACTGAAAATAAATGAATCGAAGACAAGGTCAATTTCTATGACTCTAGTTTTATCTATTTATCATTAGAAAAAAAAATAATATCGAATGTCGTTACCGGGCAGATGTAGTGTAGGCACAGCCGACGTGGTCAGTTTCTTTCTCATTTTGTACTTTTGTTCGAAGTGCAAGTCACAAATTCGCATAAGACCATTTTGCTGTGGTGACAAGCTCAAGTTCTTGATCTTACCTGCAGCTGCCAGCCACTTCAAAAAACGATCTTTTTGTTTGAACGGTGAAGGGAATCGGTATGTTTTGGAATGTGAATTGCTAGTGCAGCCTTTCACAGTACATTTTCTAGCCATTTCTAGGCAGTCGACGCTGTTCACGATAAAGAGAATGATAATTACTCGGTGCGATGATGATTTATAAGTAGTAATACGAACAGTATGCAGTCATTATTGATAATATATGAGCGATTCCACGTGACTTCAGCCACTCAAAAAAAAATTTTCCCACAGATAATTTTAAAAAATTGAGCTATTTTTTTGCAATATATTCACCGAGTGCCGATTTTTAAAAAATTTTTTTGACGGTTTTATCGTTAATTAAAGTTTTTTTGTATTTTGCTTCCTCATAGAGGAAGCTTTGTTTTCGTGAAATTTTTTTTTTTCGAGATGTTCATGAAAACGTGTTCAGTATGTCTCAAAACACCTAAAAAACACATTTAGAAAAAATGTCCGGATGTATGTATGTGTGTGTGTGTGTGTGTGTGTGTGTGTGTGTGTGTGTGTGTAGTCATGGTTGACCGCTCACAACTTGAGAACGGCTCGAGATATCAAGCTGAAATTTGTCACACATGTGAAGGGTTCACGGCGCATAGCACAATTTAATTTTTGGAAAAATCTATCAAGTTATTTTGTTTTCACATCATTTTTTCAAAATTCAAAAAATTATTTTTGGTCTCTAGCTCCCACAATTTTGGAGATATCGAGCTCAAATTCAGTATAATGTTGTACGAGTACAGGGAGATGCTCGATACCGAATTTTGAAAAAATCCACGGATTGCTTTACTTTTAAAGCGTTTTTTAATGTGAAAAAAACGATCTTTACACTCTAACTGGAGCAATTTTTGAGACATCGGACTTAAATTTGGTACGAAGTTGCGCAATTATCCAAAGAGAAACCCGATTGAATTTGGGCGAAATCCATCAAGCCATTCATATTTTATGGCGTTTTGAAATTTTTCCAAAAATCAATGTAACTGCTCTAGCTTCCATAATTTTTGAGATATCTGGCTGGAATTTAGTACGAAGTTGCACTACCGTCGAAAGAGGTTTCGTATTGAATTTGGACAAAATCCAACAAGACGTTCAGATTTTATGGCGTTTTGAAATTTTTCCAAAATTCAATGTAAGTGCTCTAGCTTCCATAATTTTCTAGATATCCAGCTGAAATTTAGTACGAAGTTGCACTATCATCCAAAGGAATTTCCTATTGAATTTGGATAACATCTAACAAGGAGTTCAGATTTTATTCGAATTATAATTTTTCAAATTTCACATGAATTATCTTCTTACACATTTGCCAAAGCTTCCTCTATGAGGAAGCCAAAATTGATCGACACAAGGTTCTACTTTACATCTCAATAATTTAAAAACGGTACAAAACTATGAGGAAGCAATGTGCAAGGTTCTACTTTGCACCCTTTTTTCCATTCAAATGGCTGTATCTTTGGCAGGGTTTGACGTATTTACATTTGTAAAAAACGAAAATGTGGGTCTTTTTAAGGCCTTCCAGAAAAAAATTACTTTAGATTCTATTGAGCAAGTTGCACGTCCGTTTCAGGGCAAAATATGAAAAAATATTTTTTTTCTCAAAAAATGCATTTTTTATTTTTTTTTTTCAAAATTTCCCCGAATTCTGAATACCAAAAAAGAATTTTTGGTATTTTTTATATCGTGGGACCGGCAATCGGTAATGCGTAATTTTACCGATTTCATTAATAGATTTTTTTCAGTTTGATTTTCAGTTTGATTATAATAATTTTGGAAAACACAAATATCAACGTGCAGGCTACTTTCGACTTTCTTGCCAATTCATAATTCGATTACTGACTCTTCCTCTCCTCCCCTTCTCGCTCTTTCTCTTTCTCTCTGGAATCATCGGCAGAAATAATTTATCGCGCCGTATTCACTTCCATGGTGTGTGATTCCAACACACTCCATTTTTTTTTTTTCAAAATAACAATGGTTGATCAACTTTTTGGTTGATCGATCATTCATAAAACCATACGATAAAAAAACAATTTTTTCATTCTTATTGCATCGCGATCATTTCCTGAAAGTATTTTCCGCTGAGATACTTGTTGATCATTCTCTTAGCCACGTCGTTGATCCTCCTCGTGATGTCGTTGTGATGATCTCGTAGCCATTGCAGGGCCTTTTCGGAAATTTCCGAGCTGGTCAAATCCAAACTTCGTCGTTGCTTCGCAGTCCATTCGCCGACATCTGCACGACGGAGTTTCGATGTTTCCGGAAAATTGAGGAAATACCATTTTTTTAAAATTAATAAATAAGAAAAAATAATTTTTTGAAAATAATAATAAATAAAGAATAGTAGAATGTGATTATATATATATATATTTTTTCTTTATGGAAAAAAAACGGTCTTACCGCAAGAGAACCGATGGTAAAGCGGGTCTGGTCTATTCCGTAGTTGTAGAGAATTGGGTTTCGATCGGTTCAAGTTAAACACGGTCGTTGAAGCAACAAAAGTTGATTGAAAAAAAAATTCAGAGTATCACAATAACGATCATAGTAAAATAATAAAATGGTGATAATAATAAAAGTAATAATTGAATAATTTACAAAAAAGTAATAACAATGTTATAATTTTAGAAAATGTAACACGATCTAATCGAATAATCATGGAGGAAAAAAAAAAGCGTCAAGTTTTTTTTACTTACGTATAATTTCCTGATCCGTAAAATTTATCCTGTTGAAGGGCGACTTTCGCGTTGTACGAGCCCACCGATTCTATCTTCGGCTACCGGACTGCGACCGTAACTTTTCGCCAGAATAGGGAAACTTCAGCCTCGCGAACCTTGTAACCGGCCAGTCCCGTTACATTGAAATCCAAAAGTTCTATCGCACCTCTGTTCAACGAGGAAAAAAGTAAACGAAAAATAAATAAATAAAAAAACCAGCAAACGAAACAAATTTAACATCCACCTCGAAGGTCAATTTTTTCATCGAGTGAATTATGTGAAAACCAAATTTAGTTTCAAAATCAAGTTCAATTTTATGAAAAATTCTAATTTTTCATAAAACAAACTACAAAATTGAAAGAAAAAAACTTCCAATTAAGAAAAAAACAACTAGTTCGTGATAATGGAAAAAATTGTGACGGACAAATAAAATAAATGTGTTTCAAATAAATGTTAATGATTCAAATTTGGCATCTCGGCCAAAAATTAATTACGATTCCCCCCCCCCCCCACAAACTTACGTGACAAATTTCTCATTCAGTTCCAATTTCATTGATTCGTTCTGGAATGGATCCATCGGTGGAAGACCCATGCCATCGCGAATTATGTTCCTCAGACAATTTTCCAAAAAATCACGAAGTTCTTTGGTGGCACCGCGAGTCTCCAATTCTGGTTAGAAGAAAAAATGAACCGTCACTTCGAATGAACGCGTTTGTCGATCAATTGATCAATTTCTCTTGTGCAAACAAATGTGACCGTCGATCAATGCAGAATTTTGGCCTCTTCTTTTGGCACACCGTAATACGAACATGCAGATGAGGAGACAACTCTATCCCACACATCTAAAACGCACAATTCAGAAAATCGGTAATGCACAGATTGTCCCACTAAAACCGAACGATGAAACTGTCCACCCAGAAGTGCGAAATAAGATTTTAACGCAAAAAAAAGAGATTGAACGACGAATCCTACCGCAACAACGAAATACGTTTGAAATCGTTGACATTAACGCGAATCAATGTGTTCGGTGCGGATGAAAGCGGAGACTGTGTGAGTGGGGACACCAGCACAGGGTCTACTTACGTTCCAGCTGGCTGTCCATCTCATTGATCCTTCCGGCGAGGACTTGCTCGGCCACCAAGGTCATCGTCACCACGACAATAAGTCCCAGGTACTTCATCGTCGTTTCTCTGTAACACAAAAGTCGTATGTGGAACAATCGGAGCATTTGCACGCTTCGTGGGTTGCACGGCTATCGAACGCGTTCTTGCAAACCTTCCCCATGGTAATCCCTCCCCCCATTCATGGATTAACAATTTATTTCCAATACTTTCCGTCACTGATTGAATAATGGATTTTACCGGAATTCATTAAATATTCAGATTCATTGTGAAATAATAATTTACGTTAATACCGGTCATAATTGTTACGAAAATGTGAAATCATTGATTCATCCATGACAATTAACAAGTCTCCCCTCAAAAATGTTGAAAAAGTTTGAACAAATTTGCTCCATCCATATTTATGAAAAAAAAAAAATTGCAAAAAATTTTTTTTTTTTAATTTAAATGTTTTAAATTCGAACAAAGCCAATCACCAATATTCAACTCTACGACACGTTCTATTGGCAATCGTCTTTTTTTCGTTATTCTCGAAATCTTCATAAATTTTGTTTAATCTTAAATTTCAACGAAATTTTTTTTTCTTATTTTTTTTTGTCTTTTCAAAACACAAAATCATTTGGAACGTTCACGAGGAAAACTTTGGCGATACTCACCCAAGCGGATTTCGAGTGATAACTTGAAGTAATCGAAGAGCACTGTTCGGACAGTCCGAGATTCTTCGGTTATATATAGGATCAATCATTATCGTCAGATAGTGATCGTTAGTTAGTTGAACCTTTATCGGCTAACGGAGTCGTGTGTTATCGGGTCGAAAATTGATATCGGAAGATGTTTACGGGTGAGGGGGGGGGGGGGCAGAGGGGTGAAATAATGTCAGCGTGATGTGTGCGAACCACCAGCCCCTTCTTCTTTTGACGCTACACGTGTGGAAGACACATGCTCAAATAGCATACGACGAGATCCCCTACTGAGATACGGAATTGTATCTGTAAGACAGTATTTAAAATGAAAAACTATTTTAGGTTTTTAAAATGAAAATATACTCTGTATTTCAGTGCGGACAAGATACAAAATGAAGAAATATTTTAGAGCTTAGGCCAGACAAAATACAAAATGAGTCAGTATTTTATATTTCAATGCGGACAAAATACAAAATGGACATGTATTTTGTATCTTAGGCTACACAAAATACAAAATGGGCAAGTATTTTGTATTGAACTCCGGACAAAATACAAAACAGACGAGGATTTTGAATTTTAACCTGTATTTTAAGTGAATTTCTATTCAAAATGTGCCCATCCCTGTACACTACCGCTTAAAAGTTTTGAGCGATAATTTAAAAAGGATATCAAAACCTACATTTTCGCTTTTCAGAAAGTTGTAGGAATAAAATTTGTTCACTCTTTCATTTTTAGTTAATAACAATTTTTTCAGAATTTTTTGATTTCTTGATATTTTTTTCTAAGCCTCATAATTTTCAAATGGAGCCCGTCTACTCATCAGAGCTTAAAATGCAATACTACGACAAAAAAAAATCGTGCAAAAATGTCAGAAAATCGAAAGTGTAGGTTTTGATATCCTTTTAGGTTTACCATAGAGAAATCTGAGGAAAAAATTTTTCTCAAGGTGATGGAAGACCTATTCGAGTGCGAGAGAGACAGCGCCATCGCCTCTTGCAGCGGAGCAAGCGAGAGGGGGAGAATTTTTGTCTTCCATCATCTTAAGCTGTAAGGTTAATTTTTGGTGGCTGAAAAATCCCCGACAAACGGCCAAGCTCAAAAGTACGTACCAGGGCAAAAATAATTTCAGAGAATTTTCTGAAGAAGTGAAATGAAGGTCATTTTTTTTTGTTTAAAACAGCCCTTGGGGAATTTGGTTATCTTTATTTCTGAGTCCGCTATCTAACTTTTAGTGCGGAAAGGAATTTTAACTGGTGAGCAAATACTTTTGAGCGATAGAGTATATCATTAGTTATGATTCGATCATTATGGTGATTTTAATCAAAGAATGCTTCTAATCAAAGAATTATCGTTTTCATTTTGTATGTTCCCTTTCTCTGAATTATATAAAGATATTGGATATGGAAAAACATACATATGGGGAAAAACGGCCCAAATCACCGGACTGAAACCCTTCTATCCTCCGATGTGGTCGCTGATTTTTTTCTAGTATCTTTGGGATCCCACGACCTCACTAATTTTTTTTTAGATTTTTTAGACCCCTGCCCCCACCGCCCTTTATTTTTTTTGTCAAGGGGTAACTGCTATTTCCCCCCTTTTTATTTTGATACATTTTTTTTCCCAGATACTTTATTGAAATTGAAGAACTTTTTTCATAAAATTGGAGTGGGTGTCGGATTGCTAATATTTTTTTTTCTTTTTTTTAATTTTGGAAAAATTCGAGTTTTTTCAAGATTTCAACATATGATAATGGATTCCTATCTCAAAAAAATAAAAGAAAAATGAAATCTGTCTTGCGAAAAATCGATATTTCGATTATTTTCGAAAGTAAATCGATTTTTTGAGTATAAATTGATTTGATTATGAAAAATATATTTTTTAATCGATTTTCTATGAACTTTTTTCATAAAATTGGAGTGGGTGTCAGATTGCTGATATTTTTTTTCTTTTTTTTAATTTTGGAAAAATTCGAGTTTTTTCAAAATTCCAACATATGATAATGGATTCCTATCTCAAAAAAATAAAAGGAAAATGAAATCTGTCTTGCGAAAAATCGATATTTCGATTATTTTCGATAGAAAATCGATTAAAAAATATATTTTTCATAATCAAATCAATTTATACTCAAAAAATCGATTTACTTTCGAAAATAATCGAAATATCGATTTTTCGCAAGACAGATTTCATTTTTCTTTTATTTTTTTGAGATAGGAATCCATTATCATATGTTGAAATTTTGAAAAAACTCGAATTTTTCCAAAATTAAAAAAAAGAAAAAAAATATTAGCAATCCGACACCCACTCCAATTTTATGAAAAAAGTTCTTCAATTTCAATAAAGTATCTGGGAAAAAAATTGTATCAAAATAAAAAGGGGGGAAATAGCAGTTACCCCTTGATAAAAAAAATAAAGGGCGGTGGGGGCAGGGGGAGGAGGGGTCTAAAAAATCTAAAAAAAATTAGTGAGGTCGTGGGATCCCAAAGATACTAGAAAAAAATCAGCGACCACATCGGAGGATAGAAGGGTTTCAGTCCGGTGATTTGGGCCGTTTTTCCCCATATACTATTGTCTTGTTTGATTGAGATTTGAGAAAATGTTATAACTATAGAATGTTTCCAAATTCTCATTAACCCCATTAATTGTGCATCAAAGGATGTACTATTGGTTTTTTTTCATCGTGATGGACAACAAAGTCTATTTTTTTTTGAAATATATAGAGAGTGCTGCAATATAAGTGCTCCCTATTAATACTTTAATGACTCACGACTGACTAGTCATATTCTAACTACCATAAGCTACAAAGTTTCAACGATGGAATGTTCCCAAGTTCTCATTAACCCTCCATTTTAAAACGATGCACAATTGGTTTTTCTTTATTGTTATGAAGAAGAAAGTATATTTTTTATTTTTTCAAAAATATAGAGAGTTACACTATATAAGTGGTCTGTATACTTTAATTACTCACTACAGTCATAATCTAACTACCATAAGCTACAAAAAGTGTTCCTATATAACTAAAACATATTATGTATAATATGCATACTATTTGATAAATAAAATAAAAAATCGTTCGTTATATACTGCAAATGAAATCGGCGTTCTGATTGTGTAACATTTACTCTGCATAGATATATAACCCATGCCCGCTCTATATGTGTAAACATATTAATATCTTCTTCACTGCTCTAATCAAGGTTTGATCTGTTTTAACGGGGTAAGATTGGCTCTGACATAGTCGAAGTCATACCTGGTCTTATATATAGTTCAGATAAACTATGATTCTACCATATGGGCAGGTCTATTGTTCATAGATGTCCAGGTCCACTGGGATCCACGGTATTTTATTCTTATACGTTCATATCTAGTCCGGCAGAATCAGATCTGTTTGACATGATCAGATCTGGTCCAATAAGATTAGATCTGTCTGACATGATCAGATCTGGTCCAATAAGATTAGATCTGTCTGACATGATCAGATCCAGCCGAATAAAATCAGATCTGTCTGACATGAGCAGATCTGGCCCAATGAAATCAGATCTCGTCTAACGAGATCAGATCTGGTTCAACAAGATCAGATCTTGCCTAGGGATTGGATCCGATCAGACCTGCTGTGATATGGACGGGTCTGCTCTCAAAATTATTAAAATGGCCCTGATATGATCATACATGGTCAGATATAAGCATACATGATCTATCATGACACTGCATGATCAGACCTGGCCATTTTTCTTGTCTGATCATATCTGATTCTAGAGATACGATTCAGATACAGTTAGATATATTCGGATCTGAACTTTATTTCCCGGGTGCGTCGCCTAGACTGATTTCCGCATTCGACATGACGACTTGCGCCACCTCGCGGCCATGGCTGAAATAAACTACGATAATTGCCTTACCATTGCACAGCTCATCGTTATTATCATTCGAGCGGCGCCGCCAACTTTGAAATTGTCGATGGACGAAGTTTACGGGAAGTTTCAGCACGAAGAGAATAACGATGGCTAAAACTTCTCTGATTTCTGTCCTACTTGCGGAACCGTCAAAAAATGTTTTTTCGCTCGGATTTATTGTTTTTCGGCATTCTTTTGACCCTTTCTTTTTTGTTGCTGGCTTTGAGCATCGCCATACCGATTTCAGCCTTTTGGTCGGAGCATTTTCTACTTTCATCGGCAAATAACAGCAAATTGGAGGTGTTGAATGTTTACCTGGAATGAGCTCGACTTCTTCGAAGAATTTTACTGCCTGTTCGTTCGTTTGTACTAGCTCACTGAATGAATCTATTATCGAAAAATGTCTGAGAACAGGATGGAGACGAGGATGAGGAACCGACGCAGCCATTTTTTTTCAATTGTTTGTGCAATGAATTGTCCACGGCAATATTAAATAATTTAAGAATGGCGCTTCAGCGATCCGTGAGCGCTGTACAAATTGATTGAACCAAGACATCATCATAAATCGTTCTTTTTCCGCTAGGTGGCTACTCTGATGGTACACACGGGTTTCGGTATCTTATCGACATAACGGTATTGTTATGTCGTAGATTGTCGGTTAGGAATGTTTGTTTTGCAGGGATGGCCAATTCGGCTCCAGGACGCGGTAGTAGGAAAGAAAGACGCGGTTGACACGAGATAGGATAACTAAGGCACGTTTATTGTATCGGCGAGACCTCGAGCAGAGGTTTCGCCCTGGTTACAGGATTATTACTAACTGTCTAGCCTAGGATACATCGAGTCTTATAACTACAGGAGGGTGTGAGTGGTGGGGGTTGAATCAGGAGGCTGTGGGAAAAGGCGGGTATGCTTGAAGAAATGACCTGAATGATTACGGGAAAGTCATAATGACCGTGGAATGCGAAGGCGTTGGAATCTTGAAAGGATCGTCGGGAATTGGTGGGAAAATCGGGAAGACGGTCAACCACAAAGTGGTGGACCGGATGACCATAAATTTGGGTGCAGGTACAGGTGGCCACCGACGGGTGGGCTGATGGGAAAACTAGCGTGGGAATGCGTCTATGAAATGTGGAAAGAATGTGGGAGAAAGGAGGAATAGTATGGGTCTGTGTCACACCTCCCCCCTTATTTAAGAAAATCCATGTAACAAAATAATGGATTTTCTTAGGCCTTGTTATAATTAAGATTACGTCTAGTCTTATGTCTAATTGAAGAATTGGTTTGATTTCGGTGTAGGTTGGCTAGGCCTATTAATTCGTCTTGCAGATATCGCACATCATAATTGTTGTGATCGCTGGTGTTATTATGGAAACAATTGTTGTAAACATTTATACATGGTGAAAAAGTAGAAGACATACATTTGCTGATTAGAACGCCAAGGCAGTTACAAAATCCGATCTTAAAAGCTAGCAGAGATACCACGATTCCAATGCACGCGTACCCTAAGTACCTGAGTCCGTCACGAGCGGTTTCAAATAAAGTTTTATTGCGTCTATGGCTTCCAATCTTCTCGGCTTCCTCTGATATTTCGTCTAGGGTTTGTCCGAGGGATTTGAGTTGGGTTAAGTCAATATGAGTTGGTCTCATTAGCGTGGTTAATTGTAAACCTTCTAACTTTACTGAGTGATTGGCTAGAAGGTAATCGAGTGTGGGAGTCTTAAGAGTTTTATTTAGCATAATGTCGGTGGTTTGTGTGAATTTCTTGTCGGTTCTGGGTCTAACTATTATGTGATCGGTTTGCCCGATGCAATCTCCGGAGATTGTCACTTTGTTGGTACCGTAGAGTGTTACTTGACGGATCTTGTGGTCGTCGCATGCGAGGTGGAGCGTCTCGGATACAAGAGAGGTTACAATCCAGGAGTTTCCGTTCTTCAGTTGAATCCATAATGACCTTTTTTAAATTGATGAATAAGACTTGGCATTGAGAGTCGGAAATATCGTTGGGTCTTTGAAGTATAACGGCTTCGCAACTATCGGGATTATTTATTGTGTAATCGGGGTTTTGTTGCTTGCAAAGAAACTTTGATTGCATAGCGTTACATTGAGCGAGGTCATTCTCATTAGTCGGGGTGAACAAAGTCCTCATACCATTCGTAATAATCACCGTGTCGGGTGGATTAAGATAATAAAAGGTATTAGCGGAAGATTTTTTTGTTGGAGCACTGGAATCAGTTTATAGGCTTGTAATACACTATTTTCAACTACTGGAACTTTAATAATGTACGCAAATCGATTGTTAGTTATCATAACGCCTACATGATTACATAACTAATTCTAGAAGATAGCCAGTAATGTGGAACGTCGCCGCATATGCAGTTTTAGCTTCATCAAACTTCGGTCAGAAGAACTAGGTTTGAGAGTTTGATCGCGGGGTATGGTTTCGTGTGCTTTTGTTTTATTTTACTTCGTATGGTCTTACTTTTATTTTATTGTATTTTATTTTATTTCATTTTTTTCATTTTTTTTTATTTCATTTTATTTTGTTTTGTTTTATTTCATTTGATTTCATTTTTTTTTGTTTTACTTGCATCTGGTGTTCGGTTGCGGCTATTGTACTTCATAATTACTATTATCGCTGGTATTATTGTAAAGACAATTGTTATAGTCGTTAATAATATGTAGAAATTATTTGAAAGGATCTTTCCAAGTGAATATGTCTTAGACCAATGAAAAAGCACTTGAATTTGTTGCCTTCTAATTGTTTCCAGCGAGATTTTCCATGAATCTCATCAATGTGATAAGCTAGAGCTCGCATTGTGAGTTGGGAATGTCAGTTAATCTTATAGTTATCAGTCAATCGTGTAGCTAATTTTTTTTTTCTTTTTATCGCTTTCGTTCGCAAAGGTGGTTTAGACATTAAATTTATGTGGAGAAGAATGATTCCAAATGCTGGAGTTACACAACTGGTTAGCGGTACTCCGAGTAATTGTTGTGTCCGGCGAATTTGATGTTATTAAATATGTCGATTCGTGATTTTCTCTGGGGTGTACGAAAAGGTAGAGTCTGAATGTCTGCGATGCATTTTTCTCACTACAATAACGTCTAGAATATAGGTGAGCGGGCGATCGATGCTCGTATCATTGGTCTCGAATGTAAAAATGAGACCGAATTATTTTGAGTGTGTAAAACGTCGGGTGAAATCGTTAAGCGGACACGATTAACTACGGGTACAGTAACCCATTTGTCTGCAGGCTTCCTCTGAACGATCATTGACAATGTTCATCACTTGTGATTAGTTCAAGCTTTACTTTTGTACTATTAGCGGTGTAAACGACATGCTGCATACAATTTCTGATTGTGGTTCTACGGTTAATAGTGCATTCGCGACGGTTTGTTTTATATTCGTAAGGTTAGGATTTTCGTTGATAAAACTATGTTGGAATTTAAACGCAAATGAACTTTCTTTCATATAAGAACTTCGAAGTAGAGTTATTGGCCAAAGTAAAACTAGAAGGCGAATATTTATTTTGTTTTCACTCAACAAACTTTTATGGCGATCATCGTATCTGTCGTTGTGAGTTTCTAGAAGCGTTGCTTCTTAACTGGAGCATAAACAACGTACGAGACAGCTTCGTGTTAACTCACAATGTCAATCTGTAAATTTACTATCTCACCAATACAAGTGGGTGAGACTGCTTTAAGCTCTAATCCTCTGATTATCGACTACTTGTGCTTATGAAGCTCTTTTTTTTTTTTTTATTTCGTAATTATAATATTCCGTGTGGCGATTTTTTTTTTTCTTTTAGGTCAGCATATTCTAATGCAATCGACTCGTCTCATAGATCCTGAAGCGTTATGAATTGCGTACAGAAAACTAATTATATAAATTCAAATTCTCGACACTTATTAACGTGTAGTGAAATACAAACGGATTGTAACAATTTATATTCTCTTAGTATTATGTAACATACGGCTGATAGTTCGTTAATGATGGATGCAAGACTTATCTTGGTCATTTTGTTCCTCGTAAGGTTGATGCAGTCCATCAAGGTCATAGTTCCATCGTTTGTTACCGTGATGCTCCAAAGAGATGTGCGTGATGATGTGTCAAGCTGTGGATTTCTTCAGATCCTATTCAGTTAGGCATGTGCAGTGAAATGAAATAGAACAGCATGTTTTCCTAGACATAAATCAATAATTAGTTTTCAATACAAGGTCTACGTGAATCAATTTGTCATTATGTTTCAACAACATCTTTCGATGAACGTGAGGCGTTCTTTTTCTATGCCCGGGTCGTAGGGCACGGAGTACCACGTGTGTGAGTACGACGCAGTTTGGTTCTTTTGTCTAACACGGAAAACCTTAACCATCCGTTGCACTCGTGATTTCCACGCGGCCTGAAACCCGGGGTACCTGTGACCCAGGTATGTTTCTCTTCGTTCGTCGGTCTGTTCGTTGTTGGGTTCGTCGAAATTTCGTCTCCGAAGTCTCGGAACCTCGTTGTTCCGAACGATTTCCTTGAACGTTCGCATCGGAGTCTCGATGATCATCATCATGGCACGTATGCGATAAACTCCTTCTTTTCGCTCTTCTTCGTTGCTTGCGTTTCTTCTATCTTTTTCTCGTCGTCTTTCTTCTTTAATTGATTTTTCTTCTCTCCTTGATTTTTCTTCTTTCCTTGATTCTTGTTCTCCTATTGATTCTTCCTCTTCTGCTTCGCTTCTCATTTCTTCCTTGGCTTCTGAATCTTGATTACTCCTTTCTCCTTCGATTGCTTCCTTTTCTCGTTCTCGTATTACGTAATCTTGTTCTGTTTCTTCTTTTTCCCTTGCTATTTCTTCTTGTACTATTTTATCTTCTTTTTCTTGTCTTCTTTCTTCTTCCTTTAGATCGTCGTCTTGTCTTCTTTCTTCGTCCTTTGAATCTTCCTTTTTTTGTCTTCTTTCTGCTTCCTTTGAATTTTCTTCTTGTACTGTTTTGTCTTTTGTTCCATCATTTTCTGTTCGTTGTATTGTTTCTCTTATCTCGTTTGTAAACATGCTCAAGCGGTGATCGACCGCTTTCATACTTGGCAGTGCCTCAGGTAGCGAGAGAGCGTCGGGGTGAGATAAGATGATATCCGACACCCTTTTTGCTCGTTCTGGAGGTGCGTATTGTGACCGCACGCTTCCTTCGACTAATTGAATTCTTTCTGTAGAATTTAAGTGTTGTATGTGGTCGGTCCTTGGTGCGCCCGTTGGTGCGTCTTGGCGCTCCTCCTCAGGTAGAAAGGATTCCCTGTGTAGCGGAATCCCACGCAGCAAGTCCACCTTAACCGTAGCAGGTTCTTCCGAGTCGATTTTACCTGGCGCTCGGGTTTCATGATCCTTGTTTACGTGTACGCAAGGTATCATGGATTTCGGATGCAGGGTTGACTCGGGTGTAGCCACCGATCCGTCCGTAATGTGGTTGCTTAACACTGCGTCCTTTGGTGCGTCTTGGCGCTCCTCCTCAGGTATGAAGGGTTCCCCGTGTGGCGGGATCCCCCGCAGCGTTTGTGCCGTAACCATGATTGGTTCTTCCGAGTCGTTCGTTGTCGACATTCGGGCTCCATAGTCCTTAGCTGTACAGACGTAAGGCACTACGGAATCAAAATTTTCTGTAACTCCAACAACCGGAGCATTCACAACATTGTCGTGTGTTACTGCATCCTTCGGTGTTTTTGGGATCTTCTCGTCGGACCATGTTCCGAGTTCAATCCAGTTGTGGTCTGACAAATCATCATCAAAAGTTTCTGTCGTCTCGTTATACTGCAGCAGCGTTACTGCTGAGGTTGAGCTGTTTTTCAATGGAACATGGTGATTTTTTCTGAAACTGTGGAGGTCTCGCGTCGTCGCTTCCCCCGTTGTATCGTCAGCTTCGGCGAGGTGGGCGAAGGCGATCGCTGCACCTATATTTTGCGGTCGCTTGGCCCGTACCGCCGTAGAGATGTTTACCTGCAGCCCTAACACGTAACGATCGACGGCCTGGTCCAGCTCGTAGCTGGTAAGAGAGTTGAATCTCGTGTCACTCGTTGCGGAATCGGCGATTGCGTCGAACACTTCACGTTGTTTTTCCCGGAAACGATTCGTATATTGGGTGACCGATTCACTTGGTCTTTGCCACAACCAACTCTGCCACAAATCTGTGGATCGTGAATGTCCGAACACTGTACGGAGGGCCTTGTACAGATCTTCGTACGAACCCGTGTCGAATTCTTCGAGTTCACGCGACGCGTCATCAGTTATTCGCTTCGCGAGGATTAAGAGGCGAAGATGGTCTTTTCGTAGGCATCGCTTGCGCACATTCTCTACTGAACTAATAAATTCTTCTACGCCTATATTATCATCGTTAAATCTGTCTACAAGTTCTATTGCTTCCATTGGCGTAAGCAATGCGATATTTGAGTTCACTGTATCACTTTCACTGTAAATTAATTGTTTATGTTGAACCGGTTTTTGTCTGTTTCGTTTATCACTTTTTAGAATAGCAGGTTTGTCAAAATGTTTTGGCGCCATTTCGCTGGTGCTTGCGGAGTCAGTTTTTTTTGTAACTCGCGATAGTTGTCGGTCGTCGCGATATTGAGTAAGTAAATCTTTACTCACCGATTTATTTTTTTGTTATCCAGTTCACGCTCCTTCGTGATCCTCTCGTGTTGTCTAACGGTCCTAAGTCCCCAGCACTTAGAATTGGCACTACCCCACACTTAGCACCAGTTTGTTATGTCGTAGATTGTCGGTTAGGAATGTTTGTTTTGCAGGGATGGCCAATTCGGCTCCAGGACGCGGTAGTAGGAAAGAAAGACGCGGTTGACACGAGATAGGATAACTAAGGCACGTTTATTGTATCGGCGAGACCTCGAGCAGAGGTTTCGCCCTGGTTACAGGATTATTACTAACTGTCTAGCCTAGGATACATCGAGTCTTATAACTACAGGAGGGTGTGAGTGGTGGGGGTTGAATCAGGAGGCTGTGGGAAAAGGCGGGTATGCTTGAAGAAATGACCTGAATGATTACGGGAAAGTCATAATGACCGTGGAATGCGAAGGCGTTGGAATCTTGAAAGGATCGTCGGGAATTGGTGGGAAAATCGGGAAGACGGTCAACCACAAAGTGGTGGACCGGATGACCATAAATTTGGGTGCAGGTACAGGTGGCCACCGACGGGTGGGCTGATGGGAAAACTAGCGTGGGAATGCGTCTATGAAATGTGGAAAGAATGTGGGAGAAAGGAGGAATAGTATGGGTCTGTGTCACAGTATTGACAGTGTTAACTTTCTTTTTCTTCTTCTTTGGGTTCTTCGGGGTTAGGTTCTTTTGGTTCTTTCGGTTCTCTGGGTTTGTCACGGGGTTAAGTTTTTTTGTCTTCATGTTCTTTTTTTGGGGTGGGGGGGGGGGGGGGGTTGCCTCCCCAAGTTCGACGTAACGGTATTGACAGTGTTAACTTTTTTCTTCTTCTTCTTTGGGTTCTTCGGGGTTGGGTTCTTTTGGTTCTTTGGGTCCGTCGCGGAGTTAGGTTCTTTGGTCTTTGGGTTCTTTTTTTGGGGTCGGGCGGGGTGGGGGGAGGTCGCCTCAAGTCCTTTTGGTCCGTCGCGGGGTTGGGTTTTTTGGTCTCCAAGTTCGATTGGTGGAGGGGGGGGGGTTAAGGGGGGGGGGGCTGCCCTCCAAGGTGATCGTTTAGGGCGCAGGGTCGAGGGGCGGAGACCGTGCGGGGGGTTGGGGGGATCGAGCCCCCCCAAAGAATCAAAAACAAAATTGAAATGATTGCATGAATTTGTATCCGGTACCGACATCGGCTTCTCTCGGTCTTTTGCGACCATACATTTAACCTACAGAGTCAGCAGTCTACATCTATATAATGTCGATGCGGATTATAAATGCAAGTGCATCGGATAGTGGCGCCACGGCGGGTAGCGCAGTCACCCTCCTCAGCGGATAGCATGGCGGATTGCGTATTTGTCTAATCATCAAAATAACACGAAAAATGCAATAACTCACAATCTAAGCGAGAAATAAAAAAATTGTATTCTTCATTTTCGTCATATTTCGGAGTATTCCATGAAAATAGTGCATTAAATTGCGGCGCCCAGTTATCGTACTCTTGCAGCGATCAATACTGCAAATGTTTTATTTTTGTTCGGTGGAGAAAATTTTCACGCTGGCTCCGAGCGTGGAAAATAGACGCCACATAGCATCACAACCTCACTTCAATTGACTTCAATTTGCGAATTGTGATAAAAAACTTTTTTCTTACCTGCTGGTTATAATATAGGTTTCACTGTGATTTTTTTTTTGTTTTTTCGTCACCTTTCTTGAAATCGTCGCCGATCGTACCAAAAACGATGAATTTAGTTTTTGTAAAGTAAATTCTTGGTAAAGTTTACGTCACATGCAACACAAGATGTGTCTATGTCCCGCTCAGTAGGGTGAAAGCCAATGCTTTACGGTACCATCGTATTTGGCAGGGGTGGGGAGTGGAGGGGATGAAACTTAGGGCAATTGGGCAATCCAAACAGTTGAATTCGTAAAACAAAAATGTAGCTTCGCTTCTCACATAAAACAGCGCTCACCTGGTGGCGAAATTCGGAACTGCTTCTCGCGCTCGCCGTGCTGATGGTGCTCAGCCAAGCACACTCGGGAATATTTTGGATTGCGTTCGCGCGCACGAAGTGGGCGTGGCTAAACGCCTCGGTCGTCGTGTGGCGATATTCGGAACTGCTCCTCGCGATCAAGGTCACGTGCTGAGCTGATGGTGCTCAGCCAAACAAAGTCGCGAACTTTTCGGATTGCGATTGTGATTGAAATTCACGGCCTGTAGCTTGTACGATATTGAAGGCGCCGCGCTCGGACAATCTTGAAAATTAGAGATCTCAACATTTAATTATTATCTATATAGCAAAAATTCGGCGTATCGCGCGATCATAAATCATAACAATGGGGATATAAAATGTAGCCGAGGCGCTGTTTTTTTGTTTTTCCATAACTTCACCAAACTTAAATGCCAGCGCAATAGCCCACGTGGTGGAAACACGTGGCGCGGTTCCCTTGTCTTTCTATGCCCCCTGTCAACGTCAAGCTAGTGCGGTTGCTTTGTTTTTTAATTGCGCGATTCGCCACGTTTTCGCGCTGGTATCGACGTTAGCAGAAGACATTGGAGAGACAAGCGAATGGAGTATATATACAGGGTGTTCCAATAACTATTAGGACCTCAGATATCTTCGAAACTACTAGGTTCACAGAACTATTTGCTGAATCAAAGTTGCACAGCACAAAGGGGGCCATCCAATGATACCAAAGTGCCTACTCCCACCCCCACCCCCAGCCCAGGGGGTGGGGCAACTTCAAAATCTTAAATAAGAACCCCTATTTTTTATTGCAGATTCGGATTCCCCATAAACAAATACGTAACTTTTATTTGAAATTTTTTTTTCGATTCGTGATAGATGGCGCTGTAATCGCAAAAAATCCCCGAAAGTACAGAAAGGCGATAATACTTACAGTTTCGGTGGTAAATCGAATCACTACGTTCATAGTAAGTGTTCGAAATGACGACCATTAGTATCAATGCAACATTGAATTCTTTTTTCGATTGATTGACCTGCAAGTTTTACAGCGTCGGAACTTATTGATGCACAGGCTGTAATTATTCTTTGTTGCATATCTTCACGTGTAGTTGGTACTTCCTTGTAAACGTTATCTTTTAATGTTCCCCATAAAAAGAAGTCTAACGGCGTTAAGTCTGGGGAACGAGCTGGCCACGATATTGGACCGCCGCGTCCAATCCAACGATTTCGAAATTTTATTTCTAGTTGCCTTCGTGCAACCAATGAATAATGTGCTGGACATCCATCATGTTGATACCACATGGCTTGTCGTGTAAATAAAGGCACCTCTTCTAGCAAAGGTCCCAATGTATCTTTGATAAAATTACTGTAGGTGTTGCGATTCAAATTTCCATTGATAAAAAAAGGACCAATAATTTTAGCACCTATGATTCCGCACCATACGTTCACAGACCATTGCCTCTGGTGTTCAACCTGCCGCAGCCAATGTGGATTTTCCGTTGCCCAGAAATGCATGTTATGCAAATTAACGTTCCCATGATTTGTGAATGTTGCCTCATCAGTAAATAAAACGGTATTAAGAAATGACTCATTGTGTTGAATCTGACGTTGAACAGTTCGACAAAACTCTACGCGATTCATGAAGTCGTTCCCATGCAATTGTTGGTGAAGACTAACATGGTACGGGTGATATTTGTGACGGTGCAAAATGCGGTGTACGCTGGTCGTGGAAATGCCAGATTCTTTTTGAATTTGTCGCAAACTAATGTGAGGATCTCGAAACACACTTGCGAGCACACCGATTTCCATTTCTTCATTCGTTACAGGTTTCTGGCGTACACTACTTCGGACACTTAAGCTACCGGTTTGCCTAAGTTTATCACACACATTTTTAAATGTTTGACACGAAGGCTGAGACCGACTCGGATATCGTTCACAATACAAGGTTCTTGCCCTTACAGAATTTTGTTGGCATTCGCCATAAATGAGAAGCATATCGACTTGCTCTTCAAACGGATACATTGTACTCGATTGGCCGATTTATCGATACTAATCGTATCATGTTTATCTTATCATGCAAACTATTTAAAGTGTCCTTGAAACAGTGTTTATTTTCAGTGAAGGAAGCCGTACGTATTATCATCTTTCTGTACTTTCTGTACCTGTCGAAGGAATGTGTACATAAATACACACTACCGTGCTACTGTGTTTACTATAAACGTAGTAATTTGATTTACCACCGAAACTGTAAGTATTATCGCCTTTCTGTACTTTCGGGGATTTTTTGCGATTACAGCGCCATCTATCACGAATCGAAAAAAAAATTTCAAATAAAAGTTACGTATTTTTTTATGGGGAATCCGAATCTGCAATAAAAAATAGGGGTTCCCATTTAAGATTTTGAAGGTCCCCCACCCCCTGGGCTGGGGGTGGGGGTGGGAGTAGGCACTTTGGTATCATTGGATGGCCCCCTTCGTGCTGTGCAACTTTGATTCAGCAAATAGTTCTGTGAACCTAGTAGTTTCGAAGATATCTGAGGTCCTAATAGTTATTGGTTATAACACCCTGTATATATATATACACACTACCGTCCAAAAGTATGGAAACACTCGCTCCGATGTCGAGCCAAACAAAAAGTTCCATCCTTCTCTGAAAAATGACGATATCCCAATTTCCCAAGCAGCGTTTCAAAAAGGACATATAGATCTTCATTTACCTTTTTTGAAGAATTTTTTACGATTTTTTTTGAGCCCGGTACGCACTTTGAAAGTTGGTCGTTTTTTGGCTTTTTTTGGGGGGTTGAAATTTTGGCGCACGACTTGTAGGAAATATTTTTCACTTGTTTTTTCAGCGAAAACTTAAGGCGGACAGTAAAAGCTTTAATTTACTTTTTTTAAAAGTTTCATATGATTTTTTTTCGCATAACTGTTGAACTTTTTGCAAAAAATGACTATATTTATAAAATGTTGCCTAATTCTGAAACCGTTGAGTTTCCGTGAAAACATCAAGGGGGTAAAAAAATGCATACAATCATTGTGGATGCACCAAATTTTTTTTCAGAATTAATAGAAGAAAAAAAAAGTGTTTTCAAGAGGCGACGAAATTTTTTTATATTTTCAAAAATCCGTTCTCTTATCTGTTCTACACGGGTTTTTCATCGAAAAAACCACCCCTCGCTCGGATCACAGCTTGAACCAGTCGTGGCATCTGTTCGATCAATTTATCCATGTGACTCTGCTCCAAGGTGGCCCAAGCTTCTCTCAGTTTTTTCCACAAATCGCTAGAAGATGTGGGACAAGTTTTCCGTATTTTTCGATCCAGCTCGTCCCACAGGAGCTCGATCGGATTTAAATCTGGCGATTGGGCTGGCCACACCATGTTGACAATGACGTTTTTGGCTTCTTTATTTCTTAGGTATTCTCGGCAGAGGCGAGAGCTATGCTTCGGATCGTTATCTTGCTGCATAACGAAGCCACAACCGATCGTTCTTGAACCCGATGGAATCGCGTGCCGGATAAGAATTTGCTTATATTGTTCTTTCTTCATTATTCCTTCGATTTTTATCAAATCTCCGGTTCCATGGCCAGAAAAACACCCCCACAACATAACAGAACCACCTTCGTGTTTAACGGTGGCACCAAGCACTGGGGTGCCATTATTTCCTCGGTACTCCTTCGAACGAAAGTTCTTCGACGTGATCCAAAAATTCAAAATTTCGATTCGTCCGTCCACAAAACGTTTCGCCACTGTCCAATCGTCCAACCTCGATGTTCGAGGGCCCACCGAAACCTTTTTTTTTATTGGCAGGACGCAGCAAGGGTTTTTTCACCGCATCGCAGCCTCTTAAGCCAGCATTGAGCAAACGACGCTTCACTGTTGTGACGGAAACTTGATTTTCGTGGGTTGTGTTGAACGAAGCTTGGATTTCAGCCGCTGTTAATCGTCGATTTTTTTTGCTGGTCATCACAATCTGTCGATCGTCACTTTTTGCCGTTTTCCGGGGCCGACCCGAGCGATTACGATTCATATTTTTACCGGTCACTTTGTGTCTTTCAATGGTCGTGTGCACTCCTTTGACCGAAATTTTCAATTCTCGTGCAATTGTCCGGTACGAAATACCCTGTTTATACAGAGCAATTACAGCTCCACGCTTATCGAGATCGATTTCTTGTATTTTTGAAACAGATAATAAAATATTCGCGAAAGACGATAAATTTTTCTCACGCATTCACGTTCGGAACGTTAGCACAATTGAATAACTCTATTAAGAATTTTCTTTGTCGTCCTACAAAAATGTAAACCGATGAGGAGTGAAAAGAGACAGCGAGTTTTGCTAAGAAATAGAAAACACATCGTTTGTGTTTACATTTGTTTTGAACGTCGATCTTGGACACGTCGATCATGACATTATAGGACGACAAAGAACAGTTTCGATAGAGTTTCCCAGTTGTGCTAACGTTTCGAACGTGAATGCGTGAACTAAAATGTATAGATTTTCGCGAATATTTTATTATCTATTTCGTAAAAAAATATCACGAAAAAAAGAAATCGATCTCGATAAGCGTGGAGCTGTAATTGCTTCGCAGCGTCACATGGATAAATTGATCGAACGGATGCGACGACTGATTCAAGCTGTGATCCGAGGGAGGGGTGGTTTTTTCGATGAAAAAACCGTGTAGAACAGGTAAGAGAACGGATTTTTGAAAATATAAAAAAATTTCGTCACCTCTTGGAAACACTTTTTTTTTCTTCTATTAATTCTGAAAAAAATTTGGTGCATCCACAATGGTTGTATGCATCTTTTTACCCCCTTGGTGTTTTTACGAAAACTCAACGGTTTCAGAATTAGGCAACATTTTATGAATATAGTCATTTTTTGCAAAAAGTTCAACAGTTATGCGAAAAAAATCATGAAACTTTAAAAAAAAGTAAATTAAAGCTTTTACTGTCCGCCTTAAGGGGACTGAGTCACCTAAAAAATTCGAAAATTAAATTTTTTTTTCCGTGACACGGCCGATCCAAATTGGAAATCGATTTTACCCTTACGAAGTACGTATACTTAGCTATCATTCCACATTTTTCCATAGCCGTATGAGTTATCTAAATGCTGTGAGATTTTTCACAAAATGTTTCACTTGTCGCAGCTTTCGGACCCTGCGACTCAATGGATTTTCAATTCTGACGTCTCATTTTCTTCGTAACAGACCTCATTCTCGGATGAGTGTGGGTTTTTTTTTGTCTGCTTTCTGGAAATTATGGCGACCAATAACGTGAAAAAAAACAATTTTTTCGTAACTTTTCGAAAAACCGGTTGAATAATAGGTTACCACAAATTCGTTTTACCTCGCATCCAAAATTCCTACACTCATCCGAGAATGACTGCGATTTGGAACAAAATGAGACGTCGGAATCCAAAATCCGTTCATCGGTGCGGTCCGAAAGTTGCGACAAGTGAAAAATTTTGTGAAAAATCTCACAGCATTTAGATAACTCATACGGCTATGGAAAAATTCGAAATGATAGCTAAGGATACGTACTGCGTAAGGGTAAAATCGATTTTCAATTTGGATCGGCCGTGTCAAGGAAAAAAAAAATTAATTTTCGAATTTTTTAGGTGACTCAGTCCCCTTAAGTTTCCGCTGAAAAAACAAGTGACAAAAATTTTTTTCACGATTTAATTTTCATTGTATCAAAGAACATCATTGATATAGAAAATGTTGCTTTGTTAATTCTCACGAATTAACTGAGCAATTAAATTTAATTAAAAAATAAAAAAATAAGAAACCGGAATCATCGGTAAGGTAGGGTTCTCGCTCTCAAACCAAGAGAGGAAAATAATCTTACAAAAAAAATAACATCTATAACAAGGTCGTCAATGTCAAAGCACGTTGAAATAACATCATTAACGAATTTACCAGAAAAAAATTTCCTACAAGTCGTGCGCCAAAATTTCAACCCCTCAAAAAAAGCCAAAAAACGACCAACTTTCAAAGTGCGTACCGGGCTAAAAAAAATCGTAAAAAATTTTTAAAAAAGGTAAATGAAGATCTATATGTCCTTTTTAAAACGCTGCTTGGGAAATCGGGATGTCGTCATTTTTCAGAGAAGAATGGAACTTTTTGTGTGGCTCGACATCGGAGCGAGTGTTTCCATACTTTTGGACCGTAGTGTATATATATAATATTTATACGCATATATTACCATATTTCATAGAGAGCTGCAATATATTCAATCCATATTTATGATTTCAATACTAATTACTGTATTATTTTTTCGATGTCGAGACTTTATTTCCTATTTTTCAAAATATTTCTACGATCATGCGATGTTTAATCGCTATTCGGGAGTGTTCAACTACTTACCGGGATAAATATCGTTTTATCCAACCACGGCTCGTTGTTCTTCATGAATGCGGGGTACGTGCGATGCGCTCGCTGCCATTTTGATTTTATTACGTACAAGCAGTTTTGCAAAATTGTTTTA
Source organism: Diplazon laetatorius (assembly GCA_963662125.1). NCBI lineage: Eukaryota > Metazoa > Arthropoda > Insecta > Hymenoptera > Ichneumonidae > Diplazon > Diplazon laetatorius. Next base: position 19,629,765 of record OY759156.1, on the reverse strand, counting down.
GCGTCTGGATGAATCGAAACGATGTTGAATTTTTCTTTCCACTCTTTTTCTAAAATATTTACTTGCGAAGCTACACGAAGACCCAGCTTTGTGCTAAGCGAATCGAAAATCGCTTGATTTTTTATCTCTAATTGCTCAATATATATTTCTGCAACAAACATTATTATTCTATTATAAATCATATTGAGCTATTGCAATAATTCAATTATAATATGATGCGAAATACGGGTATGATTGTTTTCACAACGGCTTATAAAAAATCACTGTAATGTGAAAAACGTATATTGTCACTTTTCTTTTACGTTTCAAAAGCGAAAAGGCAGCTAAAGGCAGAATGTTTCAACGTAGTTTGATCCATTTAGACCTGGACAGTAAAAATGGATATATGAGCGATTCCACGTGACTGCAGCCACTCAAAAAAAAAAAAATCTTCACAAATAATTTTAAAAAATTGAGCTATTTTTTTGCAATATATTCACCGAGTGCCGATTTTTAAAACATTTTTTTGACGGTTTTATCGTTGATTAACGTTTTTTTGCATTTTTCCATTCAAATGGCTGTATCTTTGGCAGGATTTGACGTATTTACATTTGTAAAAAACGAAAATGTGCGTCTTTTCAAGGCCTTTCAAGAAAAAATTACTTTAGATCCTGTTAAGCAAGTTGCACGTCCGTTTCAGGGCAAAATATGCAAAAAAAAAAATTTTCTCAAAAAATGCATTTTTAATTTTTTTTTTCAAAATTTCCCCAAATTCTGAATACGAAAAAAGAATTTTTGGTATTTTTGATATCGTGGGACCGGCAACCGGTAATGCATAATTTTACCGATTTCATTAATAGATTTTTTACAGTTTTATTAAAAATACGTCAAATCCTGCCAAAGATACAGCCATTTGAATGGAAAAATACAAAAAAACGTTAATTATCGATAAAACCGTCAAAAAATTTTTTAAAAAATCGGCACTCGGTGAATATATTGCAAAAAAATAGCTCAATTTTTTTAAATTATTTGTGGAAAATTTTTTTTTTGAGTGGCTGAAGTCATGTGGAATCGCTCATAGGTAGAATATGCTGAATATGCTTAAATCATAACTATTTTTGAGCTTCTTCATAAATTATTCAAAACTTTGAGGAGTTCAAATTTCACAGAATTGTCGTAATTTTTCACCATTTTAATAAGCAATAACAACCAATTTCTCCATACAAAATCAAAGAACGTACCTTTGCGAACATTTTCCGCCATTTTTTTTTAAGAACGGATGGACCGGTTACAAACACCCCTCACTAACACCACGCGTATTTATTTTCGCTCGATCGCTCAGCGTGTATTGACGCGTCAAAGGTCGACTTTGAGCCGCTGTCACACTCTCCCCGTCCGGATTTTGACATGTAATGGAAGTGATCCGGCGGAGGTTTAAAGTTTTCCGTTGACGAGGCGAGACATTGATTACAAAAATGTTCATTCTTACCCGACACCCTCGAACTGGTAGTGCAACCCAGAGTGGGGTGTCATGAAATTTCTGCTTGCCGTGAATGCTGTGGCTAAGGTTACACGCGGTAAAAATTTGACGCACGCACGCAATTTTCATAAGGTCGTAAGATGGCCTAACTGACATTTGTAATTATTAATTCAGTAACGGAATAAAAGTATTGTCAATTTTAACCGGGAGTCGTTTTAAATTGACAAGACTAATTTGTTACGGTGGCGGTTACGAGGAATAATTTGCGAATACGAGGAACAATTTGTTTTACTTAACATCGGTGTATTTATAACGTTAATGTTTTCCCTTATATTTGTGGATATCGATGTACATCACGTACCTGACTATGAAATCTTGTAGTTTACAATGTGTAATTTTGAGGTAAGAATCTAAGACGGCTTTGGCTGCAGCTTTCTGTTTGACAAGGACTCGCACTGGCCTTGAATTGAGTCGACGTTGTTTTTATTCGCTTGGTTTCTTAAACTTCGTCGGGATGAGGGTGGTAATTTCCTCGCTATCCGTGATTTTCAGGCGCTCTTCCATGATTTGGTCGAGTGTCTTTTTGCCAAGAGAAGCGTATAAAGCGCGCACCGCTCGCTCCCGTTTTTCTTCAGACGAATTTAACGCTATTCTAGCTGCCGGATCCGTTTGCAGGTCGTTGGGCAAAGCGTTTTCTCTTCAGGACCTCGACTCCTTCGTTGACAAAATAGCGATGATCATTGGGGATCATCCAGGTCGGCCATGTCGCGTAATTCAAACGGAGCCAGTCGCTTATCCCTGCGTACCGGATGTTGCAGTCAAGGCATTCAGGGCAAAAGAGCGATAGATCCCTCGAACAGCCCGGACAGCGGTTAAGCATCCGTTTGTGTTCCACTCCGTGAGGATAGATGCAGTTCTAGGTTTGGAATCCGTCAGCCCCGCAAATTTGACAGAAATCCGGTCGAAAGGGCAACTTGTAGATCCTGAAGGAGTGTTCAGCCGAACGACAATTCACGCATCCTGCAGCGTGCAACTTCCCAGCCGTAGACACATAAGTTTGCGTGCCCCGGTCGATCTTGGTGGCCTCTTGACGTTTCACCAGCGATTCGCTCCTTTTCATTATGAGCGTTCGCAGCGTGGGCTTGTCAATCAGGCGACAATCGGTCAAATAGGTCACCGGCCCGGCGCCTTTGACAATCCCGGCTTCTTTCAGCACCTCGTCGAAGGTTAGCATGTTGAACGGCAGAGATTCTACCTTCACTGGAGATGCGATCGCTAGCTTGAGGCCGTCGATGGTTCTTGGTCTCCTTCCCGCGACTGTCAAAAGTTCTTCGGGTCGAGACTCGCAGGGGACTCTATTGCGAAGGAGATTTTCCCGGTGGATGTCCGCAGGAGCGAGGGCCTTGGTCTTTTTGAGTTGTAGTTTCGGCGGCTCCCGGTTCCGGATCTCGCTGATAAGAGACATCGCCTCTGTCAAATTTTCCCGTGTCTTCGTTGCTGGATGGAGTTCGGTCGTTCTTGGCAACAGACGGAAGTCCATGGAGCATAACATGCCCGTGACGTCGTGCACGACTTGGTGGGCAGAAGCTCCAGCTTGCTCGTCCCCTGACAAATCGGTGGTGCTGCCGTCGATGACTGACACCTCACAGCTTCGGGCTTCTTCCAATGCCCTTGTCAATGAGATTACTCTGGCCTCGGCTTCTTCGCGAGCTAGATTGGCGAGACGCAACTGCTCCGCCAGTTGGTCGGCATCAGTTTCATTGTCAACGTAACTTTCGCTCGTGTTGACGACGGCAGTTGGTTGTTGATTTCGGCGATTCGGTCCTCTTGACGGCGGCGCGGGTTACGCAGGCTACGTCTAGGAATTTTTAAATCTGTTACATAATATACACCGATTGTTTTGTTGGATTCGTCCGCTAATCCGACTACCATTGGATTATGAACCTTCTTGACAATGGCTGGTCCAAGGAAACGGTGACCTAGTTTTGCAGCATAGCCTTGCGCTTTATTACTCAATTTTTTATTAGAGTAATAGACCTCAGTTGCCTCCCTTATCTCGACCACAAGATTCCTTCCTGCATTCAGTTTTGCTAGACGCTTTTCGGAATACTTCTTCACGTTTTGTTCGATTTTATGTCGAAATTCGTCAATCTGTTTCAGTCTTCTAACCCAAAAGTCTACCGTCTTCTCGTTGTCGGTTTGAATAGTGTTAGAAGGCTTAGGGATGTGCTTAGCCGTTGCCTCACGCCAGTGGTTCAAATAAAACGGCAAGATCCTACTTCCGGTATGTGGGACGGATTGTAGGCAAATCAAACTTTAGGCAAATTCACATCCCATTCGTCGTGTTTTTCATCAATGAATGCCGCGATCATGGGCTCGATAGTTCGGTTGACACGCTCGACCGGGTTGGCTTGCGGATGCGCTACAGGGGTTGTCAAATGTTCAACGCCCCTGGCTAACAGGAGGGCCTTGACATCTTTGTTGACGTGCTCGATCCCGTTATCAGTAATGATTGACCTGGGCGCTCCCCAGCGGTCAAATAAAGTGTCCAGTACTTTGACAACCGTTCTGCCTAACCGGTTCCGGACGGGAAATAGCTCAATATATTTTGTATAGAGGTCCTGGACAACGACAATGCACGTGTTGCCCTTTTTCGTGCGTGTCTGTGAAACTACAGTGTCTATTGACAATTGGGCCCACGGCTGCTGAACAGGTCGGGTCATTAACGGTCCTTTAATCGTATTTTGATTTAATTTAACTTTAAGACAGGTTTCGCAATTTTCGACAAATGACTTGAGGGGACTGAGTCACCTCAAAAATTCGAAAATTAAATTTTTTTTTCGTGACACGGCCGATCCAAATCGAAAATCGATTTTACCCTTACGAAGTACGTATACTTAGCTATCATTCCAAATTTTTCCATAGCCGTATGAGTTATCTGAATGCTGTGAGATTTTTCACAAAATTTCTCACTTGTCGCAGCTTTCGGACCGCACCGATGAACGGATTTTGGATTTCGGAAAAATTTTCACAGCATTTAGATAACTCATACGGCTATGGAAAAATTTGAAATGATAGTCAAGTATACGTACTTCGTAAGGGTAAAATCGATTTTCAATTTGGATCGGCCGTGTCACGGAAAAAAAAATTTAATTTTCGAATTTTTTAGGTGACTCAGTCCCCTTAATGTCTTGCGACATACCAGGCCAGTAAGAGTTCTGCCTTATTCGGTCAATCGTTTTGTCTTTTCCTAGGTGGCCTGCTTCAGGGACATCGTGATTTTAGCGAAGTATTGTCAAAACGTCTTCGGATCTAACAACTCTTTTTCACGGGTTTTCATCGTCAATAAGAGCTTTTTCGTATTCCGGTCTATGATAGAAAAGTTCGTCGTTTTCCATCTTCCATTCGGGAAATTTGTCTGGCTGAGTTCTCTCTAGTTTATATTTCGTTTTATACCACTCTTGGTCCCTAATCGATCTCAGCTGTGGGCGACTTCGGACAGTCTGTTCCACAGGATTGTCAAACCCCAGTAAACTCTGAAGTTGAGTTCGATCGTTCGGAACAGGAAAATCGAGAATAGGTTGCATTTTCTCGGGATTCGGTCTCATACCGTGTTCGTCAACAATGTAGCCTAAGAACTTAACCTCTTCGCACGCAGAACTACTCTTTTCGCGATTGATTATAAGTTTAGTTTGACGGAAGACCTCGCATACCAAAGACAAAATTTTAATATGCTCGTCGAGGTCCTCACTGACGACGATCCAGTCATCTAAGTACGGAAAGACTTGGTCAACCCATTTGTTCGGCAATTTTCGCTGGAGAATCAGATCAGCGAATCGTCTTTTCAAAATATCCATCAATCGTTAGAATGTCGAAGGCGCTCCGGTTAGGCCGTACGGCATTCTTACCCATTCCAGCTGACCTAGACCTTCGACAACGAATGCGGTGTACTGACGACTTTCTTGTTACATCGGAATATGATGGAAGGCCTCACTCATGTCAAGAGTCGAAATAATGTTTGCGCGATGAAGTTGCGACGGGATGGACCTCATGTTATGTAAGGGATATGCGGGCTTTTTGGATTGGCGATTGACAGGTTTGTAATTAGTCCAAAATATCAAACCTCCATTCGCCTTTGGGGCCACGACAGGTGAACAGGCCCATTCACTGTTACTCCAGATGACGTATCCCTTTTTTAACTATAGATCAACTCCTTCTTTAATGAACTCACGAACCACTTCACTCCTTCGGTAAGGCTTTTGCTTGTATGGAGTTGGATTCGAGTTCGATAACGTGTTCGATACGGTCAGTTCTACCGGTTGATTCCTTCGCAAATTTTTCAAATTCTTTGTCTAGGAAAATGTTTAATTTGTTGGTATCGTCAACGGTACGGACATGGAGTTCCGAAGACGAGACGATCGTGTGGGACAAGCGATAGGCATAGCGACTGCCTGGCAAAGTCCATGTTCGAAAAAATAGATCAACTTTGGCCTTGAAGGACATCCAGAAATCCATGCCATGGATAAGATCACCTGCCAACCCTAAGAGTATGCTAAACCACTGAGGTCCATATACATCACCAATGTCAATGACAAATCCAGTGCCTCCTTGGGTTTTTACGATTGTCTTATCGCCTAGTCTGACACCTTTTCTCGACGAACTATCTGGCTTAAGATCGCTCAGCTGGTAATTCCGTATGCGTTCGTACGCCGAGGCGCTCAGAAGAGACCGGTCACCTTCGCTGTCAATAATTCCTCGGATCTTTTCACCGAAGACAGAAATTTCAACAGTGATTCGTATTTCACGCCTGGCTCTTGTACGTTATCATTGCCGCTGTATATGCGACGTTCAGCCAATCGTTGTACGGCGTGGGCAGGTAGACAAGATGGTTTCCACGTTCTAAGCGAAACAGGAAAAGAATTTGGTGTCATGCTTTCGTCGTGAGCAGGAACGTCGTTCAAAGTTTCGTCTGTCATTGTCAGGAGATTTCCTACTTGTAAGCTGGCTAGATTGCTTACGTTGTCGTCTGAATCGCCAACGCAACTCAAGACACGATTGTCAACCTCATCTTCAGACAATTCATAATCGCTATCAGTAACAGTCAAGACATTTACCTGGGTGCTTGTCCCGGGCATGGCTTCGAAGTGACTAATGTTATCGTTGGTTCTGCCCAGTCTTTAGTTTGTCGGATGTTTATTGGGTTATTCGTTGTCGCTGTAACGTCAGTTTGTGCTGTTACCTCAATTGTGCCCGTCGATTCGGTAACCTGAGGTGAAGTTACTGTGGGCTTTTGGCGTTTCCCTGGTCCACAGGGCAATCCCGTGTTTCATGACCTATTTTCCGACATTTAATCAGACTAGTTGCCGTGCATTGGTGCAGAACCGTCCGCCGTGACCGGTTTCACCACAATTAGAGCAAGTATATTTACTTGCATCAAGAGGTGGCTTATCCGGTCGGTGATTGGTAGAGGATTGGCCGTTATTCGAGTCCAATTTTCCGTGACTGTCTTTATGCATGTCATCGAAGCGTTTTACGTTTTTCTCCAGTTGTTGTCGTGTCAGGGATTTTAAGTTTCTGTCAAATTTCGTAGAGGCTCTACTTTGGATGGCCTTTAAATCAGTGGCTTCGTCACTTTCTTCCTCTTTTCCTCTGTCAATGTCCGTACCGTCATTGTCACTTTCTACATCCGATCTTACATGCAATTGTCTTAATCCGGATGTCGTATGATATCTGAGGCGTGACGTCTAGGCTTTACACTGCCTATAAAGGTATGTTCTTCTGTTAACATAATGAAGAAATTCAGTGTAATTCCGATGGCCTACGTTCAATATCTCGAACATTAGATGAGGGGAGTATTTCATGAAAATTTAACGCAGTTGTTCTTCGAAGGGAGAAGGTCTCTCCATCCGTTCGAAGATTCGCCTTGCTCGACTGGCGAACTTAGAAAGCGTTTCGTTCTTCTCACTTTTCATGTCGCGAACTTCATAAAGAAGATCGGTATCCTCACGTTCGACTCGGCAGTCGTATCAGAAGGCTCGGGCGAAGTCGTTTCACGTTCGCCATGATTTTTTGGTGACGAGATACCACGAGCGGTACGGACCATCAAATAATTTTGATAGACATGGAACGAATAGATCTTTCTGAATGCCGCTTGACGACAAGAGATCCTTCAGAATCAATAAAAATTGTTCTGGGTCTTTCGCGGTCGCTGGGTAAGAGATTTTCCAAGCACTAATGATTTGACCGATTTTGACTTGTGAGAACTCGCTATTCCTCAATCGAGGCGACGTACTCCCAAATCTAGTATGGGAATCCAGTGGTGGCTCGTCGTCACTCGAATCACTGGTGCGCCATGAAAGGCCACCACGCCTTGAAGCAGTCGATGTTCGATTCGGACGACGACTCGATATGGAGGGGTTATATTTGCCGCGTAATCTTGTTGAATTTTGGTCAAGATACGTTGGTCGGTCAACTTCGTTTTCGCGCTCATAGCGTACCTGGTTACTACCGGGATCTAACATTTGTTGAAATTGTTCGTCAGTCACGAAGTTGTCTAGGCTAACGATTTGTCCATTTGACAGGACACGCGTCGTGGAAATTTTTCCGATATATTGGAGCAACTTCGGGCATCGTGTCATTGATAGGCTGACCGCTTTGACAATTAACTGGGTTAAATGTTGCCGAAACCTGCATGTATATTATGAGCACTAGGATGATTAGATGGGTTTGGCAAGCGCGTGTTCCCGAAGTGCACGTTACGCGATTATCGGGCGATAAGGTCTTGGTCGACAGTCGGTCTTACCTGGTTTCCGTTCGGAACTTCTATCTGCCTATCGTGTTGGTATGTCTCGAATGGGTTTCGCGGACCGAAATTATTATCCAGTTCCCTGTTTCGATTTTCCCTTTCTAACTGTGGATATCGCTGAATAATATGAAGTGATTCATCAGGATGGTGGGGTGTGCCCTCATCGGTTTCCGAGTTTGGAAGAGACCCTCCCCTTGCGGACCTTGGGTTCGCGGTCGTTTTGTGAATTGCACCGGTGAGTGACCTAAGCACCGATTCTAGTTCGACTAATTCAGATTTTTTAAAATCTATCTCTTCCCGTAGGTTTCCGTTATCTGGAGGTTGATCGTGGAGTGCCCAAATGGTAGTGGGGTCGCGTTCGCTAATGAACGATGCACCAGGTCGAGGTGAGTTCAGTGTTCCTCCACCTCGACCTCTACCTAATGTGTAAGAAACGCCGTATTTAAGCGGATAGAAATATTAATATATATTCTGTGGTTGATACAAAATCGCGTAACTCCGTGTACAATGATGCCAAGTGCATGTGAATAGAAGAATATAGACGATGCTGTGCGCTCGAAGATCTCTCGAGAAGTGATCGTCGCCTCGACTGTCGAAACGTCGATCCCCTTTGTAAGCCACAGAGCTCACCAGCCCTTTGTACTGCTCGCTAAGCAGTTATCGCCTCGTGTAAACTGATGAGGGTGACCGCCACCCAGGCTGAGACGTTGCTAAGCACGTCTCTATCGTTGACGTAAGCGCCGAAAGAAACCGTTGCTTTCAGTCGTCCATCCTGATGAATTCGCGTCCTCGCGAAGGTAGCATCACAGGTTTCATGATGGTCTTGACCTGCCCCGTTCGCTTCGATCGCTTGGTAGGTCCGCTTTCTCTCAGCGTGTGAATGTTGATGCCATCTGTCACCATGCTTCGGGTTACTCTGTTACAATTTATTTCTTCTAAAACATAAAACAACATTGACCGCGTTGCAAAATAACCCCTTTGCACCCCTCATCATGCTACTCAGTTAACAGTTGTTAATGCAGTTAGTTTTATATATCTTCCTCCGTTACTCGTCCAAATATATACTGTTTGTCATGCCATGATTTATCTTTCAATACGAGTACTAATATACTCAAGCGGGCCCGATTAATCGTTTAATGCTCATTAAACGATTCATGCAACGATCACACCGATCCAATGTTCTCATCGCTCCGTCACCTTGTCGATTCAGACCTGTGACTAACGATTCTATCGCATGGTCACCCCGTCAGTCCGGAGCAGTGACCGTCCAATCGTCCCCGACGATTTTGCATTAACTCACAATGCCAATCATCCGATCACCCCGTCAGTCCGGAGCAGTGATCATCTGATCATCACCGAAGATCGTGCATTAACACAAATAATGCTGATCTTCTTTCAGTCACCCCGTCAGTCCGGAGCAGTGACCACCCGATCGTCCCTGACGATCGTGCATTAACATACATAATGCCAATTTTCACCTGGTCACCCCGTCAGTCCGGAGCAGTGACCACCCGATTGTCCCTGACGATCCTGCATTAACACATAATGCCAATGATCATCTGGTCACCCCGTCAGTCCGGAGCTGTGACCATCCGATCGAATTCATCAATCGCTTTCCGATCATTTTGTCATTTCGGATCCGCGACCGCTCAGTCATCCTCTGGTCGGCCCCATCACTCCGGATCCGTGACCAACCGATCAAACTCATCATCAGCCGCTCCCCGGTCATCCCGTCATTTCGGATCCGTGACCGCTTGAACGTAGTGCCCTCTAGTAGCACAGTTCAATCAAGGCTGCAAGGCTCACCTTCCACGCCGCGCGTCTCAGAAGGACCTGGAACTTGAAGCTCATCCTCGCTACCGTCCAACTCGGTATCGCTGCTTCCTGACTTTCACCTGAAATCACGCTACAGTACAGCTCTGCGTGCGCTGAGCACCGTTGACGTCCACATTGACGTACCGATCACGGTAAAAAATACCCCAGTGATTTGATACGGCCCAGCGTATTTTGGCAGCATCTTTTATACGCTACATCGTTCGTACAAGTAATGCGTCTACCGACCACGATAACTCCACAACTGATTCTGACTCTCGAGTTTTTTTTTTCAGTTGCTGTCATAACGAGGTTTTCTCAAGCTGTTAAGAATTTATGACTCGACCGCATTGCGAGATCCATAACCCAGCAATAATCTCAAGGGTCACTTCCCCGTTGCCTTGTTGACGGTATTATTTAATTTTCAAACGACTTGTGAAAACTCCTGATCCCATCTCATCTCGACATTCAAACTAGCCGCTAACGTAGTAAGAATCGTCCAATTGTTTTGCTCAACCTGACCGTTTGCCCTTGACGTGGCTACTGCGGTTGCTACGTGCTTCATACGTTTCTCGTTACAAAACTCTTTGAACTTTTGCTAGTGAACACACTTCTACGATCACTAACAATGCACTGTGGAAACCCAAATGTTTCACCAATGATATTCAACAATCGTTCAACAAATATTATTTTTTTTTTGTATTATTTACCGTTTTAGAAAATACAAATTTCGTAAACGCTTCCACTACTACCAGTAAATACAAATTATTGGTTGTACTTTTCACGAGCGTTCTCAAGTGGTCTGTGTACCATGTGCATGGACATCGAAATTTTTTTTTTTTTCATTGGGTTCAAGTAGTCTGGCCGCTTGCCGGCCGGTCCCTTGTCCCTTGTCATAAAAACACTCTAAGCACGTGGCGACAAAACGTCTCCCATAACGCCACATCGAACCGAACCAATAGTTTGCCTGCGACTTTTCGAGCGTCTTTGTCACTCTGAAATGTCCCATTTCGTCGTGGCACAGTCTGACTATTATTTGTTTCGCTACCTTCGGCACCGCCTACTTGAGCTCGCCTGGCGTTTTCCAAACACCCGATTTTCCATGAGAACGTGATCAGATTCGATTTGCTTCTCCTCTGCATCTTTCGCTACTCTATTTAACACCTCGTGTACGTATTTCAATCACGGATCTTGCAATTAAGCGATTAACAGCCAATCTCTGAGTTCAATATGCAATAATCTATCTCCTCAAATTTATTGTTGGCACCGTTTGGGTTGCGACTGAAAACGTCGACATGTGGCGTTTTCTCAGCCCTGTACTCTATAGAACAATCAAACTCTTGGAATTGAATCCGCTACCCCGTCACGCGTGTGACTCATGGGCAATGAATCTCGTTTAACAAAAATTGCGCACAACGCACTGGAGTCGCTCACGCTCTTGAAACGGACTCTCAGTAAATAAACCCCAAATCTCTGTAAGCTATTTACGTCTGTTGGCGTTTCGAGCTCATACGAATAATATTTTGTTTTTCATTTAATGGTCTGTCGACTGAAGTTATTAATCGGTTTCAAATCATTCTCGATTCGTTGTTGCGATAAGATACCGCTCAAACCTAACTGACTCGCGTCCATATGTAACCCGATCTCGGCACTCTGCTTATATATATAGTCAAGAAAAGCCTAGAAATCAGCCTTTGTTTGAATATATGGAATGCACGCCGTTGCTTGTCACCCCAACAACAAGCTACAGTCTTCTTTGTCAATGTGGTAAGGAGGTCGGACAATAGTGGCAAAGACGAATGAATTTTCGGAAATATTCACAAGACCGAAAAAAAACTGCCTCACACCGTGCACGTTCAAGACACTTGAAATTTCTTTTTACTGCGTCAATTTTATGGCTACCCGGCCCTTGCTGGGTTACCCTGTACACGGGGTAGTCAACCATCGTTTCAAGAAATGTGCATTTACTTATTTTCAATGTTACTTGTGCATCTCATTATACCCGCAACACTAACTTCAATACACGCAAACTCGACATGACATTTTAAACGGAATAAGACTGTCGTCCACACATGCGTTAGGACAGTAATCCGACCCTTGAGCGGGTATACGACTCTGTTTATTAAGCGTTGATAAACTGCGAACGCACTCGTCTGTCCAAAAAACATTCGAAGAAATTTAGACTGCCCGAAATTTAAACTCGTCAATTAATCGTTTCCCTCAAAGCTGTTCAACTGATCTTCGATCAACGGCAACAGGTATCCATATATTTTTGTAATCGCGTCCAGTTTGCGGTAACCGACGCACATTCTAATTTCCCCTCTTTTTTTCGTATCAGAAGAATGAAACTTGAGATAGGAGAATTTGAGTCTCGCATGATTTTATTCTCCTCTTACTCATCTACAATTTCATAAACTTTTCCGCGTTCTGAATAGGAAAGTTTATCCGTTCGATAAGTTATGACTGAAATGCTTCTAGTTATCTTAATTTAGTAGTCTATCTATCTTAATTTCCGTAGCTTGCGTCGCTTCTAATTGCAAAATATCCAATGCAAAACAGCCGCGATACGAGTCAACAATTCAAATAGATTTTTCTTTGAGTCATCCGATACGCTAGAATCGATTTTGATCTTATCTTTCAAGTGACTGCCCTTTTCTACATTTTTTTATTTATTTTATAACCTCCTCGAAATCTACTTTCAACAGGAGACTCTGGTCTCGCCAACTCCGTTCTAGTGTCAATTATTTCTTCCTGAGACGTTCATGTTTGCTCGGGTAAATTAGCAATTCATGATGCTTCAAAATTTGTACCAACAACACACTTTGAAATGCAATACTTCTTACCCTCTCTTCGCCTCGTACGCTCAGCTCTACGTATAAACCACCAGAATAATTATTTGGTACCGCTACCTGGGTATCGGCTCCATGACTCTCTCCTCCGCCGCCCTCGGCACCGGTTCTCGCGGTGACAGCTACTTCTTTTCCCGGTAGTGTGACCAGAGATGCGTCGAACAACCGCAGGTCACCATCTCTCAGAACCGTGTTGATACCAGGTAAACCCATAAAGAGTTGTCCCACGATGAACAGTACTCCTTGAATCTCGACTGGGGCGACGAATACGTCAACCAGTCCCTCTGCCAGGTCGACGTTCAGATTCGCCCTGGTAATACTGTCCGAACGGACCTCTCCGCTACCATACCGTCGAAGGACCACATCCTTCGGCTGCAGGTGTAGTCGCATCTCGTCCGATTCGCTCTCCTTCGGAGTGATGCATTCACTCCCACCGTTGATGTAATCACGTAATAGAGTATCGCTGAGGACTGCATCGTATGGCCTCATACTCCTACTCCTTTGTCCGATACCGATATTACACACATGTGTTCCTCGTTTCGTTTTGTTTTTCGCTTTCGGGCATAACCGTGACGGATGCCCAACCTCTTCACAGCGAAAACATCGTACAATCGTCAGTTTGTTTGCTTCTTCGTCGTGTCACAGGGCCCACTTACGGTTCCACTTATTACGACCATTCAAATCATGCCCTGCACGGTCGTTGTCCTTTCGGTCACCGGACGCGTCAAAGCACTTCTCTGGTGCAGAATCCGTTTTGCTCAAAAACACACGTAGTGCCTCGAGCAGCTTCTCATGTTCTTCGCAAAGCCTAGCGCACGGTCGCAAAGACGGTGTATATCGAGCAGTCGTCTCGCGAAAATTAGATCTTGTTCGAGATCGACGAGATCTGCCATGCGCGCGACTCATTGTAAACAATTTCTCCTCGTTCACAATAACTTGACACCGTGTTCACATTAATTCACCAATACACACACAGTATACTTATTACACTGCTACGCGCAAATCACAAGAGATAAAACAGTTCTTTATCCCACTTCTGAACTGTAAGAAACGCCGTATTTAAGCGGATAGAAATATTAATATATATTCTGTGGTTGATACAAAATCGCGTAACTCCGTGTACAATGATGCCAAGTGCATGTGAATAGAAAAATATAGACGATGCTGTGCGCTCGAAGATCTCTCGAGAAGTGATCGTCGCCTCGACTGTCGAAACGTCGATCCCCTTTGTAAGCCACAGAGCTCACCAGCCCTTTGTACTGCTCGCTAAGCAGTTATCGCCTCGTGTAAACTGATGAGGGTGACCGCCACCCAGGCTGAGACGTTGCTAAGCACGTCTCTATCGTTGACGTAAGCGCCGAAAGAAACCGTTGCTTTCAAATGAGACATTTCCGAGTTCACTGGCGAAGAAGTATTTGTAGGCCCGGGGCTCATCGTGATATCCCCGCTCGCATTATCTTCTCATGTCGCGCGTAAAGTCGTATCTCCGTCAAATGTCTAAAAGTGATCGTCACCGTTCGTATTTTGTCTCCCGTCTTTCTTAAGGTGATGGAAGACATCTCCGAGTGCGAGAGAGACGGTGCTATCGGCGCTCGCTGCGGAGCGAGCGAGGAGGAGAGAGTTTATGTCTTCCATCGTCTTAATGGGTGAATGGGCGACCCTTATTTTGAGACTATTTGCCAAACGTCGATCAATACCAACGGAACGTTAAATAAATTGACTGATAGTAACTCCTGACAAGGTATAATCGAATGACAAAACGAGAGAAGTTTCCGCTGGAATGTAGTTTCCAAATATTTTGGTTTCAATCGTTGTACCGAATAACCCCAATCAAATGGTCGACAATGTCACCGGGTCCATCCAGTACAGCCACCGTCAAAATGGCCTAATAAGTGGACTATGAATGCTCACTAATGAAACTAAATGAATATATGGGAAAACGGTCTGATAACGAAAAGGCTAAGAATAAAATAATGAAGTCGAAAGCCAAAAATTTGTTTATTTTTTTTAGGAACGTAAAGTCCCAGGGCAGACTGAGAAAACCTGATTAGCGTGAAGAATTGGTATGATCAATTATATTTGTAAGCGATACGGATCTGTAAGTTTTGCAGTTACAACCTGACGACAATTGAATATCGATCGTAATTAAAAAAAATTATATAATGTCATGTTCATTGCAATCTATGAGTAACAGATTACCAACTGCATAATGTCTTCAATTAATAAGTCCGGATTACAATACCGTTAAACATTAAAGTCAGAATATTTAAGTCACATTAATCGGATACCCCGATATCGTTAAACTAAACAAAAGAAATCGAATATTACCAACCTCGAATAATACAAAGATCTAACAAAAGTTTTATCGACGGAAACATTACATAAAATATTGAATCGACATAACAATATCGTTAATCAAAGAAAATATCACGTAAGTATATTTATCGGGTCAGACCACGGTATGAACCGCCAAACGAAGTCTGATATTCTATTTCACTTCTTTGATTATTATTAAGATCAAATCGATAAAGAAACCAATGTTTTATTGTCTTCCCGATTAAATTTACGATTATAACATCATTTCAACGCGCGACGATACAAACATCGTTTCGTTCAACGAAATGCTCTTGGCACGATCTTTCGCAACACAGGCATAGAATGTAAATATTATTCCCGCACAAGATGATACTTATCGTCACGAGACTTGATCGATTATTCGCGGGAATCAACGATGAGACGTATCTTAATTAAATAGAGGGGGGGCGCTCAGTTAGCATTAATTATATGTTGACTTCACAATTCGCGACGGAGATGTGAATTCTATTTCCCGACGTACGAATGTTCATCACAGTTTTTTGTTATTGTTCATTTTTATGGATTGTGGACGTAGATTAGAGATTAATGTCTTTCGTTTTGATAATTTATTTCTCGAATACGACGTACGAAGCACGATATGGCGAATCGAGTTATATTTCTTTTGTTGGTTATGGCGTGCGTAGCACATAACGACAAAATGAATTTTATTTTCTTTTTAGTTTATGGCGTGCGTAGCACGAGACGACGAAATGACTTTTATTTTCTTTTTAGGTTATGGCGTGCGTAGCACGAAACGACGAAATGAATTTTATTTTCTTTTTAGGTTATGGCGTGCGTAGCACGAGACGACGAAATGAATTTCATATACTTTTCAGGTTATGGCGTGCGTAGCACGAGACGACGAAATGAATTTTATTTTCTTTTTAGGTTATGGCATGCGTAGCACCAAACGACGAAACGAATTTTATTTTCTTTTTAGTTTATGGCATGCGTAGCACGAGACGACGAAATGAATTTCATTTACTTTTCAGGTTATGGCGTGCCTAGCACGAGACGACGAAACGAATTTTATTTTTTGATTTTTATAAATTGTTCAATTCACCCACATGATTAATTTGAATCACCTTAAGTTCACGACCACAACGTGGAAATTATTCCCATACGAGAGATTGAGTATTAATGTCTGGGTTCCTCTGACGAGGACACGTGGCGAGCACCCGGCGCGAAATAGGTTATATCAACCATTGTCTCTCTACGATAGATCGGAATCAAGGACATTTTTTATTATATTGTGGCTTTCGCTCACCTATGCTGCTTGTGCACTTATCTGATGTGGTTAAATCCGGTCACCCAAGCATTGAATCTCCACGTGAATAAACGTGGTTCGGTGTCTCATCGCCAATGATAATTTTCTTGGTTAGTTGTCGTTTTGTATCCGTAAATATTCCATTCGGCGTAATCATTGGTAAATTTCGGTCGGTTTGGTGATCGAAGTTCTGGTCGACGATTGATGATGAAGTTGAATTCTTCAGATTCGGATCTATAATGAAAAGTATATTTTAATGTAGGTTATTTTTTTTTCTTTTTCCGTGTCCTCCGGCTCGATTGCCTGTCGAGAAGTGTCTTGTCTCTTCCGGCGTACGCGGATCAATCCTCGATCCGTAGTTCGTCTAGATGAGGGTACTCCAGGCCTAGCCAACTCAATGCTAGAAAAGTGAAGATGCTCATCGGCGCCACCTGGAAGTCGCACATGGAACTAGACGAAAAAAAAAAATAATAATAATAATAATGGTTCGCCGCACGTCCTCTGACGTCACCGCACGGTGCCCGCGCTGTGGGCTGGGCGCGGGTGTTCAAATTATGAAAATTGAATTTGATGATTAAAAAAAATAGGATAAAGCAAGAGAAGAAGAAATAATGAGAATATACGAGTATATGAACAATTTTGTCCCATCCGTTCATATATACGTATTTCTTTTCTTGCTTTATCCTATTTTTTCAATCACCAATTTCAATTTTCATAATTTGAACACACGTGCACCAGACCATTATGTAACTCAATATGTATGAGTATGAATAATGATAAATGGTAGAGGAATGATTTATTATTAATAAATGTTTTCGACTCATAGGTACAATCTGGGTTTCACGAATTTATTCGCTCTTTTTTTCGGTTTTCGAAAAAGCAAAACGCTGATAATAATAATCTTATAATAATATAAATTATCAATGATTTGATGAAAAAATGTCACATCTGGTGCGTCGCTTCGATCTTTTCCAGGTTATTGTTCTCCTCCATCGATTCGGTTGTTGCAAGAGCCACGATTCCTGATTCGACCACATTTTTATTTTTTTTCAAATTACGCTTGTGGGCCGCAATTCTTTTCTCGTAGCAGCGCACAGCTTCGGCTACCGGCGGCGACATTCTCTTTTTTGCGGGAGTGATCCTCCCATCAAACACGCAATTTAGGTACGCCAGAATCCCTTGGCAGTATTGTTGGAAAATTAATTTTTTCAAGTTCGCGCACACTGAATCCTTGTGTTTAACACAGGTAACGAACGACAAATTGATTTTAGGTGTTATCCACTGTGCCGCTCTACTTTCAAGGTCCTTTGCACTCAATCGCGAAGGGAGGATCCTTCCTAGAACTCGCTTTGCGTCGAGGTGTGCATCTCTAAACCGGGTGCTTGTGGCATTTCTGAGAGACGGTTCCTTGAGACTGTTCGTGCAATCAGAGCACGATTTTATGAAAGGCAAAGAAGTTTGCAGGCTTTTCAGCAGATCCCGAGAATTGCTATACATGTATGCTTTCTCGGGAACTGGAAAATCTTGCCACTCTTCGTCTTCACTTTCATCGAGCTCTGATTCACGAACGTCACGGTCATTGACATCATCTTCAGAAATTGTGTCGGGAAAGAGTACGTTTGTGCACGACAAAAGAAATTCGCCGTTGTCCTCTTGACAATTAAAACCGGGCGTATGTTTCGACGTCAAATTGGTTAATAATAACGACTTGAAAATCGCCTCGAATTGGAACGTGGTGGGCTTGTTTGAGCGAAAATCGTGGCTCCTAATCGTGCCAAAAAAATTCTCCAGGGGATCTTGGTTGATGTACCGCGTACTAAAACACGTCAACCCGAGCTCCTGTAATTTCCTCCAGAGAATCCGGAAGCCTTGCAGCGTATCAATTAGGTTCCGAAGACATGGAATGTGGGTACTGACACGTTTTTTCGTTTGCTGATCTACCCACTCCATCTTCTTCAAACGAACGATTGCTTCGCCAAAAAAAGCGTCGTGGTAAGACTCATCAGTCCACGGTACTCGGCGAGAGTTCGGGCTCTCTCTATGGTCCCCGTTGATCCCGTCAGCGACATCATTAAGAAAATCGAGTATGAACGCTGTGTCGTTCATTTCTTCCGGTACGAGAACGTCCCCATCCGTGGTCTCCCAGGTTCCTGTAAAAATATACGATATCATTGAAATTGTCAATTTCTTCATTGAATCTCTCTCTCTCTCTCTCTCTCTCTCTCTCTCTCTCTCTCTCTCTCTCTCTCTCTCTCTCTCTCTCTCTCTCTCTCTCTCTCTCTCTCTCTCTCTCTCTCTCTCTCTCTCTCTCTCTCTCTCTCTCGTTTTTTTTTTTGTTATTATTTTATGATTTATTTACTGTATCTCCTATTTTTATTGTTATCTTTATTCTAAGTTTTTCTTGTACACTTTTTGGGCCTATTAATTCGTTCTAAACTATGTTTTTTATTATTTTTAGTTATTATGTTTGTCCAAAATTCAGTTTTCATTAACATTATCATTATTGCCTCAAAGCCCAGCTATGGGATAATAAAATATCAATCAATTAACCAATCTCTCTTTCTCTCTTTCTCTCTTTCTCTCACACACACTCACACACACACAGACATTATTTATGCTTTATATCCATTATTCATGGTTGTGAAGAAGCATTATGAGATTGCAATCAATTTTACCTGGTTTTCTGGCTAGAAGATACATGAATGACGATAGTTTCTTGCTGAAAACCTGCATCATCATTTTCACTTTCATTTTCTTTATTTTCTCAGGTATGACGTGCTCATCCGTTAGGTTGGGGACCATGCGGTTGCAGCGAGGTGCATAAAGATCGACTCTATAAGCCCGTATGACGTGATCCCATTGAGCCAACTTGCGTTTTTTCGACTCGTCTTCGAATTCTAAATCTTTCGTGACGAGATTGTTACGAAAACATTTAAGAATGTGCGGTGGATCATACAACGGTATGAATTCCACATCGTCAATCAGGATGGTCCAGTCTGAAAAATATGTATATTGTATATATAAAATGTACAATGTGCAATTGTGTACGTGATGGTGAAAACCAAGAAAAAATAATTATGAAAGAAAAACTTACACTTCGTGAGGTTCTTTGTCTCTCTGACCCGATCGGTGTCGAGTTGCATCTGCTTAATTGCTTTTTGGTTCGATGACCCTTGGTCGCATACGGACGCCACAATATTAAATCCTGCTTGCGTAACAGCCCTCACAACGTCTTCGATGCATGATACGAGCCGACTGGATTTTGTCTGACTAGCACAAAAATAATACGAGATGGGGATCTTCCATCCTGTATTTATGCCTCGCAACATGAACACGAGTGCATGGTCTGCGTATTTGTCTGACCGGTCCTTTCCCCAGTCCTCAAATCCAATGATTTTTTTTTTTCTGCACTAAACTGCAAATGCGTCTTCAACGCGACTTCGTCCCACATCAATAGACATATTTTATCATCTGGATCGTCCAACTGTTTTGCTGCGTTCGCTAAGAGAGTCCGAATCGTCTCCGTAATACCAGTATCCAACTTCATTATCATCAACATTTTTTTTAATGTCGATGGAGATGGAAGCGGGAGAAAGGTACCAAGGTATCTGTAACTTGCTGGAGACCTTTTATATATGGATAAGCAGAACAGCCTCTCATCCATTGAATATCGTCGACCTCTCGTATCTCTACTCGCATTGCGCAGAATCATGGCGATAAAGTTCTGTTGCAGGATCGATAGGTGGGAAATATGTTCATAGAATTTGTTCGCTTTGATCCTGTCTTCAAGCAGTTTTATCCGATTTGAATACCTAAATATATTTCTTGATCACTTAGTATATATTTTGCAAATTCACAAAAGTTATAAATCAACTTATTTTTTCTCTAAGAATTCAAGTTCATGGTTAATAATTCTACAATTAAGAATATATCGGTATATAAGAAAATGGAAAAATACTAATATAAAGGAAGTCAATAAAAAAACTAATTATTCGTTGTTATACATTTGATGACTCGAAGGTCGTGTATACTTCGATTGAAAATTGAGATTAGGTATAGGATGACAGAAACAATACCGTATATTTTTTGTTCTGCAATTGTCCAATGCTTTTCGAGATTTCAAAACTTCTTCGTAAATTGCCTGGGTCTTCTCGTCTGGCTTAGTGTATTTCCAAGCACGTTTCGAAGACGTAGGTTGACGTTTCGAAGACGTCGGTTGACGTATCGAAGACGTAGGTTCGACGATTTCTTCAAAATTGTCTGCCGACGGTTCAGTTGCACTAGGTTCGAAATCAAGTTCTTGCGAGTCGTCGAATTTCCTTTTGACACCTCTCTGCGTTACGTCACGCGGTGTTGAGCTGGTGTCCACAACATCTATGCTGCTTCTTCGAATGGAACGATCACTTGGTTCCGATGCGAATACCAAATCGTTGTACTTAACCGGCGAGAATTCGTGTGCCGTACAAACAGGGCTGGAGGATCTTTCACTTGGCGACGACAAATCGATTTTGGTCGCTTCTGGCGAGACCACCGGAGAAACGATTTCACTTTCGACGGGCAATCGCAAGGATGGGACCGGCTTTTTATTAAAAGTATAACGCAACCCCGGTAAATAATCAGTCGCCTGAAAGTGCAGAGTGCACACTCGGTAGCCCAATTCGTAAATTTGTTTGTAGGGTAGGTCCTGCAATAGGGGGTTGCGGACCGCCTGTAACCAAACTTTTCCCCACGTCTCGTCCTTGGGAAAGACGTGATGTTTTTCCGATCGCGCAGAAGCGCAACCCGGAACGACGCACCGTCGCCGATCAAGCTTGATCGCCCGCGAGGTCATTGTTTTGAAATTTGCAAACGAGACTAATTAACAGTTCACAATAATTAACAATAATCGCAACGGTCGATAGGAAAAAATATTTGAATGTGTCAAATTAAAACTGACAGAAAATGATGCGTCAACATGTCAGTAGGTGTCAGCACGTGGTGCACGAGACTTGACGAAATCTTCCGACACTGCCCGAGAGTCACTGAGAGAGCACGAGTATGCGGCAGCGAGAGTGAGTAAGGGCGATAGACGCGACGTATGGCTGGCGGGGTGAGGTGCAGGCGGGGTTGACAGACAGCGCCAGCAGTAAGTCGCACATGAAACTATTTTCCTTCTGCACTTTCGCCAGGGGAGTTGGCCAGGCCTGGGGTACTCGACGCGCGAGCGAACGATGCGCGCCAACCGACGGCCCCCTGAGGCTTGTCGGCCCCTCTCCTATGGAGGTCCTCGTTGGCGGTGGCTCAGGAGATGGCGCCTCGGTACATGCTCACGAAGAACGTGGTTACACTAATATTATAAGATAATAACACAATAGTTTCAAATATATAAAATTAAAGTACTTAACAAGCAATAAATAATTAATCAGATAAATAAATACATAAATAATAAATAATTGGATAAATAAATAAGTAAATAATTGAATGAATAATTGAATGAATAATGTAATAATGAATTAAATGAATAATTTAATAAATAAGTAGATAAATAATGAGACGAATGCACAGCGGGCTGAATCGCCAAAAACCTGGCCAAAACCCCGAAATCGTAAACCTTTAATTTGAGTTTTCTTTAATTGAGCCTCATAGGCTACCGGTTCGTACGTTTGGATGTAGAAGGAAAACTCGATACACGTAATGGTTTTCGCTAGAGAGCGGCTCAAAGTCGACCTTTGACGCGTCAATACACGCTGAGCGATCGAGCGAAAATAAATACGCGTGGTGTTAGTGAGGGGTGTTCGTAACCGGTCCATCCGTTCTTAAAAAAACAAGGGTGCAAAGTAGAACCTTGCACATTGCTTCCTCATAGTTTTGTACCGTTTTTAAATTATTGAGATGTAAAGTAGAACCTTGCTTATGGCTTCCTTATCTTCTTAGACATTTGCCAAAGCTTCCCCTATAAGGAACCATGTGTCGATCAATTTTGGCTTCCTCATAGAGGAAGCTTTGGCAAATGTGTAAGAAGATAAGGAAGCCATAAGCAAGGTTCTACTTTACATCTCAATAATTTAAAAACGGTACAAAACTATGAGGAAGCAATGTGCAAGGTTCTACTTTGCACCCTTGTTCACTTTCATGACGTTTAGGGCTCCTTGTGAGTGTGATGTAAGTCGAAATCAATATACATGAGGCAATTCATGTAAAATTTGAAAAATTATAATTCGCATAAAATCTGAATTCCGTGTTAGATTTTATCCAAATTCAATAGTAAATCCCTTTGGATGATAGTGCAACTTCGTACTAAATTTCAGCCGGATATCTAGAAAATTATGGAAGCTAGAGCACTTACATTGAATTTTGGAAAAATTTCATAACGCCATAAAATCTGAACGTCTTGTTGGATTTTGTCCAAATTCAATACGAAAGGTTTTTCGATAGTAGTGCAACTTCGTACTAAATTCCAGCCAGATATCTCAAAAATTATGGAAGCTAGAGCACTTACATTGATTTTTGGAAAAATTTTGAAACGCCATAAAATATGAATGGCTCGATGGATTTCGCCCAAATTCAATCGGGTTTCTCTTTGGATAATTGCGCAACTTCGTGCCAGATTAAAATCCGATATCTCAAAAATTGCTCCAGTTAGAGTGTAAAGATCGTTTTTTTCACATTAAAAAATGCTTTAAAAGTGAAGCAATGCGTGGATTTTTTCCAAATTCGGTATCGAGCATCTCCCTGTACTCGTACAACATTATACTGAATTTGAGTTCGATATCTCTAAAATTGTGGGAGTCAGAGACCAAAAATAATTTTTTGAAATTCGAAAAAATGCTGTGAAAACAAAATAACTTGATAGATTTTTCCAAAAATTAAATTGTGCTATGCGCCGTGAACCCTTCACATGTGTGACAAATTTCAGCTTGATATCTCGAGCCGTTCTCAAGTTGTGAGCGGTCAACCATTACTACACACACACACACACACACACACACACACACACACACACATACATCCGGACATTTTTTCTAAATGTGTTTTTTAGGTGTTTGAGACATACTGAACACGTTTTCATGAACATCTCGAAAAAAAAAAATTTCACGACAACAAAGCTTCCTCTATGAGGAAGCAAAAATGGCGGAAAATGTTCGCAAAGGTACGTTCTTTGATTTTGTATGGAGAAATTGGTTGTTATTGCTTATTGAAATGGTGAAAAATTACGACAATTATGTGAAATTTGAACTCCTTAAAGTTTTGAATAATTTATGAAGAAGCTCAAAAATAGATATGATTTAAGCATATTTAGCATATTCTACCTATATACATTTTTACTGTCCAGGTCTAAATGGATCAAACTACGTTGAAACATTCTGCCTTTAGCTGCCTTTCCGCTTTTGACACGTGAAAGAAAAGTGACAATATACTGTAACGGTAGCCGTTACATCGAGCCCCAAAGCCCCACCCCACCCCAGAAAAGCGAGGGAAAAGACGCGCAGGCGTACGAGGCTCAGCATCCACCAGCGAACAACACCCGTCAGCGACACCTGTAACAAAAAGAGGAAATAGGATCGTGCGGGTGGCGGGAGGAAAACATAAAAAAAAGGACCAACGACTGATGAGAGCAGTGTCGTCAATCCACCCGAGCCAATCACTGCTCGTGCTGGTGGCGTCATGCTGAAAAAGGAAAAGAGAGGGAAGCTCCCGGTGGGGTATAAAAAAACCACCACCGGAGGAGCGAAGGATCAGAATTTCTCTGTCCACAGCCCCAGGATCTCCAGCAAGCAGCCAGTAGCCAGCCGACCAGGAAAAACCGAGAAGGAACAGAGAGAGAAACATTGGGTCTGACGAGCAACGGCGCAAGAGCATCGCGAGAACGGACGGAGACACGAGCAGCCGAGGAGGCAGAGAGATCCACCGGAGCCACACGCATGCCGGACAAGGTCCGAATTTCTTTCTGATTCGTATTTTTCAGACTGAAACAGACGAGAAACCGTGGGCAACGGGAGGGAAATTCCACACGAGACGCGACGGTGACGAGAGACAAACCCAAAGCGAGAAAGCCACCGGCCGTTGACGGATCGAAACGACGAGCTGTCACTTCGGGGTGCACAAACATCACCGCGCAGGCGCAGACTCGCAAAAACGTTCAAAGAACGTTTGTGGAGACCCGGCACGCCAACAAACGCCGAGATTCGAGTTATTGACGGGCAGGGACGAGGCGAAACTCCGACAACGGAAAAACAACCGGAAAAGAGGCTAAATCCCGAGAAAAACGCGAACTTCCGGTATAGGCGCACGGACGACGAGGATCCGACCCGACACAGTCCCCGCCATCTTGGCGACTGTCACAACTGCTTGTCATCCACGGGCAGTCACCGCGACCCGACGAAAGCGCCCCGCGTCACGCGTGACCCGCCGCGCAAGCTCCCGCGAGGAGGGGAGAGCCAGCGAGATCGACCGCCATCGATTGATTGATCAAGGAGGTACCAGAGGGCAGCACCGTACGGCGTCGAGAGCACGCGCGCGCAAGCTCCGCTGAGCGTATCGAGAGACATCTCTGCCGGGAATCCGAACTCACGTGAGCGCGCGGCGAGATTGCGAGAGTAAGCGCGAAAAGCCCGTGTGCGCGAAGCACGGCAAATTGTATGCGAAAAACATCCGAAAGAGAGCGCGACGATCTGTCGAATTTCTACGGCGCAACGTATGAATGCAAGTAAAACAAGAATAATTGTCTGTAAATTTCATCTGTTTCGAGAATAAACCCTACTTTTACCTACTGCCCGTGTAAAAAAAACATTTCTTTGCGTGCTCAAGACCATATAAAAATTAAGTAACAAGGAAATACCGTTACATTTGGCGCCCAACGTGGGGCTTGAGCATAAAAGAAATAAACCGGGTAGAGGACAAAGTACGGAGAGATGAATTACAAATCTCGGTTCGCTCGACGACTATCGGAAGGAGACGCGATGGACCACGCCACAGGGACGAGCAACAATTCCCATGACGAGAGCATAGAAGAGACCTCGTTGGCATGGGAATCGACGACAGCCGATTTATTACTGCAAAACTGGGGGCGCCACGATCGGAGGACGATCGGGGATTTGTCCGACCTGGGCGAGACGAGTCGTGAGGACGCGGCGGACACAGGGGACGCCACAGTCACGGAGACGGAGCAGACGACCCGAGGGAACGAAGCACCAGTGAACCCGGATGTCACGGGACACGTGGTGCAGTCCCTGCAACAGATGATGCAACTGATGCAGACCATGCAGGAGGAGTTGAAGGAGGAAAAGAGACGGTCACATCAGCATGCACTATCGCTGAGGGAAAATCTGGAGGGACACGTGCGCACCACCGTGGAACAGGTCGAGGAGAGGACGGACAGAAAAATCGAAGAAGGGAGAAGGGAGCAAGAATCGGTTAACAACGCCATTCTTGGTCAGATGGGGGAGGCCGTGGCAGCCACCGCACGATTAAAAAAAAATCGTCGAGGAGGCGAGAGAAAAATGTCGACGCAACCACGCTGCAATCGAGGAACATGACGTCCGGATTCGACGATTGGAGCAGCGGGCCACGATGCAGCCAGATGCAACCGCTTTCGGTGCAACGTTTTCGAATTGCACAGGGATCCAGCGGATACAAACGGTCCAACAAAAAACACCCGTATTTCGAGCAGACGGCAAACAACGCCCCACGGCGTTTCTAAATAATTTAGAAACGTACTGCAGTTGCACCGGGGTCGACATACGAACAGTGCTCCCAGAAGCACTTAAAGGAACGGCAGAGGACTGGTCGCGTCTCATCAGGGACGAAATCGAAGACCTACAGACGTTCCGGGAATTGTTTATGGCACGATACTGGACAGTAGAAATGCAGAACAAAGTTCGGAGGAATTTAGAATTCGGTTGCTACCGTGCCAACGAGCAGAATCGGACACGAGCTGAATACGCAGCCCTGATGCTCGGAAATGCGCGAGATTTGACGGAGAGAAGAACGGATGAAGAGATCATCAAATGTTTGGCGAGGCATTTCGACGAGGAGATCCTTTGTGCCGTGAGGATTCGACAAATCCGAACAGTACGAGAATTTCTCGAACTGCTCGAAAGTATCGACCTTTCGGGCCCCGTGAATGACCGAAGAGGTGACAACAGGACGAATAAGAGGCCAATGGTATCCCCACCACCCCGAACAGACGACCATCCTCCACCACGGGACGCAAGATGGCCACCTCCGGATAGAAACAACGGGGGTGGTTTCAGAAATGCGGGACCAAACGCACCACGATGGCAGGGACCCCAGGGGCATCCCCAACCATCGTCGGGGGCACCAAGGAATGGAGGGGGGAACGGTGGATGGCAGCAATCACCCCCCGCGACCGTACAAGCCATGCAAGTGCATGGGGGGCACAGTGGACGCCGCCGGGACCATACGGAGAGGACTCGACGAATGGTCAGCCGATGCCGGCCAACGCGAGCAACGCGGGAAACGCGTAGCCGTTGCGTTCGGAGCCTCGGGAGATGAAAAGGAAAAGACGAGGGGGGACGCAACGGGCGCGAAAAGAGAGGTGAGGAAGGAAAAGAAAAATGAAGAAAAGAAAATAGAAGGAAAACCAGAAGAGAGGAAGACAGAAGAGAATGAAAACAAGAAAATAGAAGGAAAGCAAGAAAAGAAGCAAGAAGAAAAGAAGAAAGAAGAAGAGCAAGAAAAGAAGAAAGAAGAGAAGAAAGAAGAAAAGAAGAAAGGAGAGAAAAGAGAAAAGGAAAAAAGAAAAGTCGAGAAACGAGTAAGGAGAAGAGAGAGACAAATGGAAAGGAAAAAGATGAAGGATGAGGAAGTCGAACAAAATTTCCGGGAGGGTCGGATGAATACCATTCTCGAGAATCCGCGTGAATTCCTGTGTGAGGAAGCGGACCCCAAGGGGCGAGGATGGTATAGCGAAATGCATCCGAGGTGCCCGGAAATCACGATCGAAGTAGCAGGAATCGGAACCACGGCACTCATCGACACCGGGAGCGAGGTCAGTTGCCTGGCGGAGGAATTATTCACGAGGGAGGCGGAAACCTTCGAGAAATGGCCAATCCTCCCGGTGACGTGCACGAAAGTGGTGGGTGCATTTGGAGGAGAGGCTACTCGAGTGAAGAAACAGGTCGTCGTCGATGCGAACGTCCAAGAGACGACGGGCAAAATACAAATGCTCGTCGTGCCGAAATTACTTCGCTCCGTATTGATAGGTATCGATGGTATGGTGAGTTTGGGCATCAGTGTCGATACCGTTAAAGACGAAGTAACCGTACGAGGACAAACGATCGCGCGATTGATCAAGGGAGAATGGAAACCGGTGAAACCAGGGGTGAAAAAGGAGATTATCCGGAGGTGCAACGCAATTCACGGAGACCCAACAGGAGAGCAATGGGGACTAACCGAGGAAGAATTTGACCGGAAAATGGCGGAGTATGACGGCATCGAGGAAGGGTTGAAAAAAAAATTCAAGGACGTGGTAGACACGGATAAGAAAATATTCGACAAAAGACCCGGAAGGATGTCGGCATACGTCCATCGGCTCGAATTGAAAAACGCGGAACCATATTTTCATCGAGCGTACCCGGTGCCATTGGGACAGCGGGAAAAGGTGCAAGAGGAACTGCAACGGATGCTGGGGTACGGTGTGATCCAAAAATCACAGAGCACGTTTATCAACCCGTTGATGCCGGTGACCAAAAGCGACGGAAGTGTGCGACTGTGTCTCGACGCCAGAGAATTGAACAAATATCTGGTAAACGACTACAATAACGCACCTCCGATCGAAGAAATTTTCCAAAAATGCGGCGGAAAAACGGTCATCTCGACACTGGACCTCACGAGCAGCTTTTGGCAGATTCCACTGGACTTCGGATTGAAAACGAGCACCGCAAGTCTCATACGAGCAGTGGACATTGTGTTGAAGGGTCTGGATTTCGTCATCAACTTCGTCGATGACCTGCTGGTATTGTCTGAGAGTATGGAGGAGCACGTGGAGCACCTCAAAATTTTATTTCATCGGTTCATGGAGCATGGGATGACACTGAAATCCGGAAAATCTCATTTTTTCCGAAAAGAGGTGTCATTTCTGGGGCATATTCTGACCACCGAGGGGCTGAAGCCCGACCCCGAAAAGGTCAAGGCCATTCATGAATATGCAGCTCCGAAAAACATTCGACAGCTGCGAGGATTTCTCGGTTTGATAAATTTCTATACGAAATTCACCAACCGACACGCGTATGAAACGGCACCATTGCTCGAGCTGTTGCGTAAGGGGGTGCGGCGGCGATGGGGGAAGGAGGAGGAGAAGAGTTTCGCGCAGGTGAAAAAACTTTTCTGCGAAACGGTTATCCTCCGATACCCTGACGTGAAAAAAGCGTACTTTCTCACCACGGATGCAAGCAGTTACGCACTAGGCGCGATTTTGGCGCAAGAAAACGATGAAGGAGAACGAGAGGTCGTCGCGTTCGCAAGTCGGACGTTAAAAGGGGCCGAGCTCGGATATATGACCACCGAGAAGGAGCTGCTCGCCATCGTATGGGCGCTAAAGAAATTCCGGACATACCTGGTGGGAGCGGCCATAAAAATCGCAACCGACCACAAGGCATTAACGTTCCTACGAACGTGCCGATTTTCGTCGGAGAGACTGATGCGATGGGCTCTCGCGATCCAAGACTACGATCTCGAAGTCGACCACATCGAGGGGAGGAAGAACGTAGTTGCGGATACCCTCAGCAGACCCGAGGAAGGAGGGGAAATCGTCGGGGGCAGTCCAAAGGAGGTCGTCGTGATAGCAGCCGCATTGGCCAGGAAAGCATCGAGGGAACTCGTGCAAGAAATGAAGAAGATTCGGAAATTACAACGACAAGAGGAAGAGCTGAACAAAACCATCGAGTCATTGAAAAAGGGAGAAAAGAATGATCGGTACAGGATCAACGAAGGAATCCTGCAAAGAAGATCGAGGGAAAAAATCTGGAAAACGGTGGTACCAAAAAAAATCATCGACCATCTGATTACCGAATGCCACGAACTGTATGGACATCTCGGTACAAAGAAATGCTTCCGGATGATCGATGAGGATTTTCCATACCCACATCTCGCGCGAAAGATTCGGAAAATTCTTTCATGTTGTGATACGTGCCAGCGAAACAAAGTGGCTGTGCAGACCAGCTACGCAGAAATGCAAAACATCGTTCCGAGCGGGCCAAATGATTTACTCTCCATCGATTTCTACGGACCACTACCGACGTCTGTGGGAGGAGTCAAGCACATATTGGTGACAATCGACGCATTCTCGGAACATGTGGTTTTGTTTCCCATGCGCCAGGCCAACACGGCGACCGTGGTGAAACGCATTTTCGAAAATTACATTCCGACATACGGTAAAACCGACGAGAATCCAATTCGACCACGGAACACAATTTACATCGAAAAGCTGGTTAAAAAAATTGGAAGAGGCAAACATAAAGGCGGTATATTCGTCGATACGACACCCACAAGGAAACATCGTCGAACGAGTAAACAGAGAGCTCGGACGTTTTTTTTCGAACGTTTTTAAAAGAAAACCACGGGGGGTGGTACAAATGGGTGCAAGTTGTGCAAGATTGCATAAACGAGACGCATCACGAGACCACCGAATATCCGCCAACGGAATTACATACGAAGGAGAAACCGCTACGGGTGTGGAATCAATGGATCGGGATACCGGCCAGCGAATGTGAGGACCCTCCGACCTACGAGATGAAGCTGGAAATCGCACGAGAACGCATTAAATCAAAGGGTTTTAAGCGAGCGGAACGATTTAACCGAACGCATAGAATGACCACGTTCGAGGAAGGCGATCTCGTGCTCGTAAAAGCATTAAATGTTTCCGATCCAGCGAAGCAAATAACATCGAAGTTCTTGCCACTCCGAGAAGGTCCGTATCGGATAAAAAAATGTGTGGGATTGGCCACATATCTGTTAGAAGATCCGATAACGAAGAAAGAGAGAGGAAAATTCCACACGAATCTTTTATCGAAATATAGGACGGACATGGGAGAAGCAAAAAAAGAACCGAGAGGAACATCAAAAATCGGGTCGACCGGCACAAGGGCCACGTCCGACAACGCACGCGGCACGCGCGCGACTGATAGCGAGAGCCCGGTGGGCCGGCGAATCACCCGCCGTACGCAGGAGTAGGGGGAGGGCGAGCGGCGAGGCGGGATCGATGCGCACAAACCCTATGTAAATCATCGATTATAGGTTTTCGCACCGGTGAGGACGCGCGCGACTGACAGCGAGAGCCGTGGGTGACGAGTAGATCGATGTCACGGGAGATCGATGAAAATGAACCCTTGGGTATTTCATCGATAATCGATTTCGCACTGGCGGGCGCGCGTGATAGTTACCAAGATTGACGGCGGGTAGCAAGGCCCACGGCGTATGTGAGAGAGAGGGGGAAAATAGTACCACCTCGAGATCACGCGAAAGCAGTTGAAAAATGACTACGGGAATAAAAAACGGAATTACGGAGAAAAGCATGGAGATAGTAATTACGGACGCAGTGGATCTTAAGCAAAAGTGGAGGTTAATTC
Organism: Diplazon laetatorius; assembly: GCA_963662125.1. NCBI lineage: Eukaryota > Metazoa > Arthropoda > Insecta > Hymenoptera > Ichneumonidae > Diplazon > Diplazon laetatorius. Next base: position 19,598,651 of record OY759156.1, on the reverse strand, counting down.
CTATTTCGTTTAAAAGAACGAAAAACGAGAGGGGAACAAATTCAAGGAGACAAGCGAGGAAAAAGACACGGTGGGACGTGAAGTTCCCACGCGACGCCGATGGATTTAAAATTATAACGGACGACAACATCGCGGATTGGATCCCAGGATCGGAGACGTCGATGACGTAACGCGTCAGTATCGTCCTCACGCGACAACCGAGAACATGTTTCGTAATTGCAACACCACGTGGTTGGAGGGAGAAGATGTAAAGTTTCGTGTCGTGGGAGTAAGCGGGCCAGACCGGATTTACATCCAATTGGAGGAGGCCCGAGAAGCCCGAGACCGGATCCTCGCGGGAATCCAATGGTTTTCGGAAGAAGAGGAGGACACGCGACGTCTGCGGCACGAAGAAATCGTCCCCGGAAAATGTGCCATGTGGCGGGCGAGTCACGAGACATGGTATCGGGTAATTGTCGAGGAAGAGGAGGGGGAGGACGAGCAGACCCGGGTATGGTTTGGCGATTGAGGGATGGCAGCCAGGGCCCCGGTAGGGGAGCTATACGAGCCACCCGACGCGGCCACCTGGGTCTGCCTCCAGGCCATCGCCATAGGGCTGCCCAGGCTACAGCCAACGGAGGGGAAATGGTCCGAGGTGCAGATCGCGACCAGCGCGAGTATCATTCACGGGTATGGATGGCACCTGGAAATTTTACCAGAGCCAACCCGTGCCGATGCTCGGTGGGTAAGGCTGTGGAGGACGAAGGGGGGCGGAGAAGTCTCCACGACCAGGGCGGAGATAATCGCGGCAGGGTGCGCCGTAGGGACGCCACGGTGGCCCCGGGCATTCAATTGGGGAGGGGATGGCCCGTGCTACTTAGACCCCCACTTCGAAACCGACAGCGGTTACGGCACCGAAGGGACACCGGACGAAGAAGAGGAGAAAATGGAAGAGGGAGACACGGGCGAGGAGAGTGATGGACAGGAGTGATTTTTTTTATATATATTTTTTTTTCAAAACGAGTTCTTTTTTTTGATTCTTGCGAAATATTTTATTTTATCTTTTTTTATGCAAGAGTGAGAAAAATGTTGTATGATTTTTTTTTGTTGTTGCGAAATATTTTTATTTTTTTGTTTTGGGGTACAAGAGTGAGTGGACGATTTTTTTAATATATTTTTTTATGTGCGAAATATTCTAGTTTTTTTTATTCTTATTTTTTTGGTTCAGTATGCAGGAATGAGTGAAGGAAAATTTTATTCTGCGGGGATGCATGGGTGAGAGATTTTTTTTTTGTAAATATTATGGTATGCGAGTGTGGGTGATTTTTTTTTGTTTAGATAAATACAGAAATAAAAAGATTAAATTTATATATATATATAATATATTCATTTATATATATATATAATTTATTTATATATATATATAATCACAATTTATTTCATCCCCGAGAGGGAGAGAGAGAGAGAGAGAGAGAGAGAGAGAGAGAGAGAGAGAGAGAGAGAGAGAGAGAGAGAGAGAGAGAGAGAGAGAGATAGTACGAGTACGAGTAGTTTATTGCGTGCTCTGGGGCCGAGGCCCCCTAAGAGCACCGTGCAGAGAATGTACATGATATTTACATAGGTAGAGCCATTGTTGATTATAATAAAGAAGATAATTACATATTGACATACGTCCGATAGAAATTGCAAATACTTCACGCGCCGTGTTCACGAATTTCACGCACCGATATTCGCGAGAAGGTGCGCCCGTAACTCCGCTGTAAACAATTGTAAGGAATTTTTCCTTCTCAACCCTATAGGTAGTGCGTTCCATAGCGTGCATGCTGTGACAACGAAAGAGCCACGGTAGCATTCGGTTCTGAATAGCGGAACGGTACAGTCCAAATCGTATGCCTGACGCCTAGTTATATGCATTGGTGGCACTGGTACTGTGAGACTGTCATACAAATATCGCGGCTCCATGTTTAACCGCGTTACAAATACAAGTCTCCCGATGAAGTATTTCCGGCGGTCGACCACCTTCAGCCAACCAAGGGTGTCGTAATACGGCGTGATGTGCGAGTCGCGTGGTACATCGTATATGAACCGCACTCCCCTGTTCATAGCCAGGGGGGCAAAACTCCAATGGTGCCAGCGAGGTTCGAGTTACGCCGGAGCCGACTAGGCGATGGCGCTGCTGGGCATACTCTGTCGCACTCGCACTGTGTTGCTGTTTCAGTCGCACTCATTTGTTACCGCGACCCGCCCGACAACCGCTGTTTTCGCCGTGTTTTCATCCATTTTACTGGTGTTTCGTTTGGTTATACAAGTGTTTATTATTTGTTATTTTGCAAATTTCTAACACCCATAAGTTTTGAACGAATACGGGACCTAAAGTTTTCATCTATTGCGTCTAGAAAATAAATTATTTTATAGGAATACATAATTAATGTAAGTTCCGTTAATATTTTCGACGATAACATTGAACTAGGTTATGTGACGCCACCGATATCACATTTGTCAATCATACAAATGTGATATCGGCTTCTGTTTTATTGCAATATTCATCAATTTGTGTCACTGAAACAGAAAAGTTATTGTGTTCAATTTCATTCTCAATGATAAATATTAATTGTGTGTTGTAAGTATTACATGTATATTGACTATTCACCGAAAATGAAAAGTTTTCATCGTGTATGTATATATATATATATATATATATATATATATGTGTGTAATTGAATATAATAATTATCTATGTAATAAATACATGAATATTGTTTTATTTCCAAAATAAATCAAGTACCCCGTAACATGTCATATTTTATTCTATGCTGAATATTATTACATTTCCAATGAGCCATATACTTATACCATCGAGCTTGATTCGTGACGTCACTGGGCGCTAGTGTGAGGGAGAGAGAGATAGAAATAGTGTGCGAATGAGACAGAGTATGCCCAGCAGCGCCATCGCCTAGTCGGCTCCGGCGTAACTCGAACCTCGCTGGCACCATTGGAGTTTTGCCCCCCTGTTCATAGCTCGCTGCAATTTTAGGTCGATTTCGATTGTAGAATCCGTGAAAAGTGCACAGCAATAATCGACATGCGGTAGGACGAGGGAGCGCACAAGGAGTTTGCGAGCTTCCCGAGATAACCGGCTGCGGCAAGTTTTGAGTCTATAGACGATGCTGTTTATTTTTCTGGAGACATTGAGGAAGTGCTCTCGCCACGACAGTGTGTTTGTGATGGTGATTCCCAAGCAGGTGACCGAGGAAGACAAGGGGATGATGTCACGTTCGACGCGAATTTCAGGGAGCGTTGCTAGAGAATTAACATAACGCGCAGAGCCCAGCACTATCGCTTTCGTCTTGGACGAGTTCAGGCGCAAGCCAAGGGATTTCGCCCACCGGCCGATCGATTCGACGTCGCGATTTAGACGCACTTCACCCTCGCTCGCCGCCGCAGGTGGGCAAGACAAGTATATTTGGAGGTCGTCAGCGTAGAAACTGTATTTACAGTGAGTTAACGTGCTTTCGAAACCTTCGAGCAATATTGTGAAAAGTAGGGGGCCAAGCACCGACCCTTGCGGAACTCCGGACCGGAGAGAGCCCCAAGAGGAGGGGTTACCATCGCTATCGAGTACCGACTGGCTGCGACCACTCAAATATGACGCGAACCACCGCAAAGTTCCCGACGAAAAATGATGCTCCATGAGTTTAGCTAGGAGTTGGTCGTGCCTTACACAGTCGAAGGCTTTGGTGAAATCGAACAGCAGCAGAAAGGTGATGTTACGCCTATCCACAGCCAATCTTGCATCGTCGACAATACGCAGCATCGCAGTTTGCGTGCTGTGGTACTTTCTATACGCAGATTGATATTGGTCACGAATCCCGCTGGTGTCCAAATACGCCGTCACTTGGCTCGCGATAAGTCGCTCGAGAATTTTTGAGACTACACACAGCAGCGAGATAGGCCGGTAGTCAGCCGGTGTTGCAGGTGCCACGGTCTTCCGGATCGGGCGCACTAATGCGCGCTTCTATAGCGAGGGAAAAACGGAATGCCGAATCGAATAATTGATCACGTGGGGGACGTGATTGCGCACCGCCGGCATCGCGATACGAAGCATCCGGATCGAGATTCCATCGACGCCTACCGCGTTTGAGCTGACGGCTTTTACAGCCTTTTCGAGCTCTCCAAGCTCTACCGGTTTGAGGTGAAAAGCGGTCTCCGTGTCCACCGAATGCATCTGCTCAAGGTCAGGTATATGTGGGCCACCACCAGCAGACAGAAAATGCGTATTGAGCTCCTTGGGCAGAAAAGCGAGGGTGCTTGCAGTCTTTCTTGAGGGTAGTAAGCCAAGGTCACGGAGCATCGACCACGTCTCCCGCGGTTTCCCGACCACCGCACGAAGACTGTCACGAAAATGGCTGTCACGGGCCGCTTTGATACGCGCCTTCACTTCGTTGCGCATTACGATGAAACGTTCGTGCAGATGGGGCAATCCAGTCTTCGTAAATGCCCTGCGTAATCGGTCTCTACGACGTATCCACTCCGACAGTTCGGTCGTAATCCACGGTGCAGGGCGACGCTTGACTGTGATCCGTTTTGCCGGTGCATGTGCGTCGAATATCCTGACGATGGCCTCGTTGAGGAAGTCCACTTTGCAATCGACCGAAGACGATGAGTGCAGAAGTGACCAGTCTAAGTCAGATAAGTTCCTGCAGAGTTCGTCAGAGTCAAGGTTGTTGAGGCCGCGACAAACAAATGAAGCAGGTTTACGGACCGGTGTTATTACGTCATATGTGATGCTGATCAGGTCGTGTGCAGAGAGGAACGGCACAGGGTACTGCCCCCGGGCAAGAACCTTAGCGTCATCGTCGACGATGCATAAATCGAGACGCGTACTGGACGTGGCCGTGTGATGGGTGGCTCTGTGAGGCACCAGGTGGAGTGAGTTGGCCGTGACGAAGTCCCGAAGACGATCAGCGTCGAAGAAGGGCACATCCATGTTCGTGTTGAAGGCACCGAGTGCGATGGCATGGCGATAGTCCGGTAGAATCTCGATGAATCTGTCCTCGAATAACGCAAGGTGACCTATCTTCGGCGGACGATAAACAACTGCAACGAGGAGCGCAGCTGCGCTTGGTACTGTTATCTCCACGATCATAAACTCGGGCAGACGACAGTACTGTTCCGGCGATGTAGAAAGAACAGTCGCGCGGAGGCTCCGATGCACGTACATGCCCAAGCCCCCACCGGGCTTCCCAAGCCTATCACGCCGCAGTAGTACGTAGTCCTGCAGATGAACGAGGTCGTTCGTTATGTCCGGTTTTAACCATGTCTCTGATAAGCAGATTATCTGAAAGTGCTGTGACGAAAAGTGGAGACGGAACTCGTCCAGGTGCGGCAGAAGCGATTGGCAATTAACGTGGCAGATCCTCAACCGTCTATCGATAGTTAATCAACTGAGTTTTCGCGGCGATCCTCCTCCGAAGGATGGGACATGCGACGCTGTCGAGAGCCGAGTGGTTTTTATCAGTCAGGTCGACTGTAGTGCAGTTGTGGCACATGAGCGGAGCATCCCCGGGACAAGCGTTGGTCTGATGCATACCGAAGCATCGACCGCAACGTTCTTGCCGTTCGCAATCACTTGCTTTGTGGCCGAAGTGGAGACACCTGAAACATTGCAGGATTCTAATATGATCCGTGATGCGGCAGAGGAGTTCCATCCGAGGGATACGTCGGGCGAATCCAGTAGGCGCTTCCGGTTTTCAGGGGTGGTTTCGATCACGCAGCGTGTCTGGCGACGTCCTCGTGCGGGGTAGAGATAAATCAGCTTGGTGTCTGTCGGGTTTGAGCTGGCAAGGTTGAGTGTTAAAAGATTGGCCAGAATCGCTTCCTGACTCATAGCCGCAGGGACGTCGTGCAAGAGGAGACGCGGGTTGAGCCGAATATCTTCTTTGACCGTCAGTCCTGCCTCGCGCAGGCTCGCAAGGTCTTTCAGTTTCCGAAGATCCCCGCCGCTCGCTTGGATACGAATTCCATTGTTGCGTACGCTGGACATTCGAGAGACCTTGATCCCGAGCGCGACTGGGTCCACCGAAGTATGAAGCGCTTGCCTTGTGGCCTCCACCGAGGTGAAGCGCGAAGCTTCCGAAGCCGTCGGCTCGATGATAACCCGCTGAGTTGTCGACCTTGGTACGCTAAGCGATTCGCCACGCGGTAACCAAATGGTACGACGACGCCCCGTTACGGCCGAAGCAAATGTTCTGGCAGGGGGGGTGGCTCGGTGATCATCGGCAGTCACCGCAACCACATCCTGATTCGTCCTCGACCTGAAAAGCGCATCGCAAGCAGTAATTGATTCAAGCTTCGTGTGGAGCTGTAAGTACGCCGTTGCAAGCGAGTGAAATCGCTCATGGTATTCATTCAGTGCCTCGTCGACACGCTTACGCTTGTCGACGGACTCCTTGCTCGACAAAAGGATTGATGAAATCACCGCCTTTGAATTTCCGAGCGCACGCAGCATATCTGCAACACCGGCCGGCGCTAAAGGTACGCCGCGCATGAGCTCCGCAGAACCAGCCGCACCGAGCGCGCGAGCGTCACTGCTTATACGCTGCGGTGTGAGTCCCTCCGGACCGATAACAGTGGGCGAGTCCCCAACGCTATTGCTATCGCCTGGTCGCGGCGACGTTTCCCCCACTCCAGCAGTCGTCGGCGACACGTCGTCGCGCGGCGAGTTCTCCGTGGGCGAGCGCGGCGCTCCGATCGGTGTCGCCTCGTAGAAGTTCTCCGAGTCCTCACTGTCGTCGCATGCTGTTCTCACGGCCGTCTCATCGGAAGCGGCGGCATCGCGCAATCTGAGGATACGTCGACGGCTATGCTCATCCATCCTTTACGTCCGGCAGGCGGCGGCAGGGTGACGCCGATAGGTTGAATGCGCGTGCGCACAGCTGACAGTTTGCGCGTGGGCCCCGCCCACCGTGGCGGCGATAAGCGACAGGAGAGGTTAGGTTCACCAACAGAAAACTCCGATTTTAGATGCAGCACCGTAGTTAGGAGTGGAAAAGACCTTATGCAACGGTGCAGAGGCTATGCATGCGAACCGTGAACCTGCAATCAACGCCCACGCGGGGCAGGAGGCGACAGAAGCGGAACCACAAGCAGAGCCAAAGGTGAACGTGACATACGGTACTCACAGAGCCAGAGAGAGAGAGAGAGAGAGAGAGAGAGAGAGAGAGAGAGAGAGAGAGAGAGAGAGAAAGCAGGGGTGAAAGGGGCAAGGCGGGTTCGAAGAAATTTCTGCGACAAGAGCGACGCAGAAATTGGGGGGGCAATGTAACGGTAGCCGTTACATCGAGCCCCAAAGCCCCACCCCACCCCAGAAAAGCGAGGGAAAAGACGCGCAGGCGTACGAGGCTCAGCATCCACCAGCAAACAACACCCGTCAGCGACACCTGTAACAAAAAGAGGAAATAGGATCCTGCGGGTGGCGGGAGAAAAACATAAAAAAAGGACCAACGACTGATAAGAGCGGTGTCGTCAATCCACCCGAGCCAATCACTGCTCGTGCTGGTGGCGTCATGCTGAAAAAGGAAAAGAGAGGGAAGCTCCCGGTGGGGTATAAAAAACCACCACCGGAGGAGCGAAGGATCAGAATTTCTCTGTCCACAGCCCCAGGATCTCCAGCAAGCAGCCAGCAGCCAGCCGACCAGGAAAAACCGAGGAGGAACAGAGAGGGAAACATTGGGTCTGACGAGCAACGGCGCAAGAGCATCGCGAGAACGGACGGAGACACGAGCAGCCGAGGAGGCAGAGAGATCCACCGGAGCCACACGCATGCCGGACAAAGTCCGAATTTCTTTCTGATTCGTATTTTTCAGACTGAAACAGACGAGAAACCGTGGGCAACGGGAGGGAAATTCCACACGAGACGCGACGGTGACAAGAGCCAAACCCAAAGCGAGAAAGCCACCGGCCATTGACGGATCGAAACGACGAGCTGTCACTTCGGGGTGCACAAACATCACCGCGCAGGCGCAGACTCGCAAAAACGTTCAAAGAACGTTTGTGGAGACCCGGCACGCCAACAAACGCCGAGATTCGAGTTATCGACGGGCAGGGACGAGGTGAAACTCCGACAACGGAAAAACAACCGGAAAAGAGGCTAAATTCCGAGAAAAACGCGAACTTCCGGTATAGGCGCACGGACGACGAGGATCCGACCCGACACAGTCCCCGCCATCTTGGCGACTGTCACAACTGCTCGTCATCCACGGGCAGTCACCGCGACCCGACGAAAGCGCCCCGCGTCACGCGTGACCCGCCGCGCAAGCTCCCGCGGGGAGGGGAGAGCCAGCGAGATCCACCGCCATCGATTGATTGATCAAGGAGGTACCGGAGGGCAGCACCGTACGGCGTCGAGAGCACGCGCGAGCAAGCTCCGCCGAGCGTATCGAGAGACATCTCTGCCGGGAATCCGAACTCACGTGAGCGCGCGGCGAGATTGCGAGAGTAAGCGCGAAAAGCCCGTGTGCGCGAAGCACGGCAAATTGTATGCGAAAAACATCAGAAAGAGAGCGCGACGATCTGTCGAATTTCTACGGCGCAACGTATGAATGCAAGTAAAACAAGAATAATTGTCTGTAAATTTCATCTGTTTCGAAAATAAACCCTACTTTTACCTACTGCCCGTGTAAAAAAAACATTTCTTTGCGTGCTCAAGATCATATAAAAATTAAGTAACAAGGAAATACCGTTACAATACGTTTTTCACATTACAGTGATTTCGCTTCCTCATAGAGGAAGCTTTGTTTTCGTGAAATTTTTTTTTTCGAGATGTTCATGAAAACGTGTTCAGTATGTCTCAAAACACCCAAAAAAATACATTCAGAAAAAATGTCCGGATGTATGTGTGTGTGTGTGTGTGTGTGTGTGTGTGTGTGTGTGTGTGTGTGTGTGTGTGTGTGTATGTGTGTGTGTAGTAATGGTTGACCGCTCACAACTTGAGAACGGCTTGAGATATCAAGCTGAAATTTGTCACACATGTGAAGGGTTCACGGCGCATAGCACAATTTAATGTTTGGAAAAATCTATCAAGTTATTTTGTTTTCACAACATTTTTTCAAAATTCAAAAAATTATTTTTGGTCTCTAGCTCCCACAATTTTAGAGATATCGAGCTCAAATTCAGTATAATGTTGTACGAGTACAGGGAGATGCTCGATACCGAATTTGGAAAATCCACGCATTGCTCTACTTTTAAAGCATTTTTTAATGTGAAAAAAAACGATCTTCACACTCTAACTGGAGCAATTTTTGAGATATCGGACTTTAATTTGGTACGAAGTTGCGCAATCATCCAAAGAGAAACCCGATTGAATTTGGGCGAAATCCATCGAGCCATTCATATTTTATGGCGTTTCAAAATTTTTCCAAAAATCAATGTAACTGCTCTAGCTTCCATAATCTTTGAGATATCCGGCTGAAATTCAGTACGAAGTTGCACTACCATCAAAAGTGGTTTCGTATTGAATTTCGACAAAATCCAACAAGACGTTCAGATTTTATGGCGTTATGAAATTTTTCCAAAATTCAATGTAAGTGCTCTAGCTTCCATAATTTTCTAGATATCCGGCTGAAATTTAGTACGAAGTTGCACTATCATCCAAAGGGATTTCCTATTGAATTTGGATAAAATCTAACAAGGAGTTCAGATTTTATGCGAATTATAATTTTTCAAATTTTACATGAATTGCCCCATGTATATTGATTTCGACTTACATCACACTCACAAGGAGCCCTCAACGTCACGAAAGTGAACAAGGGTGCAAAGTAGAACCGTGCACATTGCTTCCTCATAGTTTTGTACCGTTTTTAAATTATTGAGATGTGAAGTAGGACCTTGCTTATGGCTTCCTTATCTTCTTACACATTTGCCAAAGCTTCCTCTATGAGGAAGCCAAAATTGATCGACACATGGTTCCTTATAGAGGGAGCTTTGGCAAATGTGTAAGAAGATAAGGAAGCCGTAAGCAAGGTTCTACTGTACATCTCAATAATTTCAAAACGGTACAAAACTATGAGGAAGCAATGTGCACGGTTCTACTTTGCACCCTTGTTTTATAAGCCGTTGTGAAAACAATCATACCCGTATTTCGCATCATATTATAATTGAATTATTGCAATAGCTCAATATGATTTATAATAGAATAATAATGTTTGTTGCAGAAATAGATATTGAGCAATTAGAGATAAAAAATCAAGCGATTTTCGATTCGCTCAGCCCAAAGCTGGGTCTTAGTGTAGCTTCGCAAGTAAATATTTTAGAAAAAGAGTGGAAAGAAAAATTCAACATCGTTTCGATTCATCCAGACGCTAAAACAATTTTGCAAAACTGCTTGTACGTAATAAAATCAAAATGGCAGCGAGCGCATCGCACGTACCCCGCATTCATGAAGAACAACGAGCCGTGGTTGGATAAAACGATATTTATCCCGGTAAGTAGTTGAACACTCCCGTATAGCGAGTAAACATCGCATGATCGTAGAAATATTTTGAAAGATAGGAAATAAAGTCTCGACATGGAAAAAATAATACAGTAATTCGTATTGAAATTATAAATATGAATTAAATATATTGCAGCTCTCTATGAAATATGGTAATACATGCGTATAAATACTATATATATTGTAACGGTCCACGATGTGCCCCTCCAACTCTACGCGTCGCGAGAGATCTCCCACCGCGGTCGATCGTCCGCGCCAGAGTCGTCACTCAAACGAACGACCCGGAGCAGGTCGGACCCTCAAGAGAGACGAAGCTCTCTATGCTACTCCTTGTATAAAGAAACTTAAAATAGAGCCAAATCACTTTTCAAGTCACTTAGTTTCAAACTTTATTTCATGCCAAGTATAACCTTCATCCCCCAAGCAGACTAGGGATCAAATTGGAAACGGGAAACGGCAAAATAGGCCTGCTCTCCGCTCCAACAGGGGAACGGGAAACGAGAAACGGTGGCAACACGCCCGCTCTCTGCTCTCAGGATCCAGAAAAACTAGGGACAGTAAGACGGACAACGGATTCGTCCTGCCTTCCGATTATTTAGAAAGAGAAACGGAAAACGGTGGTATACACCCGCTTCCCGCTCGGCTCGGTGAGAAACGCCTCCGTGGCGCGTCGCAAATTCTTAATTTCCAGGTAGACCACGTCGGAGCACGCACCCACTGATAAGTGACGGAAGGCAGCACCGGTTACATTGGCGCCCAAACGTGGGGCCCGATCGTGCGGCATCACCTGGAAAAATACAATAATAAGAGAGAACGTAAAACATCAAAATGGACGAAAGCTTAAACATCGAAATAAAACACGAGGAAGATGAAACGGTGAAAGGCGATAACAGCAGGAAAAAGAGTCCGACACATCGAGCGAATCCAGTAAAAACGAAGACGCCGATACGGACGCAACAACGGTGAACATACAAGACGATAAACTACCGGATGCTGCGCCTCTCTCATGGAAGGACATGGAAAGAAGCGTCAAGGCACTTCGGGAATCGTCTGGACGGCTCGAGGAGGAGATTAAACGAACCCGGGAAAGCATTGGAGCAACCCGAATGACAACGAAAGTACAGCAACGAGACTTGGACGCCATGTCTATGGAAATACAACAGGTCGACGACGACAATCGACAAGCCATAAACGAGGCGAAACAAGAGATGCGAGAGATGATGGACGCACGCTTGACCACCTTGAGGACAGAAATACAACACGCATGCGCCGAACTTATCGCCGAATGTCGAGAGGAGGACAAAATGTCCATGGAATGGAAACTGAATGAGATGAGGACAAGCATCCGGCAAACGCGAGCAACGCTGGCGGCCTTCACAGAAGGACCAGAGGCCGCCAGGGCACCAAGAACATAGCACACGGCAGATCGGGCTACGTCTATCGAGGGGAGCAGTGGCGAAAGGATCTCGAGCGAAACGGCGGGAAACGATCGAGCATTGCACGAGGGTGTATAGTGTCCGAAGAAAACACAACACAATGCACTCGTGCAACGCGGAGAAGGAGGAGAAAAAGAAAAAAAATATACACAACAATTCACAATATAGGATACGAAAATTTGCGCGAAGATTTGTGGGAAGAAGAGGCCGAAACACAAGAAAAAAAATTACGAACTGTCCGGTTATTGGAGCGTTACTAGAAGGAACGAGTACCAACGTATTGGTGGACACGGGAAGCCAGATTACCTGCATCTCAGAACGATGGTACCACATAAATGAACTGAGACTCGCAAGGTGTCCGACACTGCCCTTGAGGACCATATCGGTAGCAGGGGCAATGAACGGAGCGCCAGTGAAAGTCACCCGGCAAGTCTATCTAAAGGTGGCATTGGGCGACCGAACCATCGACACAACGTTCCTAATAGTACCGAAACTGACTCGCGAATGTATTCTGGGGGCAGACACACTGGGAGCCTTGGATGCAGTGATATACGTAGGAAGAGGGTTCATCGTTCTGACAACGTCAGAAGGTCCGATGCGCGTTGATTGCATTGGGACCACATGTTCGCAGCAGCTCCGAAAGGTAAGAAATGACCTCGAGATGAGAGAAACAGGGAGAAATAGTCCGGCGGAGGTTGAGCTGGAAGAAATTCCGAGGCTTCCTCAGCAAGGACAGGTCAAACGAGGCCGGTGAGCCAGCCGTCAGGCTAGAGATCCGAGCCCGAGAGACGGAAGCAGAAAATGAAGAACACCATGCGGTAGAAGTCGAGCCGGGGAAAATCCCAAGGCACCCCCAGCTGGGTGAGAGAGCACGCGGAGCAGATGATCAAACCACCGAAGAGCAGGACCGAGGTGAGGTACCGGAAGAGTACCTGACAACAGGTGAACTCAAGAGAGAGACGGAGAACGTAGGTATCACGGACGAGGAAATTGAACAAGACATTGAAGGATGCCACGAAATAGACCGGCCGGTGCAGACAGGCTTGAGAAACATTATCAGGAAATATCGTGCAGTATTTGACAAGCGACCCGGACGAGTCACGAGATACGAACACCGTTTGAAAATAAAGGAACGAGTACCTTTCAGAGGACGATGCTATCCCGTCCCGATGGCGCATCGGGACAAGGTAGAGAACGAGATCAAAAGAATGTTAGATATAGGAATCATACGAAGATCAGAAAGCGCATGGATCAACCCAATGGTCGTGGTCCACAAAAAGGACGGGTCTGTAAGACTATGCCTCGACGCTCGACAATTGAACGAGGTAATGGAAGACGATCGAGAGTGCCCTCAAAGTATCGAGGAGATCTTCCAAAAATGCGCCGGTCTACAGGTCATGTCGAGTTTTGACCTCACAAGCAGTTTTTGGCAGATTCCGCTAGTAGAAGAATCAAAAAAATATACGGCGTTCCTACATCAAGGACGGTGCTATGAGTATAACGGCACTCCGTTTGGGTTAAAAACCAGCAGCGCCGCACTCATCAGAGGCCTGGACCGAGTCCTGACGGGTCTCGGAGACGATGTGCTAAATTTCGTGGACGACCTTCTGTGCGTTTCGAAGGACCCACACGTGCACCTAGATCAAATAGAAAGGGTATTGAAAAGAATTCTGGAAAAGGGAATGACAATCGGCTTCAAAAAATCGAGATTCTTTCGCAAGGAAATGTCGTTCTTAGGCCATATACTCACGACCGAAGGCCTCAAACCGGAACCAGGAAAGATAAACGCCATCGAGTCATTTCCGAGGCCGAACAAGTTGAAGCAGCTCCGAGGTTTCCTCGGGCTGATGAACTTTTACTCTAAATTTGCAACGAAGTATTCAGATGCAACTGCACCACTGACCGACTTGTTGCGCAAGGGCGCCAAATGGACCTGGGAAGAGAAACACGAGAGAGCATTCGTGAACGTAAAACAATTATTTTGCGAAGAGATTGTGTTGCGGCACCCAGACCCTAATAAACCATATATATTACGAACAGGCGCCAGTGATAGAGCCATCAGCGCAATATTGGGACAAAGGGACGAGGAAAATGAGATAAGAATAATAAATATGGTACATCGCACTCTAAAGCCAGCTGAACGTGCTTACTTCACTGCCGGAAAGGAGCTATTAGCAGTGATTTGGGGACTCTCAAAATTCAGAACTTACCTGGCCGGGGCAAAGATTAAGGCGATTACCGACCATAGGGTGTTAAGCCCTACGCTCTGTGAGGGAAGGGCGTTTTATAAATAATTGAAAATCAGGATTACCATTTAAAGCGTTTGGCGCAACTGTTCAATTTATTCGATTTTTCTACAATGGTTTTGAGTGGTTACAAATGCTTCTTAACTCACGGTTGTTGCGTTGGTTGTTCGTTGAGTTATTTGCTTGTTGATTGATTTGTTTGGATGGTTGGTTTGAGTTGACTGTTGTTTCGTAGAACAGATGAAACACTTTTCACAGAGCGATTTCACTGTTGTCAGAAACTTAGTCCTTACATTTAATTAACAATCGTAACGCTTTTCACGGAGCGGTTACGATGTTTACAAAAATTGAGTTTTTTTTATCTACTGATACGTTGCGTAAGAATTATAGTCGCGCTCACCGCAATGACTTCCCTTTCCCTCGGGTGGGAAGGCTTGACTATATGAGTCGAAGACACGCGTCAACTTATCGCGAAGAAACCAGGTAGTCTTTCGAGCTCCTTGAAGAGGACGATCTCGAAAGAGAGTCATTCGAAGACTGATTTATCGATCTCGAATCATCCATCAAGTCAACTTGGTTGACCCGATTTGATGGTGCGAGGATCGATCTGTTTTTGGTTTCCTCGCGATAATTTGCTGACCAACAGCTCAGCAACCTTTATGGGTGACGAAAGTCGGGCAGTGGAGTCACCCGATTGCGGCCATCCACTTGCATCAGGTCGAGGAATTTGCTGAGCCTCATGTCGTAACGATGAGCACGGCCTGTCCTCGCATGACGCAATCGGGCGAATCAGCTGGATTCCGATTTCGTTATTCCGAATAATTGGGATCAAGAGAATCGAGATGTAACACCCCCCTTGTTAGATTGAAGCTCGGGGATTCAATTTCCGAGGTTCAACCCAGTCAGGTTGCTGTCCTGTGGTCATTTATTTGTTAGTTCATTTATTATACTTTTGAGCCCTTGAATATTGTTTATAAATTATACATCCTCCTATAGTGTATTTTATCCTAGTTATCGATATAAATCTGCACATATAATCACTTAGACACATACCCCCATATGCATATTCATTCATATTAATAATAATCGCTTAACTAATTTATTCATTCATATATATGTATATATACATTTTTTTTTAAATTTATTTTTTTATTTTATTTTTTTTTATAGCTGTCTCGACAGGCGATCTCTTACTAAACTTGGTAAACAAAAAAAAAATAGATTTTGGTTTGAGGGGAAAAAAAATAATAATGAAATAAATTAAGAGAAGGGGGGGGGGGTGCAATTTTCACTAGGACTCCACCGCCGTTTCTCCCTCACTGTCGAGAGTCAGGGTGCTCGCGTATGTGGGGTACGCGACTCGGCCTTGCTCCTCGTATTCCTGTTCGTCCAGCTCCGTTGTTGCGTCTGACCAGTTCATCTCCGTTGTTGTGTCGGGCCCTGGGGACGCTGGCGAATCCGGTATCGGTGAAGCTGGTGAATCGGTTGAGGGTGAGGTCGCAGAAGAAGAAGAAGTTGGCCGGTGAATGGGTATATAGGGTCGCCGTCTGTACCCTATCCCTCTCTCGCGTGTTGATCTTGGGTGGCTTCGCACGGGGGCTAATGATCTGCTTCAATTCTCCAGTAGCCTGAGTTGTTTACGAGTGATTGAGGTCTCGCTTAACTCGCCTCCCGAACCACCCCAGTCGAACCGTTCGTGGTTCTCAGACCGCCGAGCGAAGCCTGAGCGGACGAGCCCTTCCGCGAGAGATGCACCGTCCTCGTCGTCTTCTTCTTCGTCCTCGTTATTCTCGTCGAGGGTGACCCATGCCGCGTCACATTCCTGGTCGTACCGGACTACCTCCATCCATTTGAAGGTCCCCACGAATTTCTGGAGCGCCGCTACTGCTTCCCTGGACCAGATTCTTCCGCAACTGGGGGCCACTCCCTCCAAGGCGACGGCCATCAGGGTCCATGGGGTCCTCCTCAAGAATCCCGGGAGGCAGTAGAGGTCGTCCAGTGAAGCGGTGGTCGTCGTCGCGGTGTCTCCCGAATAAATCTCGATGGCTTGAGGGTCCCTCAACTCGTTGGTAAACATGACCCTCTGCCATTCACCATCGGGTTGCTTCCACAGAGCTGGTTCGCCGGTGAAAATCTCTTCTTCCCGGAGATGGTGTAGCCGCCGAGGGGTGTTCCTCACCCGCAGCATGCTCCGAGCCAGGTCGTCTTGAGATCCCCGAGGGTGTTCCAGTCTTACCCAGATACGGTGGGGATGGTCCACCCGATGTATGCGAACAATGTACATGTCCGAAAGCCTACGACACGACGTGTTGTTGATTGATGCCATGGTGCTCCTTGAATCTCGTATTACGGTGTGTACTACGGATGTTTGTTCCACCTGAGTTTATATGCGATAATTTTCACTGGCGTCAGCATAGCTCGACGCAATCCGACAGAGAACGAGTGTCCGAGGGTGCCTCCGTCGCGTCGGCTTTCTCAAATTATTTTTTGTTTAATGGCGGGCGGTCAATGACCGAGAGGTGGGGGTTAGGGTGATTTGGATAGGGCAATCAGTTCGACGACCCGTGTCGCAACAGCCATGACGTGCGTACTCGCAGTGTGGTTGCTATCGCGGCAAAATATATGGAATTTTTTTTTTGTACATATATATATACACATATATGAATGTGAAAAGATGTGCAGTACCTACTCACGCGTGCTTATATCTAAGTACCGGTACTCCCTTATTTTTCCTTGTCATACGAAAAAAAAATAATAAGAAAAATAATTCCTTTTCGTTTGTTTTTTTTTCTTTTTTTTTTTTTGTACGTCTCTAATACTCTTACTACCGGTAGTTAGTGTTAGTACCCATCTTACTAGATATTTCTGATTTGAAAGAAAGAGAAAAAAAAAGAATTGTATTTAATATTAATACCTTTAATGTTTTACTAAAATGTTATCTTCTATTTCTCTCTGTGCATTCCAATTGCGTATTACAATGTACCCTTTGGACATTATACCGCACACAAAAAAAAAAGTTCATATTATAAAAAAAAATTCCTTTTCCCTCTCTCTCAAGAATTTTTCTCTCTCTCTTTTTTTTTTACAAGAATTTGCGGAGGCAACAAAAGTTCTTACTCAGCTTTGGCTAAATGACTAGCGTTGCTGACGCAGGTATCGTCCGCGGCGGAGGTGAGGGAGCGGGTTGCTCCGGTCTTGCAGCAACCGTTGCGATTTTTTGTTGCGACATTTGCTGCGGAAGTCGAATTTCCATAGGCAGGCTAATATGCTGCGGGGTCAACGACCGTTGTCTTGACATCGCGTGTTTTTTTTCCCTGTAGCTATCCCTGCGAGAGCGAAGACAGCATCTTGTCACGGTTCCAAGGAGGCTGCTTCTGAGACAATAGATGGCCATCCCGGTCACAGTGATGATAGAAATTCCGTAACCTCCGTAGGTCCAATTGCGAGGCTGTTGATACCACGTTGTTTCCTCCGGCTTCTTGCTGAGCAGCTCGAGGCTTGATTCAATATTGGCCAAACTCTCGTCAGTCGATGGCTGCATTTGTGGCACGATTGTTTCTGTGGCCAGGTTTATTGGGTTCAGCTTTCTTTCGTATGCGGCGGCGACCGTGGTGGACAATTCACTGATGTTTAGGTTGATCATGGGTCGGTGGACCCGACTGATGGATAATGACACAGAGTCAGTGGCTGAGAGAGTGATGTGTGGACCATATGCAGTGCAGCCCGGCTGCAGCTGGAGTACACCGGTGCCTTCCAGACCAACATTACTCGATGTTCCGTCTCGGCATAGAATTCGCAGATTGGTTATCTCCTCCAGTGAATACAGCCAACCGTGGGAATGTTCCGAGAAGGTCCACTGCGACGCGTGACCCCTGGTTATTCGCACGTCGCAAAGACGAAGGGTTTTATTCGTTGGTGAAATAAGTAATTGAGCCTCGCAGGCATCGTCGTGGTGCGCGTCTCTTAGGGCCTCGTGGAGGGGACATAGATATCCCGGGGCCAGGCGAAAGCATTTTTTTAAATAATTGTCACCGAACAGAAAATATTTGCCCTGCTCGTTTGACAATGCGAGGTAGGGCGCTCGTGGTTGGATGTATGCGGTTCCCGTCGGGCCCTTTACTGACTGTGGTCGTAAACACGGGTATAGTCGGTATATATGGCAGGGCAGCAATTCCAGCAGGGGTAAGGTCACACTGATTAACAATCTACCCTCTTGATAGCGTGTGGAAATCCGACTGATGGCGGAGATATCCGTGGTCCGAAGGTCACTCATCGTGAATGGAAATTCGAGTGACGAAAGGGTATCCTTTGCCTGACGCGTGGCTGCCGTTAGCTGTTCGACCGAAAGAAGTTCGGGGTGCAGAATTCCTTGCCGAGCATCGTGAATAGCGTCCACGAATCGTTCCAGCGTGTTGATGTAATTATCTGCGGCATCGATCATGCTGCTGGAAAGTTCAGTAAGGTGCGTAGAGTAATTCAGCCGGTTAATGTCCGCAGCATCCCGACGTAGAGCGTCTTGCGCCTCCGTTGTGGCACGAAAAAGGGTTTGTATCTCGTGGCTTAGTAGAACCGATTCGTTGTTCATGTGGTTTATCGCACCTCGAATGATGTGCGTCGCGTTTTCCACCAGGTGGGCTAGCGTGTCTCCGCGCTTTTCGAGTGAGGCGATTTCGTTTCCATACATAGCAGCGTCTTCCTCACCTAGAGTTCCGAACAGTGCGTGAGAGATACTTCCAATGGCCAAGGGCGCTCCTCGCTGCGATATTATTTTTGCTCCGTCCAACGGGTGTGTGGGCTCGACGAGGGCACTGATTTCCGTTTTCAGTGCCGCGAACTTCAGTTCTCGGATGCGCAATCTCGTTCCTGGCAGCAGTGTTCGACATCGGCGAGAATTTGCCTTTCTCAGGCTCCCGGAGGACGTATATTCGATCTCCAATCGAAAACTGAATCGGATGGGCATCGCGATCGTAGTATCGTTTAGATAGTTCTTTTGCGGAAATAAGATTTTTTTCCGCGACGCGTCGTATTTCGTCTAGTCGCGTCACGAGATCGAGCAGGTATTGATTATACGTCTCGATTTTTTCAACCGGCGGTAACGTGGAAATTGAGCGAGCTATTTTTCCGTACATCAGCTCGTATGGTGTGAAATTTGTTCCGGAATGGATTGAAGTATTATACGCGAGCATAGAAAATGGTAATAACTCGTCCCAGTCATCGAAACGGGTGGTAAAAGATTTAATATATTCGGCTAATACGATGTGACTTCTCTCTAATGATCCGTTAGTTTGGGGTCAGTACGCGGAAGTGGTCACGGTTTTAACTTTAAATATTTCGGCCAATTGTTGGAATAATTTACTCGTGAAACAAGACCCTCGGTCCGAGAGAATTGCTTTCGGAGGTCCGCAAAGAGCTATCCAGTGTTTGGCGAATGCTAGTGCGACTGTTTCTGCTTTTATGTTTGCAACAGGTACAGCGGCACAGAATTTCGATAGGTTGTCTTGCATGGTCAAAATGTATCGATTTCCATTAGGAGTGATGTCCAAGGGCCCCACTGCGTCGATAGAAATTTTTTCGAAAATATCCGAAGGTGTATCGGTTATCTGCATTGGCTGCTGAGTTTTAATGCGCACCAATTTCTGTTGTTGACAAGTTTTGCAACGACGAACATAATCTTCTGTTATGTCACAAGCTCGAATTCGATGAAAAGTCTAAGAACTGAGCGTGCCAATCTGGCTTCAAGACGCGGTTGTAGGACGGTAGACGCGGTAGACACGAAAGTAAATAACAAGAGACGTTTATTTCAACAGTCCACTGTCGGACAGAGCTTTCGCTCGATTTACAGAGTTTCTACTAACTAACTAGCCTAGGTTACATCGAGTCTTATAACTACAGAAGGGTGTGAGTGGTAGGGGTTGAATCAGGAGGCTGTGGGAAAAGGCGGGTATGCTTGAAGAGATGACCTGAATTGATTACGGGAAAGTCATAATGACCGTGGAATGCGAAGGCGTTGGAATCTTGAAGGGATCGTCGGGAATTGTCGGGAAAGTCGGGAAGACGGTCAACCACAGAGTGGTGGACCGGATGACCATAAATTTGGGTACAGGTGCAGGTGGCCACCGACGGGTGGGCTGATGGGAAAACTAGCGTGGGAATGCATCTATGGAATGTGGAAAGAATGTGGGAGAAAGTAGGAATAGTATGGGTCTGTGTCACACCTCCCCCCTTATTCAAGAAAATCCATGTAACAAAATAATGGATTTTCTTAGGCCTTGTTATAATTAAGATTACGTCTAGTCTTATGTCTAATTGAAGAATTGGTTTGATTTCGGTGTAGGTTAGCTAGGCCTATCAATTCGTCTTGCGGGTATCGCACATCATAACTGTTGTGATCGCTGGTGTTATTATGGAAACAATTGTTGTAAACATTTATACATGGTGAAAAAGTAGAAGACATACATTTGCTGATTAAAACGCCAAGGCAATTACAAAATCCAATCTTAAAAGCTAGCAAAGATATCACGATTCCAATGCACGCGTACCCTAAGTACCTGAGTCCATCACGAGCGGTTTCAAATAAAGTTTTATTGCGTCTATGGCTTCCAATCTTCTCGGCTTCCTCTGATATTTCGTCTAGGGTTTGTCCGAGGGATTTGAGTTGGGTTAAGTCAATATGAGTTGGTCTCATTAGTGTGGTTAATTGTAAATCTTCTAACTTTATTGAGTGATTGGCTAGAAGGTAATCGAGTGTGGGAGTGTTAAGAGTTTTATTTAGCATAATGTCGGTGGTTTGCGTGAATTTCTTGTCGGTTCTGATACGGTTTTGATGGTTACAAATTCTGTACATGTTGGGGCGGTTGTTATATTACATACGGTGTCTAAATTGTGAACGATGCTGAAGAGCTGCATGTGTTGCGCGTCGATCTCTCCCAAGTCGACGTAGTTGACGACGGTCCAGGTTTTGTGGTACATTACCACGTCTCCCAGATGTTCCTTGTAAATGGGCCCAGTGATTGGCTCGACCTCGATTACATCGGCCCCTGTATAGCTCGACACAAGCAGGAATAGAAAGAGCAGCATCTTGCCCTGCACATAAATAACGATTAGTTTCGATAATAAGGTTTCAGTTTATTAACATGAATTAACTTTTTCCTATTTCGCAATAATATTTCATAATTAACGTCGGACGCCCTATCGATAATTATGGCTGGCCCTTCCCACTTTGGAGCAAGCGGGGATTTGTCTCGTTCTTGAGCCACGAGAACCTCATCTCCTTTGTTGAAAATTGGCGAACTGCGTCGAATGTGAGCGTCTTGGCTGACTTTAGAGCGCTCTTTTGCTGCGATGAGGTGGTCTCGTCCTTTCTTCAGGATTCGATCGTGGTCTGTGCGGAGTCCTTCGAAGTATTCGTCAATGGTGGCGTTGGTACGGTGAATGGGGATGCTGTTTGGAATATTTGGTTTCCGACCAAACTGCATTTCGAAGGGTGTGATTCCGATACCTTCTTGTTTCGATGTATTGTATGCCATGGATACGAATTTTAATTTCTTATCCCAATCGTCGCGTTGATCATGGATAAGCGCTTTTATTTGTTCCTTGATCGGTCCATGAGCTCTTTCAAGGCTTCCATTGCTTTGAGGATGGAACGATGTTGTCGTCATGTGAGAAATCTTGAATAACTTTTCCATATGTTTGAAGGTCTGACTTATGAAATTGCGACCTCCATCAGTTAATATTTTCTTCGGCGCACCGTGAATATAAATGTAATGTTCTACCAGAGCGTCGACTGTAGCCCTGGCATCTTGAGTTTTAAGCGGGATGAGTGTGATGAATTTTGTTAACTGATCTTGCACCGATAAGATGTATTTGTACCCGTCAACCGATTCGGGAATGGGTCCTACGAGATCGAGAGCGATTTTATCGTTCGGCCGTTCCGGTGTGTCGGTGATTACTGCGTCCGCTTGTGGACGAACACGGACCAACTTGACCCTTTGACAGGTGTCGCATCGACGGATATAGTCTTCGATGTCTCTTTGCATGTTGGTCCAGGTAGCGACAGCCCTAATGCGGTCGAGGGTTTTAGCTACGCCGAAGTGTCCGGTAGCTTGGGTCCCATGGTGTTCCTTTATAATCCGTTGGCGATCCTCCTCGGTACCTGGCTCGTAGAGATCCCTGTCGTAAAAGTATAGCGGCAACCGGTTGTCCCTTTTTGACCAAATGAAATTAATCATTTGCTTCAATCGAGATTTGATAGACGGGTGAATACTCAAGTACTCGCAACCCAGATTAATCTTTGTTGGTTCATCAACTCTCGTTAGTGCGACTGCGAGGCGATTGAACCAGTCTATCTCGTCTTCTGAAAAGTCGATGTGCAAATGATGGTCATGGTCTGACGGATGGTCCGTTATTTTTAATTCTTTTGTATTCTTCGGCGGAGCCTGCTCGCTTATTTCCGGGACGCATGGATCTTCTTCCGTAAGCTCGAATTCCATGTAAATGGGTGAGTCTACGGCGTTCCGATGTTCTTCTTGTTCTTCGTCCTCTTGGTCCTCTTCGTCCTCTTGTACTATTTCTTCGACTTGCGGTGTATCCTGATGCCGCCCGGTCTGTCCGCGGGTGGTCACCGCATAGATACGAGATAGTGCATCGGCGTTAGTATTAAGTGAACCTTTTTTATAGATAGGCTCATACTCGTACTCTTCTAATTTCATTCGAAGTCGCATGAGGCGACTGTTCGTTGGAGGATCCGTTGCCTTTAAGATCCAGATAAGCGGTTTGTGGTCAGTGACTATTTTAAAGTTTGTACCGTACAAATATTGCCGGAAATACTTTGTGGCCCATGCTATTGCCAACATCTCCCTCTCCGTGGTGGAATACCGCTGCTCGGCTTTATTGAGGGTGCGAGATGCGTAGGCGACCGGCCGGTCCTTACCGATCGGTCCCTGTGATAATACTGCACCAACCGCATGGTTACTAGCGTCGGTCGTTAGTATAAACGGTTGTGTGAAGTCTGGGTATAATAGCACTGGCGCCGTTGTGAGAGCAATTCGTAACGATTGAAAAGCTTGTTCTTGTTTTATTGTCCATGCCCACGGATTATCCTTTTTTAAAAGTTCGGTGAGTGGCTTAGCAGTTTTGCTAAAGTCCTTAATAAACTTGCGGTAGTATCCTGCAAGACCGAGGAACTGTTTTATTTGTTTCGGGTCGCGCGGTGTCGGAAAATGTCGTACTGCCTCGATTTTCTTCGGATTTGGTTTCACTCCCTCTTCTGATATCACGTGACCCAGAAATTCCAGTTCTGGGCGGAGGAATTCACATTTGTCTGGTTGAAGCTTGAGGTCGGACTGGCGCAACCGTTCGAGAACGTCGACAAGTTTCTTATTATGTTCTTCGAGCGTATTTCCGTATATGATGATGTCGTCGAGATAAACAAAACACGTGTTGCCGATGAGTCCACGTAGTGCATTGTTCATCATCCGCTGGAACGTCGCAGGTGCGTTTTTGAGGCCGAATGGCATCCTGTTGTAGTGATAGTGGCCTTCCGGCGTAGAAAATGCAGTCTTTTGTTTATCTCGATCGTCCATTGGATTTTGGTGAAACCCAGAAGCTAGATCGAACGCTGAGAAGTATTTCGCTCTTCCCAGTTGGTCCAATATCTCGTCGATGCACGGAAGAGGGTAGGCGTCGTGGGCGGTTTTCTCGTTGAGTTTTCGAAAATCGATGACGATCCTCCACTTTTTCTTCCCTGATGCATCGGATTTCTTCGGAACAACCCACAGTGGAGCGTTGTACGGCGAGTCGCTCGGCTCGATGAGTTTCTGCTGCAACATTTCGTTCACCTGCCGGTCAATCTCCTCCTTATGCACTGGAGGGTACCGGTATTGTCTGACATTTATTGGGACGTCGTCGCTCGTAATGATGCGGTGTTTCACCGACCTTGTACCTGGCAACGGGTCTCCAGGTAGCGCGAAGACGTCGGGGTAGGATGAGACGATGTCCCATACCTGTTCAGCTTGTTCGGGCGGCACGTGCTCTAAACGCACGTTTTCCCTCAGTCTCTGAATTCTTTCGGCGGAGTTTTGATTCTCGATGTGGTAAATGCCTACTGCATCTGGCGGTGCGTCTTGGCGCTCCTCCGACAGCGAAGGGGTGAGTTTCTCGACTGGGATCCCACGCAGCAAATTTACCGTAACCCGTCTTGGGTCTTCCGAGTCGTTTATGAGAGGGACTCGGGCTTCGTAATCCCGTGCTTCGTAAACACAGGGTACTACGGATCGATTGTTTTCCTCGGCTGTCACAGCCGGTCCATTCGACACGTTGGTCGGTACCGTGATCCAATAAATCGCCCGTGGCGGGATCGTAACCGTAAGGGGCTCGAATTGGAGTCGCTTACCATTAATTTCGAAGAAGTTCTTCTTGCCGATGCCAATGTAGGTTTGGTATTTTTCCATGAAGGGAATCCCGATCAGCCCGTCTTCTTCGAGTGGAAAATCATCGGGGACGACGTGAAATACGTGTTTTTCGCCGTCGAACTCCTGCTGTGTGATGAATAATGATCTATGTAGATCGTTACCCATTTTGAATTCGGTGTTAATGTTCATATTAACTTTTGCTTTTCCATCGATAATTCCTTTTTTTATCAGGCTGATCGCTGCACCGGTGTCTAATAGAAATCTCCCTGGTCTGCGAGTGTCGTCCATTGGCAATCTGACGACCCGTTTGGTTGATCCGATGGCATTGATCCGAGGGATGCATCCTCGTGTTGTTCTGGCTGTTCCACTATTACTTTTTCCGGCACATGGTGGACACGTGGGACCCGAAAACCCGTAGGCCGTCCTGGGGTCTCCGACCTTTGCTGCGCGTTGTGCATTTTTTTACGGCAGGCAGCTTCGAGGTGTCCCAAATTGTGGCAGTAATTGCACCTGGTCGGGGTCCGTTGGCTCGATATTGGGGCATTCGGTGACCTGGCCTGAGAATTGGGTGGCCTAGGGCGCGTGTCGGGGTGGCGCTCGGAGAGGTTGAGGTTTCGGGTCATCATTTCCCTCGTATAATCGTATGCCTCCGCTGCTTGAGCCTTCGCGATGGCTGCACGAATGTTGTCCGGTCTTTGCGCCCGTACTTCCGTCGAAATTTCTTTTCGAAGCCCTAGTAAATACTGCTCGAGACCTTGTTGTCTTTCGTATTTTATTATCGATCTTCGCTCTGTTTCGTCCGTCAATGAGTTCGCGAGCACGGATAACATTTGATTTTGCGTTTCTAAATATCGGTTCGTAAAATGAGAAACACTTTCGTTCTTTCCTTCAAACGTACGCGAACGTTTATCCCGAAAAACACTAACCGGCTGTAAATTTCCGTATAAAATTCGAAGGGCATCGTACAGTTGTTCATAACTATCCGTATCGTATTCATTAAGTTCGCGTTCGGCAACGCCAGTGATTTTCTTCGCGATAATAAGACGACGGAAATAGTCTGGTCGCGAAACGTCTACCCGCACTTTTTCGATTGAACTAATAAAGGCTTCTACACCGATACTCTTTCCGTCAAATGGTTTAATAAGTTCTATCGCCTCTTTGGGCTGCAATGGCTCGAATGTGTCATCCGATGTTTCACTCGCGGCTCTCGATGGCGGTTCAATTCGCGGATTGTCAATCACTTCGTTCGTTTGATCGGACATTTTATTCACTGTGTTTTTGATTATTTTGTTTAGGCTCGACAGGGACATGTCTTTTGTTGTTGTAGAGTCTGTATCGGAGTCACTCGCGATCGATATAGGCGTGCGATAATGAGTAAAAGGGTGACTCACCGTTTGTTGGTAATCCAGTTTGTTGCGGTGTCCTTTGTCGTTTCCTTCCGTGTAGTCCAACGGTCCTAAGTCTCCAGCACGTAAGAATGGCACCACCCCACACTTAGCACCAATTTGTTATGTCACAAGCTCGAATTCGATGAAAAGTCTAAGAACTGAGCGTGCCAATCTGGCTTCAAGACGCGGTTGTAGGACGGTAGACGCGGTAGACACGAAAGTAAATAACAAGAGACGTTTATTTCAACAGTCCACTGTCGGACAGAGCTTTCGCTCGATTTACAGAGTTTCTACTAACTAACTAGCCTAGGTTACATCGAGTCTTATAACTACAGAAGGGTGTGAGTGGTGGGGGTTGAATCAGGAGGCTGTGGGAAAAGGCGGGTATGCTTGAAGAGATGACCTGAATTGATTACGGGAAAGTCATAATGACCGTGGAATGCGAAGGCGTTGGAATCTTGAAGGGATCGTCGGGAATTGGTGGGAAAGTCGGGAAGACGGTCAACCACAGAGTGGTGGACCGGATGACCATAAATTTGGGTACAGGTGCAGGTGGCCACCGACGGGTGGGCTGATGGGAAAACTAGCGTGGGAATGCATCTATGGAATGTGGAAAGAATGTGGGAGAAAGTAGGAATAGTATGGGTCTGTGTCACACTTCCGTTTCTTGTTCCATACCCTTCCACTGAAACCTTTCTCGCAGTCGACGATATGTTTTTGTCATTCCCTTATGCCCTCCAATCATGCTATCGTGCGCTTCGCGAATTATCTCCTCTCGTTGTTCGAGGGGGGGGGGGGGGTTCGTTGTGCACGAGTCCGTTGCATATGGTAATGGTGACTGGTACGTCCTGAAATATTTTTTCTAGTATTTCTTTTAATGTATAATAAGGGATGTCATCGAGCTCGTCACCGAGTTTCGAAATTCGGAGGGAACGGAGGTTGTGTTTTTCTATGGCTCGCCGCATTGATTGAAAAGCGAGAATTACATCGTCGGGAGTCATTCGTTCGGTGAACGAATTTTTTGACGCGACGCTAAGAATTTTGAAGCGTCCTGTATTTGTTATAGCGACGTCTCCCTTGCGTAACGAGCTGGCCACGAGCTCATTTTCGCTGACGCGGCCTAACTCGACGAGCAGTCGGCCAATGGGGCTTGTAATATGCCCGTCGGCGCTAAGAAAGTGTGCCATATTGTTTTGGTCGTAGGTCAGCCCCTCGCGGCTCTGCTGCACCGTGCAACCGTGAGCAACGCTATCGCTGCGGGAGTACTCAGATTTCATCTCCGAGGGAGGTGCATATTCTTCCGAATCAGAGGAGAAGCCAACGGATGGTAGCATGATGGCCGCCGTGGTTTCATCCACTCCGCGTTCGGCGATATCGTACCTTATCGGCACGGAGGCGGTCTCTACTTGCTTGGCCGGCGACATCTTATCTCGTAACGCGATACCTGATAGCGGGTGTGGCGTAGATCTTGCCACTGGCTCTCGCGAAGGTAGTGGTGTGGGGAGGGCCGAACGTCGGTTAACCGACGTAATGGCTGATGTTCCCGTCTCTTCGTCGATAATGGCCGTCGGTTCGGCGGGTATATTGCCGTATGTGGATGCATTTTGCTTCCTTAGGGCTTCCCCAAGGTCTTGGTAGCATTGTTCGCTAATACCGATTAATTCTGCCAATTCCTCTGCCGAAATTGGATTGTCGTCGAAGATCTCGAGTGTCGCGTCTCGCTTTGGGGTGTGATCTTGTATAGATTCATCGAATCGCGAAAACGAAGCCCGTAGTTCTTCGAGGAAATCGCGAGGGTTGTTATCGGGCGGTTTTTCTGGTGAAACAATTTTCTCCGGGGTCAGCGTTCGATCGGCCGGGGTCTGCGATTCGCTGTCGCTCGGTCTGGGGAGGTGTATTTCGATAATTGATGCTTCCCGTTGCTCCTGCGGCGACGAAGGTGTTTCTAAAATATTTTTGTTAATATTATCCGTCGCGTCATTGGTGTCGGATTCGATTGACGATTTTGGAGGTGGGGGAAGCATACTACGGTCGCTGATACGGAGGGGGGTATTTGGTCGGTGGACGACTCGTCTCCCGTCGTATCGGTATCTGGCTCTTTATACGTCACTCGTTTTGTTAATGGTCGGATTCCTTCCCCTCGGCGTACGCGTGACGCAATCGTACCCACGTCGGAATTTACCCCCGATGTGGACAGTTTCGTAGGAGGGCACTCCTAGTCGGGATCGCGATTTTTAGGGCGTGAAAGGATGGATCGTGGGGGTTGACTGCTGCTCGCCGTTCGTAGACGCGTGGTCGCACCCTTGGGCACCGGGACTGTCGATCCGACCGCCGTTGTTACGACTGGGTTGCGAGACAGAGCGTCGGCATTTTGATTTAATTTCCCCGGTCGGTATTTTATTCTGAAAACATAATTCCCCACCTTTGTTCTCCATCGAGCTCGACGGTTCGACTGATCCGTCATGTTATGAAGCCATACCAGTACTTGATTATCGGTAATGAGGGTGAAAGGGCGACCATACAAATATGGTTTGAAATACTCAATGGCCCACACCGCAGCGAGACATTCTTTATCATTGCTGTGGTATCGGGTTTCCGCTGGTTTTAACGAGCGTGAGGCGTACGCGACGGGTCGTTCGCAACCGTCGATCTCCTGACTCAGCACCGCTCCAAGTCCGGCATCCGATGCGTCGGTTGCTAGAATGAAGGGATGTGCAAAATCGGGATATTGCAGGACGGGTTGCTCGCAGAGGGCGTCTCGTAAATTTTCAAAACTTTTTTGCACGAGCTCGGTCCATACGAATTTTCTCCCTTTGCGTAACAAATCCCTTAAGGGCTTCGCCATGGTGGCAAAATCCTTGATGAACCGTCGATAATAATTTGCAAATCCGTGAAACTGCCGAACCTCGGTTACGCTCGCCGGGGGGGGGGGATATTGTTTAACCGCTTTTAATTTTTCCGGGTCCGGTCGCACGCCGTCTCTGGAAATAATGTGGCCGAGGTAGGTGACGTCCACACGGAGAAATTGGCATTTTTCCGTCTGAAGGGTTAGATTTACCTGACGTAGACGACTCAACAGATGCATAACTCGTTTGCCGTGCTCTTGAAGGGTAGGTGCGTACACAATGATATCGTCGAGGTACACAAATAATTCTATGCCTTGTAAACCTGACAGGGCGATATTCATGTGTCGCTGAAACACCGGCGGTCCATTACGAAGTCCGAACGGCAAAACCGTGAACTCGTAATGACCTTCGGATGTGGAGAACGCGGTTTTAGGCCTATCCTTCGGGTCCATTTCGATTTGGTGAAACCCGCTGGCCAAATCGAAAATACTGAAATATCTAGCTCCACCTAGCTGGTCCAAGATGTCAGTGATATTGGGCAATGGGTACGCATCGGGCATGGTTTTTTCGTTTAAAGCGCGGTAATCGATGACCACACGCCACTTGCGATTACCATTCGCATCGGGTTTTTTTGGAACTATCCATAAGGGTGAGTTATAAGGAGATACCGAAGGTTGTATTTTTCCCTCGTGCAATAACTTGTTCATTTGTTTGTTAATTTCTTCCTTGTGGACCACGGGATATCGATACTGCCGAGTGTTAATAGGGAGGTCGTCGATAGTCGGGATTGTGCATCGCATGAGATTTGACCGACCAAGTTTGTCTCCAGGTAAAGCGAAACGATCGGGAAACGCGGTGACCAGCGATCGCACGTGTTCGGCTTCGTCGGTGTTGAGGTGGTCAGTTTTCAACACCGTCAGCACCGCTAAAACGCGATCTTTGCCCTTAATGAGGTTTTCGTCCACCGAGTCTGAGTCGGAAATTTCCTCCGGTGGACCACGATACTCGAAGGGAATAAGCTGCTGCGGGGGGATAGATATTTCAGCGTCTTGAGTCGTGGTATTAATAGCCATGACGCAGCAAATTCCGTCGTTGTTGGTGACGATTGATTCACCGATGAAAATTCTTTCGTCGGTAGCGAGTCGCGGTAAATACCCCTCCCGCAGCGCCGATGTTTTGACGGGTATTAACACGGGTTTTCTTGTACGCGCGGAGAGGTGTACAGTGGTAAATTGACACGGACTCGTGTTCTCGCTCGAGGTGTCAGCCGGCGAGTCGGCGGTCTCCGTCTCGGTGCAAACGGTGTAACTTGCTGCGACAGCAGATTCCGACCGACGCACGAACGGTATCGGTTTAATCGGCCGGCTCGCTATCAACAACGCTTCGTGGTTGTACGAAATCTCAGCTTTTTCTTGGTCAAGGTAATCTTCACCAAGAATACCTACCCCTGGGACCGGAAGTTTGTCCCTGAAAACATAAAATTTCACGAGCTGCTCGAATAGTTCGATCATGGTGGTCCCGACGGCAACCAGAATCGGAGTAGAATGGCCATCAGAAATTCCCTTGATGCGAACTCGATCCTCCTCGTCAACCATGACGTCGTCATGGAGGGTGTCAGCTTCAATAATATTAACTACTGCCCCTGAGTCTACCAAAAACCGTGGTTTGTTCACCCGGATATTCGGGGATATGCCCTTGATGACGGCTCGTGGTTGTCGTGCGTTGCGCTGTAAGTTTATCTCGACGAGTGGAATTTCGTCACCGGGGTCAGACGCGGTTTTGGGGCTGAGGTCGCGGACGCTTCGTTCGGGCGACCTGCTGACTCGTTTAAAGAAGCCGTTTCGGTGGAAATTGGTCGACGAGGGGGAGTTGAATCGCGAAATCGTAAGGTCTTTCGCTCTGGAGTCGATCGGTCGGGCGATCGACGGTCATCTCGATCGGCCGATCGTCGATCATTCCGATCGGACGCTCGCCGGTCGCCTCGATCGGGTGTTCGACGATCATCTCGGTTGAACCGTCGATCTAGCGATCCATCTCGTCCGCGGCTTCGTTCGCGAGGGCGCCTCTCGTCTCGATTTTGCCATGCACGAGCTTGCGGCCGGCAGGCGCATTCTCGACATGCCTTACAGATCATATCTTCTGCGGACAAGGCGTAAACTCGTCGATAGGGGGAATAATTTCGGTCGCGTGAGGAACTCCGGCGTTCGTCGTTCGGTGAATAACGACGGAATTCATCGTCATCGCGGAATCGGGAAGATCCACGTCGATTTCGAGCGCGGACGCGTTTTTCGTCCTTGTCCGCTAATTGCCATGCGTCTTTCAAGGTTGCGGGGTCACGGCTATGAACATATGGCCTAATTTCGTCCGGCAAGGTGTCGACATAAACAGACAAGGCACGCGACTCGAGTCGACGAGTGACGCTGGCTGCTTCGTCAGCACCTTCGGCTTCCTCAATGCAACTCGCCGCCGAACGAACGTAACCACGAGGACGAGTGTAATAATCCGATACATCTTCGTCGCTACGCATTCGGGCATCTATTAATTTAGAGCGAAAATACTCGAAGTCGTATTCCGCGGCAAATTTGTCTCGTAAATCTTTTAAAAGTGATCTTAGGGAAGTGTAAACTTTGTCCTCGCAATGGTTCCGTGCTCGCCCCCGGAGGCGACTCAGAACACCGTTGCAAAATCGAATTTCGGCTGCCTGTGGCAGGCCTTGGAAGAGGGCTTTAACTTCTGTATCGAACTCATGGAATTTACAGTTTTTACCGTCATACCGGGGCAGTTTGTCGATTGCATTCTGTACGGCGAGGTAATCTAGATATGCGGAACTGTCGAGGGGATTTATTCTAGCAGTGGTTTGGTTATCGGAATTCTCTGAACGATTTCCCGTTTCTCCCATGGTTATGTGAAATATAAAAAGGTAATGAAAAATGAAAAATAGGAAAATAGATATAAGTGAGGATGGTAATGAAAGTTCGTGATAGAAGAATAATTCTGAAGATAATTGATAGCAAAATCGAAATGAATTGAAACAGCAATGGTATCCCACCGCTGCCACCAATTTGTTAAGCCCTACGCTCTATGAGGGAAGGGCGTTTTATAAATAATTAAAAATCGGGTTACCATTTAAAGCGCTTGGCGCAACTGTTCAATTTATTCGATTTTTCTACAATGGTTTTGAGTGTTCACAAATGTTTCTTAACTTACGTTTGTTGCGTTGTTTGTTCGCTGATTGATTTGTTGTTTGGATTTGTTGGTTTGAGGTTGACTGTTGTTTCGTTGAACAGATGAAACACTTTTCACAGAGCGGTTTCACTGTTGTCAGAAACTTAGTCCTTAAATATTAATAACGATCGTAACGCTTTTCACAGAGCGGTTACGATGTTTACAAAAATTGAGTTCTTCTTATCTACTGATACGTCGCGTAAGAATTATAGTCGCGCTCACCGCAATGACTTCCCTTTCCCTCGGGTGGGAAGGCTTGACTATATGAGTCGAAGACACGCGTCAACTTATCGCGAAGAAACCAAGTAGTCTTTCGAGCTCCTTGAAGAGGACGATCTCGAAAGAGTGTTATTCGAAGACTGATTTATCGATCTCGAATCATCCATCAAGTCAACTTGGTTGACCCGATTTGATGGTGCGAGGATCGATTTGTTTTTGGTTTCCTCGCGATAATTTGCTGACCAACAGCTCAGCAACCTTTATGGGTGACGAAAGTCGGGCAGTGGAGTCACCCGATTGCGGCCATCCACTTGCATCAGGTCGAGGAATTTGCTGAGCCTCGTGTCGTAACGATGAGCACGGCCTGTCCTCGCATGGCGCAATCGGGCGAATCAGCTGGATTCCGATTTCGTTATTCCGAATAATTGGGATCAAGAGAATCGGGATGTAACAATCGGGATGTAACAATCGGGATGTAACAGTGTAATCTATAGTCACACGCACCGCATAATCAGAACGAGTCAATATCCTTAGTTATCGGTTCATTTATCAGAAGTACTTTGAATGTAACAATTGCAATTTCTGCTCATATGTAAAGTACAAGGCCAGGAAATTATATCATCAGCTTCACGATGTCGCGAGTATACATAGCCATCTTCTACTAAGAGCGGCTTCTTTCATCTTCCACTAAGAGCGACTAAGATAAACTCAAACGACATGTCATTATAGCCGTCGTTCGTCTACCCAATCGATACTAAATCATATCGGCGATGAACAGACAATAGACCCTCAACGTTAGCAATCATCTTCACTCTTGTATACTTTCTGTGTTTTCGTCATACTACAGATTTAAGAATAGAGGATACAAGATGTCATATAATATCACAATATCCAGCGCGAAACTTTAGTTAACACAATTACATTACTGCTTTTGATAGAATCAACTGTGTGGCTGAAGGTTTTACGATAGAAAATAATTATTTTTTGCCAGTGTGATATTTTTTCATGTGATAATATGCCAGTGCGGTATCTGATATCATGATATTTTTTCATGTGATATTTATTATTGTGATATATTTCCATATGATATTTTGTCTGTGTGATATTTTTCCATACGATATTTTGTCTGTGTGATATTTTTCCATGTGATATTTTGTCTGTGTGATATTTTGTTCTGTGATATTCAGTCGTGTGAAAGTTTGACTGTGATATTATGTCGTGTCTCCGAGAAAACATCGAATAGAGCCTTGCGGGAGCTCGAAAGATTAGTAAATCAGTGTTTTTCATGTATCTCGGTTTCTCTGGGTCCTATGGCTAGAAAAACGGAAATTTTGGATCACTACGGTTTTTCGATCAGATCTCCCGTTCTATCGGTCGTATCGCTAGAACTCGGTGGGTTTCGTGTTCAGCATGAAAAAACACATCGAAATGAGCCTTGCGGAAGCACGAAAGATTGGTAATTCAGTGTTTTTCACGTACCTCGATTTCTCTGGGTCCTATGGCGAAAAAAACGGGAATTTTGGATCACTATGGTTTTTCGATCAGATCTCCCGTCCTATCGGTCGTATCGCTAAAACTCGGTCGGTTCCGTGTTCAGCATGGAAAAACGGGAGCACGTCTAAACGCCTTGCGACAAAAAAACCCCGTCAAAATATCTTGGTCAAAAAAACTTGGTCAAAAATAACTCCTGGTCAAAAAAACTTGGTAAAAAATAACTCCTGGTCAAAAAAACTTGGTAAAAAATAACTCCTGGTCAAAAAAACTTGGTAAAAAATAACTCCTGGTCAAAAAAACTTGGTAAAAAATAACTCCTGGTCAAAAAAACTTGGTAAAAAATAACTCCTGACAAAGTAGACTCTTTTCATGCACAACCTGTGCTGTAACATTTCATGCGCAAAACGTTTTCTCCATAAACAATTCTGCCTGAAAAAAGTAGTTTGGAAAACTTTTGTATGTGTCTGTATCTTTCGGAATAATATTAAACTGTCATTACTTGTTTTGATTGGGCTCGGGCTCAGTTTAGTACAGATAATCGGTCTTGTAGTTACTGGGTTCCGCGTTTATTTTCGATCAGTTTAACTTATAAGTTCACGAGACCTAGTAGCAGAATACTGATGATAAATTATGGGTCTCGAATTTGTGTTGAGTCAGAAGAATAAGCCCTTGTTATCTTCCCGAGGTTTTTTATATTCCAAATCCTCACAGTCTTCTGTTAAGGTTTGTTGGCGTTGTGTAAACTATGTGAGTGACAAGTGTCGTGGCAGAGCGCATACGTCATCGACAAAGCCCGATGGTACGTGTAAGCATAGTATTTATGGGTGTTGAGGCTCGGTTTTCATTACATCCATCGCATTCGCCTTTATTTCATGCATATTTCCAGGAGTTCTTTTATGGGAAAGCAATGTTGAGGACCACAATCATGCTCCACGACGGGAAGTCGTGGAAGTTAAACGAAGAATCGACGAAATGAAGGGACGTGCTCGACATTCAAATGAACATACGGGGGGGCTGGTTACCGATGCTATCGCCACGTTTTCATCTGTAGTTGCTGCTGAGCTTCCTCGACGGGAGTGTTTGAATCGCACGGTTCAACGTGTGCGCCAACGAAATAATCCGCAGTTGCCTGATCCTCTTCATCGAAAATATTTAGTTTTACCTCCACCATTTCAAGAAACTTTGAAAGGGGAGAAATTTTTGTTACACGACAGTGGTGGGAATCAGCGGATTTTAATTTTTGCTACAACCGAGAATTTGATTACATTGGGATCATGTGATGTTTGGTGTTGTGATGGGACATTCCGCTCAGTGCCACGAATTTATTACCAATTATATTCTATCCATGGCTATAAATCTATCAAGGTCCTGCCTTTGGTGTATATTCTAATGCCCAGTAAAAATGAGAGGATTTATACGAAAGTGTTAAACGTTCTCAAATCGTTTGAGCCTTCATTACATCCGAAACAAATTTTAATCGATTTCGAGAAGAGCTTCATGTCATCGTGTCTCACCTGCTTTCCTGGAGTTGAATTGGACGGTTGTTTTTTTCACTTTACCCAGTGTGTATGGAGGCATGTACAAAATGTAAGATTGAGCGTACGTTACGGAGAAAACTTGGACTTCGCTTTACGTGTTCGGATGCTCATTGGCTCGGCGTTCGTGCCTGTCGAGGATGTTATTGAGGCATTCGAGGCCCTTGTAAAATGGAAATTTTTTTCCAAAGATAATAACATTACCCCGATAACCGAGTATTTTGAGACCACGTGGATCGGTCCCGCTGATCGTAATGAAGGACGTAAGACCCCGCTTTTTCCATTGGACGTGTGGAATTGTTATCAGGCTGTCATGAACGGGTTGCCTCGTACCAACAATTCGGTCGAAGCCTGGAATCGGGGATTTAATTCTCGAGTGAGAATTACGCACGCGTCTATCGGGAAATTCATTAACGCACTGAAAGAGGAGCAGGGTATGACAGAAGTGTTAATTGAACAGATGAATGCAGGACGTGGTATTGCAAGTCGCAAGCGTAACCGCTATCTTGCATACGATGAACCTTTGAGTTGCGTAGTTAACGACTACGCCAATCGAAGTTTTTTAAAGTACTTAAAGAGCGTCGCTTCGAATATCATCATTTGAGTATGCATTGTAAAGGTGATGTGATGTGATGTTTTCGAATACTTATATTGTCGTTTTTGTAGATCGAGTTTTTTTACTGTGCAATATTATTAAATTTCTCACATACACTTGATTTATGTGTTTGTATTAGCCTTCACATTAAAATTTTCAGATTGTTGGCGTTAATGTTGATGAGTTATTTTGCCAAGAAATTGTTGAATATAAACATTTTTTTGTCCGGGTTTTTTCGGAACGCGGTTTTTCCTAGGCGGAGTTCTTTTGGATCGGGGTTTTTAAGGGTAGAGTTTTTTTGGAGCGAGTTTTTTTGGGTTGAGTTTTTTTGGAGCGAGGTTTTTTTGGGTTGAGTTTTTTTGGAGCGAGGTTTTTTTGGACGGGGTTTTTTCGACGGGGTTTTTTTGTCGCAAGGCGTTTTGACAAGGTTTTTTAGACATGTACCCGGAAAAACACATCGAAATAAGCCTTGCGGGAGCACGAAAGATTGGTAATTTCGTGTTTTTTAAGTATCTCGGTTTCTCTGGGTCCTATAGCGAGAAAAACGGAAGGTAATTATTTACTTTTACGGTTTTTCCAAATTTCGATCGGATTTCCGAATTTCTTTTTCGAGGATGTTTGTTTGGTCATATGGACAAAGAATCGGGCGGGGGAGATCAGAAAATGTTATGGGAAATATTTTTTTAAAAGTTTTTTCGAAATTTATTTTTTCACACACACACACACACACACACGCACGCACGCACGCACGCACGCACGCACGCACGCACGCACGCACGCACGCACGCACGCACGCACGCACACGCACACGCACACGCACACGCATGCGCACATGCACACGCACACGTCCACGCGCACGCGCACGCGCACACGCACACGCACACGCACACGCACACGACACACACACACACACACACAGGGCCGGATTCAGGGGAGGGGATCCGGGGCAAGGCCTCCACAGAAGAGGGGTTCCCACAATGGAGATTTGGAAAAAAACAGCGGCAAAGGGGCCCCCACACCTTTTTCGCCCCAGGGCTTCCACACCTCTAAATCCAGCCCTGCACACATACACACACACAAACACACACACACACACACACACACACACAAACACACACACACACACACACACACACACACACACACACACACACACAAACACACACACACACACACACACACACACACACACACACACACACACACACACACACACACACACACACACACACATCCAGACATCCAGACATTTTTTCTGAATGTTATTTTTAGATGTTTCATTAAATTTCATTTTGTTTCATTTTAGTTTCATTTTTTCTACGGCGGGGGGGGGGGGGCTCCGCTTCCCCAACCCCCCACCGGGGCTCCGCCCTCGGACCCCATCGACGTGGCGATACGTCGAAGATAAGCATTTAGTTGCATGCGGCTTGGAAAACACGGCTTCGTCATATAAAGTATCGTGTGCACCTGGGAGGGGGACCGTTTTCAGCTCAGCGCGATTGTTTTCGAAACAAGCTGAAAACAGCCACTTTCCCTCCATAGTACACATCATGTACTATCATTTGATAAATGGTCGATGTTCAAATATGTTTTACACTCACTGTACATGATACAGGATATTTGAAAGTAGCTCCCGATCCTCAGAAAAAGAAAATTATTTCGAAAAAACGTTAGAAAAAAATATTTCCCATAAGGTTGTTTGACGTCCCCCGCCTTATTTGTGATTGGGAGGACCAAACAAACTTCCTCGAAAAAGAAAATTTTGAAAAACTAAAATTCGGAAAAGCCGTGAAAATAAATAATTACCGAAACTGCTGAATATTGAACCTCTAATAATTAAAAAAAAATACAATTCATACATATGTACCACGTTTACATGGACTTTCACAGTACTCTTTACTGTCTCCATATACAGGGTGTTCCGATAACTATTAGGACCTCAGATATCTTCGAAACTACTAGGTTCACAGAACTATTTGCTGAATCAAAGTTGCATAGCACGAAGGGGGCCATCCAATGATACCAAAGTGCCTACTCCCACGCCCACCCCCAGCCCAGGGGATGGGGCAACTTTAAAATCTTAAATGGGAACCCCTATTTTTTATTGCAGATTCGGATTCCCCATAAAAAAATACGTAACTTTTATTTGAAATTTTTTTTTCGATTCGTGATAGATGGCGCTGTAATCGCGGGTGTTCCGATAACTATTAGGACCTCAGATATCTTCGAAACTACTAGGTTCACAGAACTATTTGCTGAATCAAAGTTGCACAGCACGAAGGGGGCCATCCAATGATACCAAAGTGCCTACTCCCACCCCCACCCCCAGCCCAGGGGGTGGGGCAACTTTAAAATCTTAAATGGGAACCCCTATTTTTTATTGCTTATTCGGATTCCCCATAAAAAAATACGTAACTTTTATTTGAAATTTTTTTTTAGATTCGTGATAGATGGCGCTGTAATCGCAAAAAATCCCCGAAAGTACAGAAAGGCGATAATACTTACAGTTTCGGTGATAAATCAAATTTTGATTTACTGATTTTGATTTACTTTGATTAATCAAGATTTGATTTACCACCTAAACTGTAAGTATTATCGCCTTTCTGTACTTTCGGGTATTTTTTGCGATTACAGCGCCATCTATCACGAATCTAAAAAAAAATTTCAAATAAAAGTTACGTATTTTTTTATGGGGAATCCGAATAAGCAATAAAAAATAGGGGTTCCCATTTAAGATTTTAAAGTTGCCCCACCCCCTGGGCTGGGGGTGGGGGTGGGAGTAGGCACTTTGGTATCATTGGATGGCCCCCTTCGTGCTGTGCAACTTTGATTCAGCAAATAGTTCTGTGAACCTAGTAGTTTCGAAGATATCTGAGGTCCTAATAGTTATCGGAACACCCGCGATTACAGCGCCATCTATCACGAATCGAAAAAAAAATTTCAAATAAAAGTTACGTATTTTTTTATGGGAATCCGAATCTGCAATAAAAAATAAGGGTTCCCATTTAAGATTTTAAAGTTGCCCCACCCCCTGGGCTGGGGGTGGGGGTGGGAGTAGGCACTTTGGTATCATTGGATGGCCCCCTTCGTGCTGTGCAACTTTGATCCAGCAAATAGTTCTGTGAACCTAGTAGTTTCGAAGATATCTGAGGTCCTAATAGTTATCGGAACACCCTGATATATATCAAGGAAGAATATTTTTTCAAATTCTCTTATCATACATTTTAATTACAATTTTATATTACTTTGTTTCAATCACAACTTACGGCTTCAACGAATTTGCGTATAAAATGCCAGCGCGTCACACACAACGGTTATGTTCGGTTGCTCTACACGTATTGAGGGTTGCTTGGCAAATGGTGAGCATGATAGCACCGATTGGTCGGTACCTCCTCGACCGCAGCGCCACCGCTTGCAGCTATATTTCGACTTTCCCCCATCATCAAATTTGGAAGGAGTTCGGTCTCCTGGTCTTCATGATCTCCATCCTTCATGGACGGACAGCCTTCTTGGCCCCCAAAACACTGACGTGTGAGTTAGCAAGTTGGCTCGGCCTGCAGAGGGGCAGGGTGGGCGCGCGCACAATCGACGAACGAAACTACGACAGTTACTGGGGCGATAACATAAGATTTGCTGCGTAACGTCGTAAACAACACATGCAAATAATCCAATTTTCTTCGAAGAAACTTTGGAAGAAAGAAAAAAATCATCAATTTTTTTTTTTCACATGTCTCACGTAATTTGTTTCTGCTTTTTTTCCATTGTAATCTCGTTG
The DNA here is from genome assembly GCA_963662125.1 of Diplazon laetatorius. Classification (NCBI taxonomy): domain Eukaryota; kingdom Metazoa; phylum Arthropoda; class Insecta; order Hymenoptera; family Ichneumonidae; genus Diplazon; species Diplazon laetatorius. The sequence continues at coordinate 19,559,015 of OY759156.1, read as the reverse complement.
TGAACGAAAAATAACCAAATTCCGGAAGTGTTTGCGCGCCCAAGTCCAGACAAAAAAAAAATGCACGAACTAATGTCAAAAAAATAAAAATAAAATTGTTTATAATTTTTTTTTTGGTTTGGGCATTCATTCGATGATTCGACTAATTTGGAAATATTTTTTTGTCTCTGTGTGACGATTGGCGACCGCGTTTGGTGAAGAAAGGAAGAAAAAAACCACGAGACACCGATAATTCGCATAATTTTCCATTATCAATAGTCACTGACCAACCTTCTGTGGCTCCGTGTGCGTGTGTGTGTATTAGTGTGGTCCTTATTTGGGGTCAAAACATTTTTTTGGCCCTCGCATGGGCTTAAATGTCTCGAAAAATAGTACATTATGACACTAGGACGAACATTTTTTTTCTGACGAGTGTGAGTTTGCAGAACGAGCCGAAGGCCAGCATTGCAATCACACGAGTCCAGAAAACGTTTTTCGTACGAGTGTCGTACGAATTTTTATGTCACAAGGTCCGTAAATGCGGTTTCAAGCGAACGCCGTGAGCGTAAAACCGCACTTTTACGGACAGCGTGACATAAAATGAATTTCAACGTAGCCGAAGGCCCAGCCTCGTAGACCAATTCTAAGTACCTCCCCAAAGCCCTTGAATTTCGCCATTTGATTAACATAGGGTTTTTGGCATCTCTTAGTTTATATTTTTATCCTTCTGCAGTATTGGACCAAAAAATCTGGAACTCCGCACATTTTTCACTTGGAACAGTAGGTCTTCGATGCCAATTTTAAACATTTTCCAGTGATTGCATTCGGCAGAGAATCAGCAAGTTGAGATAGCTTGTTTTATAAAAGCTTCGATAAATTTCATAATAACTCGGAAACTATGTCAGATATGACGGTAATGTAAATAACCTTTGTTGTAGAAAATTGAACCCTCTACAAAAAGGATTCAATAAGATTTCTTCCTTTTTCCAAAGTTTTTTTTTTGGAAAAAGGAAAAAATAAAGCATTTCATTTTTTCGAATATTTCAAAAACTTCGGAAAAAGGAAAAAATCTCATTGAATCCTTTTTGTAGAGAGTTCAATTTTCTACAACAAAGGTTATTTACATTACCGTCATATTTGACATAGTTTCCGAGTTATTGTGAAATTTATTGAAGTTTTTATAAAACAAGCTATCTTAACTTGCCGATTCTCCGCCGAATGCAATCACTGAAAAATGTTTGAAATTAGCACCGAAGACCTACTATCCCAAGTGAAAAATGTGCGGAGTTCCAGATTTTTCGGTGCAATACTGCGGAAGGGAAAAAATATAAGCTAAGAGGTGCCAATAACCCTATGGTAATCAAATGGCGGGATTCCAGGGCTTCGGGGGGTACTTGGAATTGGTCTACGAGGCTGGGCTTTTGGCTACGCTAAAATTTATTTTTTTCGAGACATCTTAGCCCACGGGAGGGCCAAAAAATGTTTTGACCCTAAATAAGGACCATCCTAGTGTGTATACAGGGTGTTCCGATAACTATTAGGACCTCAGATATCTTCGAAACTACTAGGTTCACAGAACTATTTGCTGAATCAAAGTTGCATAGCACGAAGGGGGCCATCCAATGATACCAAAGTGCCTACTCCCACGCCCACCCCCAGCCCAGGGGATGGGGCAACTTTAAAATCTTAAATGGGAACCCCTATTTTTTATTGCAGATTCGGATTCCCCATAAAAAAATACGTAACTTTTATTTGAAATTTTTTTTTCGATTCGTGATAGATGGCGCTGTAATCGCGGGTGTTCCGATAACTATTAGGACCTCAGATATCTTCGAAACTACTAGGTTCACAGAACTATTTGCTGAATCAAAGTTGCACAGCACGAAGGGGGCCATCCAATGATACCAAAGTGCCTACTCCCACCCCCACCCCCAGCCCAGGGGGTGGGGCAACTTTAAAATCTTAAATGGGAACCCCTATTTTTTATTGCTTATTCGGATTCCCCATAAAAAAATACGTAACTTTTATTTGAAATTTTTTTTTAGATTCGTGATAGATGGCGCTGTAATCGCAAAAAATCCCCGAAAGTACAGAAAGGCGATAATACTTACAGTTTCGGTGATAAATCAAATTTTGATTTACTGATTTTGATTTACTTTGATTAATCAAGATTTGATTTACCACCTAAACTGTAAGTATTATCGCCTTTCTGTACTTTCGGGTATTTTTTGCGATTACAGCGCCATCTATCACGAATCTAAAAAAAAATTTCAAATAAAAGTTACGTATTTTTTTATGGGGAATCCGAATAAGCAATAAAAAATAGGGGTTCCCATTTAAGATTTTAAAGTTGCCCCACCCCCTGGGCTGGGGGTGGGGGTGGGAGTAGGCACTTTGGTATCATTGGATGGCCCCCTTCGTGCTGTGCAACTTTGATTCAGCAAATAGTTCTGTGAACCTAGTAGTTTCGAAGATATCTGAGGTCCTAATAGTTATCGGAACACCCGCGATTACAGCGCCATCTATCACGAATCGAAAAAAAAATTTCAAATAAAAGTTACGTATTTTTTTATGGGAATCCGAATCTGCAATAAAAAATAAGGGTTCCCATTTAAGATTTTAAAGTTGCCCCACCCCCTGGGCTGGGGGTGGGGGTGGGAGTAGGCACTTTGGTATCATTGGATGGCCCCCTTCGTGCTGTGCAACTTTGATCCAGCAAATAGTTCTGTGAACCTAGTAGTTTCGAAGATATCTGAGGTCCTAATAGTTATCGGAACACCCTGTATATGAGTTCCCCTCTTTTGACGTGTGCGTACGCTCACACATCTTTCATACATTTTTTTTCCTGTGTTTTATTTATTTATTTTTTTTAATACAAATTCTTCGATTTGGAGGACTCGAGGTTGTCGAGCTTGCGCCAAATGAGCTTTGGTTTTGGCGATAACTTTTTGGTCTCGGTGGCCGATCAATGCTGCGAAGCAAACTGCATTGCAATAAAATGTTTTGGTAAATCCATCGAAGACGTTTTCGATGATGCCGACGATCGTCATTTCCTAATAATGGAAACACTCTTGAAATTGATTCGTTCGATTTATTCTCCACTTGATGTTAGACTCGTTCTGACAACATTCTTATTCCACGGGAAAAAAATTACAGAAAGCTTTTATATGCTCATTTTTTCATAATAAGATTTTCAATTTAAAAAAAACGAATTATCAATTGAACTTCTGCCTCATGTCGATTCCTAGTTGCGACACAAAAGTAACGTTTTAACTTTAATAATTTGTCCATTGAAGAAACGTACATCCAACAACTGTGAAAAAAAAAGTTTTTGTTAAAGTTGAGATACTAATTTTTTATCCTGCTTATTTTTTTTTTTCATAGCACCATTTTCATCGGAGATTTTTATTACTATTACAATTGCTATTATCATTATTGTGATCCATATTAAATCATTATCATTAAAATTAATGATTATTCAAATTATTTATAATCTTAATTACAAATTTATCAATTTTAATAATTCATAATATTAATATAATAATTTTCATTTTAATTGTCTCAGGAACCTGAGATTGCAATGAGCTCCATCGACGAACAGCCTGGTCCTTCGAGACCTTCAGGATCGACGGGTGATGAAAAAGAAAAGGACGATCGTATATTCGAATGTAACATCTGCTTGGACATAGCCAAAGACACGGTAGTCAGTATGTGCGGTCATTTGTTTTGGTAAGAAAATTCAAAACAAGACATTTTTGTTGCGATGTTTGAGATCTTTGTTTCATTTTTCAATAGTCTTCTGAGGCTTTGTGAACATTCTAAAAATTGATAACCGGGAGTTCCCGGGTCGTGGCGGAATTTATTTCACGATTTAATTTTCATTTATCAAGAACATCATTGATAGAGGAATATTGCTTCGTTATTTCTCCCGAATGAACTGAGCGATTAATTTGATTTAAAAAAAATAGTAAAAACCGAAAAAAAATTATATCGGTAAAGTAGGATTCTTGCTCTCAAACCAAGAGAAGAAAAATAATCTTACGAAATTACATCTATGACGAGGTCGCCCTGCGTGTCAAAGCGAGTTGAAAACATATAACGAATGTACTATAAAATAATACGGCCAAAGCAACTAACCAACAAAAATTAATATCTAATGAATAACGAAAAGAAAAAAAAATCAATGAATTAATAAAATCATTGAAAAAATGGAAAAAATTGAGGAGAACATTTTTGCACCTTTCTTTTTGACGGTCTAATTGCCTAAAAAACCATTCTCGTAACATTTGTCGGACATCATCGTATACAAAATAATTCCTCACGAATACAATTCTTATTCAAAATAAATCTGTCGAGGTCTAGAAGTTAAAAAAAAGATTCGTAGCAACGATTGTGATAAAATAGTTGTAATGACAGAATTATTAATATCAATATGCAGTTGGCCCTGTCTGCATCAATGGCTCGAGACACGACCAACCAGACAAGTATGTCCGGTCTGCAAAGCTGGCATAAGCAAAGACAAAGTCATTCCGTTGTATGGACGAGGTGCCACAAAACAGGATGATCCCAGGTACGTAATAAGCTTAATAACATTTAATAAATGACATAATAAAGAGTAGGTCTCGAAGATTCGAATTTCCAATGTTTCGAGAGCTCATAAGTTCGCATTTTTTTTATTCAAATTTTAATGTTTCGACCTTGCACGGTTTCGAAAGTCCATTTATCCGAACGGGCAGAGTTTCGAACGGTCATAGTTTCGAAAAAAAAATTAGAAATCCAATTTATTGAAAGCGCGATTTTTCGACGGGTCACGGATTCGACTCGCCAATGTTTCGACGATTCAATGTTTCGACGGACCAAAAGTTCGAAACGTATATTGAAGATTACAGGAGCTGCAGTCTTCAAGCGGTTGAACGAGCTGCTACGCCACTATACCTATATATACGTTGTCGAACTTTTGATCCGTCGAAGGATTGACCGTTCGAAACATTGGCGAGTCGAATCGTTGAGTTTTCGATATATTGACCGGTCGGACATTTGATCGCTCGAATTTTTTTAAATTCTGTTACATGACCAGTCGAAATAACAAAAATTCGGAGATTTGATTTTTCGATAAATTAAAATTCGTATTTAAAAAAATCGAACTTATGGGCTTTCAAAACATTGAAAATTCGAAACTTCGAGACTCACCCTGACAAATAATTGGATAAATAATAAATGAATACATTTATTAAATATTTTGAAATCCGTTTGATAAATACGTTTTTTTTTCCACTACTGTTGCACTATTATTTTCTTACAACTTTTTTTCTTTTGGCAATTGCAGGAACAACATTCCACCTCGACCAGCCGGACAGAGAACGGAACCTGAGGGCAACAGCTTTTTGGGTCTTGGTTTTGGCGACGGTGGATTTCACATGTCCTTTGGCATTGGTGCCTTTCCCTTTGGATTCTTCACTTCGACCTTCAACGTTGGAGAAATCCGGACCAGCCCAGGTTCGACACCAGTCTCAGTTATCTTTACAGTTTTTTAAAATTCATTTTTATTAAAAGTTCATTTTTGAATATGAAAAGAATTGTTGAAAAAAAACATAATAATTGAGACCGATCTAGAAAACGCGCAACAGAAGCAGAATATTTTATGAGGTTCACAGTCGCACTGACATTTACTTTCTTTTTAAATTTTATTGAGAAATAAAAATTGTTTTAAAGGAAAAATAAAATAATTAAGACCCATCTCTGGATGAAGCTCAACAAGAACGAAAAATCTATTTCTTCATGTTGCTCGAATAAAAAGTAATGATTCTTTTTTTTTTGGGTTTGACAGTCGATCCGACATTGAATGAACTCGGAATATTTAATCTTGGAGTCGTAATATATTTTTTTCATTTTTGTAAAGTTTAGTCAAATGTTATTTTTCGTTTTTTTTTCTTCGTTATTTATTATTATATTGACGCATTCCACTGAATTCCAGTCAACTCTGGCCGTCGACTCAATATTTCTGGCCCCTAAATTTTTACGTCAATATGTGTCGAAAATGTCAACAAATGAAAAAGAAATTATAATAATTTGAAAAATAAATTACATTCGTTGATTCATAATTTCTCGTTGAAATTTTTTTTCTTTTTTTTAATATTCTTTCGAGTTTTGGGGTAGTCAGACTCCGGGATGGAGGAAATAAGTTCAGTCTTTTCATCATGAAAAATAAAGGAAAATAGCAGAGGACAAGTTTGACTATTGAGAAGTGAAAAATGTATCGATTGATCATTAAAATGACACTTTATGGGGTACAGGATTTTTTTAAAACCGATGAAAAAAAAATTACTAAGAGCCAAGAAGGCGTTTCAAAAAAATACAGTTGAGCAATAATATTTGTGTTCGAACTTTTTAAGCATTGCAAGCTAAGAGAGAAAGAAACAGAAAAAATTGCAAGCTTGTGAAATTTCACAGGTACAGATGTTTTTTTTTTCATCATAATTCTGCAAAAAAATTTGCAAACGATGAAGAGACCCGTCTTTGAACGTTTCCGACTTTGACCCTTGCTAATAAGGTACCCCCTCGTTAAGAAAGTTATTGTTCAAATTTTCATAAAACTTGGCATACCTGTAGGTATTGGATAAGAAAAAGACGCAGTTAATTATTTATGGTTTTTCGGAACGCGAGAAAAAATATATCAACACTTATTTTCACGCGTTTAACATGGAGTCTTATGGAAATCCACGCGTTTCGTTCTCAAATTTCCGTGTGATGCAAATAGTACCATTCAAGTTTTGATGAAAAAGTGTAGAATGTAAGTTTGATATTCAGATAAATTTTGGGCACTTGAGAGTACAGATTCAGAGAGCGTGAGGATAATAATAAGCAAATAAACGTGAGAAACGTACTGTTTACATCAGGAGTTGGTCGTGAGCCAGTACACGTGGCAACAGTGTGAGACTCCGCGCGTGTATGTACTGTCTCTTTCTAATCGACATCATAACCTCTGACGTTGCCACATTTATGTACTACGTACGTCGATCGGGACATTGTATATCTTAGCCCGATAACTTTAGTCCGAAATTGACGATTTGAAAAAATTCATTTGATCATGCCATTTTTTGACGCAGTTAGGTTCTAATGATGGAGTAGAATATGAATGTACGGTTTTAAACCAAAATTTGCGTCGGCGTATACCTTTAATTTTGGATTTTGCGTTTTGTCGATTTGCAGGCGTATTTTGCATTTTTCGCTGAAAATGGTAAGCACAAAATTTATAGAGAATTGAATCCTCTATCTTTTTTATAGAAAGAATTTCGATGTAAAGTAATTATTTATTGTTAACAATCAGCAAAAAGTGTGAAAAATTAGGACATTGACCCGATTTTTTCAACTTTTGGATTATTTTTATTGGAAATAAGTGACACATTCGAATAGCAAAGTTATAGAGGACAACATTTTCCACAACTCTTGTAGGAACCATTTTTTTGTAGAACGAATAGTACACGTCTGGGAACGCGGTAGACACAGCGGATTAGGGAAATGAGTTGAGTCGCTTCCGCTAACCTCTGTGTTGACTGCGTTCCCAGACGTGTACTATTCGTCCTACAAAAAACTTGTTCGTACAAAACTTGTCGAGAATTTTGTCCTCTATAACTGCGCTATTCAAATGTGTCACTTATTTTTAATGAAAATAGTCCAAAAGTTGAAAAAACTGTACCAATGTCCTAATTCTTCACACTTTTTGCCAATTATTAACAATAAATAAATATCTTACACAAAAATTGTTCCGATGAACAAGATAGAGTATTCAATTTTCTATAAATTTTGTTGTTACCATTTTCAGCGAGAATTGCAAAATACGCCTGCAAATCAACAAAACGGAAAATCCAAATTAAAGGTATACGCCGACACAAATTTTGGTCTAAAACCGTACATTCATATTCTACTCCATCATTAGAACCTAACTGCGTCAAAAAATTACATGATCCAATTAAATTTTAAAACAATGCTAATTTTATCGGGCTAATCTTTGGCTTGCTTTAACTTTTGTAGTATCTAGGATACTACTTTAAGGCGATGGACTGCACACGCTCTCGTTCTCTCCCACTCCGTACCGAGCGCCGGTAGCGCTATCTCTCTCGCACTGCACGATGCAGTCCATCACCTCGAGATACAATTAAATGATGTCCTCGACTGTTAATGATTTTTGTTTTTGTTCATTCAAATCGATGTACTTCAACAACGGTGAGCGATAAATTTCAAAACAACATGTGCTTTCTCAACGTTTTTGCACGCGCTATAATATGGACATCTTCATGATGATATTACACCAATGCAACAATTACTTATTAACAATTTATTATTGAAAGATGCGTAAAACAAAAAATACTAATTGAAAAAAAAAAAATTTCAAACTCCTTGAACAGAAACAAAAATTTCACGACCTCACGCAACTTGGCGTTCGGCTTCTTTTAGAAGTTTTTTTTCGTGTCAAACACGTTTAGTGTGTTAACCAAATTGACAAATATTAACAACGGTTAGTGATTGATTGAAATAAAAATGTTTTCTTTATATTTTTGCACGCGCTATACGTCAACGATGTTCACGATTATTTTGCACCTATGAAACAATTATCATGAACAATTTAATGATTCAAAATTGCATAAAACAAACAATGCTGATTGTATTTTTCAACTTATTTTTTTTATGAATACCTCGAACGAAAACAAACATTTTGAGTCCATACACAGCTTGGCCCGACGTTTCGTCCGGAAGTTATAGATTTTTTTCCCACGAAAACGCGAAAAATAGTTTTTTTGTTCATCTTGTGAAAACGCGAAAAAGAGCTATATCTTTCGAACGAAACGTCGAATCAAGCTCTGTATGGTAGAAAAACAGTTCGTTTTCGTTCAAGGCATTTATAAAAGAAAGAGTTAAAAAAATAAAATCAGTATTTTTCGTTCGATACAATTTTCAATTATAACATTTTTAATAATAAATGTTACATAGGCGGGAAATAATCGTAAACATCCACAACGTATAGCGATGTGTGAGTGAAGCTCTTGCCTGCAATCGAACACTTCGGACTCGCTTCGCAAGCATTAAATGGCGCGTTCTCGAGAGGTGTCGGATAAAAATATTATTTTTCAATCAATGACCAACCGTTTTTAAGATTCGTCAATTTGTTTAACACACCGACCTTGTTCGACTTACAAAAAAAAGCTATAACTTCTGAACGAAGCCGAATGCCAATTTGTGTGAGATCTTAAAATTTTCGTTTCTCTTCGGAGAATAAAAAAAAATATAATAAAATCATTATTTTTTATCTTAAGAAACTTTTGAGTATTCGATTGTCGATAAATAATTGTTGCATTTGTGTAACATAATCGATAATATATTTATCGTATAGCGCGTGCGAAAACGAAGAGAAAACACCTCTCGTTTTATAATTTATCTCTGACCGTTGTTGAGATACACCCCCGGCCAAAAGTTTGGGCACACTTCACGAAATTCCGAGCCGCACTACATGTTCGATAACTTGGTGAAAAATAAAGATAATCGAATTTCCAAAGCGGCATTTTAAAAAGGACATATCAGGCGTGATTTTGCTTCCTTAGAAACATTGTTGACTTTTTTCAGCTGTGTTCAATCGGTTGCATGGCTTTCAGAATTTTGTTTGGTCAATTTCGTTTGGAGTATCCTTGAAACGGTAACCAATAGCTTCAATTTCATTTTTCGGAAAACTTCGTGCAATTTTTTTTGAGGGAGTTATGATTGTTTTAACCTAAAAACGACCATTTTCAAAAAAAGCGGCGCAACTAAAAAACTTTGAGGTTGAAACAAAATTGTCAAGAGAGAAAAAAGTTGCGGGCAATCATGTTGAATCCACTGGAATTTTTTTTTAAATTTTCCTTCGAAATATTTTTTTTAACTATTTTAGGTCGAGCCGCTAATAATTTAAGCTGCTCAAACTCGTAATATATTGAGTTCGGGCTCAATTATCACGGGAGAAAATCTTATTTGAACATTTTAAACCTTTTATAATGTTTTAAAAAAATTTTTGCCAAAATTTTGACCAAAAAAAAATGTGGCAAGAAAATTTTGAAAACATTATAAAAGGCTCAAAATCAAGCCTGATATGTCCTTTATAAAATTCCGCTTTGGAAATTCGATTATCTCCATTCTTCACTAAGTTATCGAGCTTTTAGTGCGGCTCGGAATTTCCTGAAGTGTACCCAAACTTTTGGCCGGGGGTGTATATCGATTTGAATGACCAATGATGATCAATAGATGAAAAACTTAATTAAATTGTATCTCAATGGCAGAGACTTAAAACCGAAAACGCTTATAGACGGGGCCCTTCATTTTCGACATATAGTGACGTAATAAATTGGCCCAAACATGCGATTTGGCGGGTAAGAGTTTACTGAAATTCCGTAAAATGCCTCATTATTATCTTGTTTTTCACTCACATTTTTAAACTTCCACTGCTCATAAAAATGTGAAAACGGCAATACTGAGACAAGAACATTTTTTAATATCACAAATTATGACGGTAAATCTGGTTAAAAATATCGAGATTAAAAATACCAATAATAAAATATATGAATTATTGTCGCAGCACCTCGAGGAACTCCGCAATACGACGAAGATGAATTCATGTCCAAGTTATTCCTGTGGCTCGCCCTGATTTTCATAGGATGGCTTCTCATGGCGTAACCGATCAACGTTACCGACTGCGCGCGCTCGACCATCATGGTTCAGCTTTATAATTATACTATTAACGATTATAACAATATTATTTGTCCTACTCGTTGACCACGTGATCTCTCATGCTTAGCCTCCTCCTCAACCATTTTGGTAGTCCCTTTGTTCTGTTTTTTTTTTTGCTTCTTCCTCCCCCCCCCACCCTTTGCTCCTTTTTCACCCATAATAAAAGAAAAATGTAAATCGCGAAGTGAAACTTTGCAGGTTGTTAACCGTTTGTTCGGTCAGACGTGGAGACGGATTTTCGAGATAAAGTGTATTGCCAGCTGGGAACATCATAAGTCAATTTATTCGAAGCTCTCTATTTTGCAGTTTTTAGTCAACCTGGAAAGTGTTTTTTTTTTTTTTGTCAAACGTTTTTAACAATCTTGAGACCGAAAAACTCGAAGAATCAGAACGGACGAGGACGATCGAGATAGAACGAACCAATATTTCGACGTAGAACATTACTTTTTTTTAAATGTTAAATGAATAAAATATTCCAAATTCGAAAAAACTAAACTAATGTTGTGTCCCAAAATTTTCGACTTCTCTTAAACGCTCCATTGTGCAATGAACAATCGTTCGATGTTGATCAATCGTTTGCAGACATTTTTATCTCGATAGCCGGTCGACGAATGAGCAGGCTCTGATATTTAAAAAAAAAGTAATTTTTTTCGTAATCGATCGTCACGATAACTGTCGTGTGACAAAAGTGACTAAGCGATTCTTCCTTGAATCCAATTTCCATTCGAAATGTCTTTTTTTACTTCCTTCCCCCCTCCCCGCCCCCTTTTAACGTCAATAGACCGTCGAAGAGATGACTGAAAATGTGGTAGAGATATTACTGATCCGATTTTTTTTTCGTAGTGTCGTAAATTAATCGTAAACTGGATTTACTTAATCCATTTTTTTTCCTCCATCACTATGTATATACACGTATATGAAAGAGGCACTCACAGGTGCTGCCTTAACATTTTCAAAACAAAATGATAAAACTAAGCTGTAATGGGTCGACGTAATATATCATTGTAAAAAAAAAAGAAAAAGACAAGAAGAAGAGGCAGGGCACAAGATTTTGAGGAATGACATAAATATATATATTTTTTTCTGTTCGTTTTTTTTTTCCAAGTTTCGTGACTGTAGTGAAGCAACTCCTTCCAAATGGAATAATACGTTTGTACCTAAATTGATATGAATTTACGCCCAGTCTATTTATACGATCGAGAAAATACACGTGTGTGCGCACATGTGTATATATATATATATATATATATATATATATATTAGTGTGGTCCTTATTTGGGGTCAAAACATTTTTTGGCCCTGCCGTTAACTCAAATGTCTCGGAAAAAATTAATTTTGAAGTAGCCGATGGCCCAGCCTCGTAGACCAATTCTAAGTACCTCCCCAAAGCCCTCGAATTTCGCCATTTGATTAACATAGGTTTTTTGACACCTCATAGTTTATATTTTTTACCTTCCGCAGTATTGCACCGAAAAATTTGGAACTCCGGACATTTTTCACTTGGGATAGTAGGTCTTCGATGCCGATTTTGAACATTTTCCAGTGATTGCATTCGGCGGAGAATCGGCAAGTTAAGATAGCTTGTTTCATAAAAGCTTCGATAAATTTCATAATAACTCGGAAAATATGTCAGATATGACGGTAATGTAAGATTTTTCCTTTTTCCAAAGTTCTTGAAATATTTGAAAGAATGAAGCGCTTCATTTTTTCGAATATTACAAAAACTTTGGAAAAAGGAAAAAATCTTATTGAATCCAATCACTGGAAAATGTTCAAAATTGGCATCGAAGACCTACTATCCCAAGTGAAAAATGTGCGGAGTTCCAAATTTTTCGGTGCAATACTGCGGAAGGTAAAAAATATAAACTATGAGGTGTCAAAAAACCTATGTTAATCAAATGGCGAAATTCGAGGGCTTTGGGGAGGTACTTAGAATTGGTCTACGAGGCTGGGCCATCGGCTACTTCAAAATTAATTTATTCCGAGACATTTGAGTTAATGGGAGGGCCAAAAAATGTTTTGACCCCAAATAAGGGCCACACTAATATATATACATACACACACGTGTGGATGTGAAATATTTTCGACGATTCTGTGTCGTTGTCATTAGTGCACCGATCAACAGTCAATATTATTTTTTAATTCACATCGAAATCAACGTACTTTACACACATCGGTCGATGCTATTACAACACTACAATTGCTCAATTTCACGACAGAGCATTAAAACATTACTTGTATGAATTTCACAAAAAAATAAATCTTGAAAGGAAAAAAAATATAATAATTCGAAAAATAAATTACATTCGTTGATTCATAATTTCTCGTTGAAAGTTTTTTCTTTTTTTTAAATGTTCGTTCGAGTTTTGGATAGTCAGACTCGGAGATGGAGAAAAGAATTCCAGTCTTTTCTTTATGAGAAAATAAAGAAAAATAGCAGAGGACAAGTTTGACTATTGAGAAGTGAAAAATGTATCGATTGATCATTAAAACGACACTTTATGGGGTACAGGATTTTTTTAAAACCCATGAAAAAAAAATTACTAAGAGCCAAGAAGGAGTTTCAAAAAAATACAGTTTAGCAATAATATTTGTGTTCGAATTTTTCAAGCATTGCAAGCTAAGAGAGAAAGAAACCGAAAAAATTGCAAGCTTGTGAAATTTCACAGGTACAGATGTTTTTTTTTGTCTCACCATAATTCTGCAAAATAATTTACAAACGATCCAAGAACTAATCGTCTTGGCCCAGACTATTTGGGAATTGTTGCTTGCAATCTCTAATTATACAAAAAATTGATTTTTCTTTTCGATTAGTTCAAAGTAATTATAGTCTCACGACCTTATTAATACCTTGTTTCACACTTGTAAGACATTAACATGTATAGTATATTATGACACTAGGGCGAAAACATTTTTTCTGACGAGTGTGAGTTTGCAGAACGAGCCGAAGGCGAGTATTGCAATCACACGAGTTTAGAAAACGTTTTTCGTACGAGTGTCGTACGATTTTTTATGTCACAAGGTCCGTAAATGCGGTTTGAAGCGAACGAAGTGAGCGTAAAACCGCAATTTTACGGACAGCGTGATATAAAATATATTGTATCGAAGCGAGCAAGAGCAGAAATTCTAACAAAACGAGGTCAAAATTTCAAAAAAGTAATTGTAACTCCCGAATCACGTAATCGATAACAATAAAGTTGCATCTAGTACATTATCGACGTTTCATCGAATGAAATTTTTTTAATCCTTTGTGAGTGTGATTATTATATTTTTTTATGAAATTTCGAGAGCAGCGATGAGTTGTCACGACGGATGCTCTGTCCGCACGCTACAAAATTTTATATTTAACCCGTTGCGATCACACCTCCGAATAATAACACATCGGTCACATGGGATCCAGGCAACCCCACTCACAAAAATCGAATCCATCCGCGTTCTTTTCAATGTATCGACTCAAATCTTGTGCCAAACTTCCTTTTTAAAATGTCTTCTAAATAATTCAATGGCCGTTGTCTTCTATTAAACATTTTCGAGTAGTCAAAACACGATGAAAAAAAAATCACGAAATCTGAATTTTTTTGTACAAAAAAAAATCGTGAAAAATTTAATTTTTGCCCTATGGGCGAAAATCTTGCGCCGTTTTACTCTTGAGATATTATATTTTGAAAAAAAAATCGAGCTTTTATGGGACTTTGAAAAAAAGTATATTTATGTCACGCTGTCCGTAAAAGTGCGGTTTTACGGACCTTGTGACATAAAAATTCGTACGACACTCGTACGAAAAACGTTTTCTGGACTCGTGTGATTGCAATACTCGCCTTCGGCTCGTTCTGCAAACTCACACTCGTCAGAAAAAAAATGTTCGTACTAGTGTCATAATATACTATTATTTTCAAGTTTGCACTCGAGATTTTCGGTCGATGTCGAAAGATGAAAGTCGTACGTTTAAATCGACAGAATCATGTTGAAAAATGGTATTTTTATTGCATAAATACCGTGAAGTTGGCCGGGGGTCCAACTCAATCGACTTCGGCTAAGTTATGGAACTTTAATGGTAATTTCGTTTGAAATTTGGCACATTTATTCTGAACACCTGACAATGAGAGAATTGAATTTGGTTGAAAAAAAACATTATTTCTTAGCGAATAAAAATCTAAATTTTTCTATTAAAATGCAAAACCACATGTTACACAGGAGACCAACAACGAAGAACAATAATTGAGCCATTAACCTGTCTATTTATGTATTTTAATAAATCAATAAAATGCATGTCATGGATCACAGTATTATTTTGTCATTGAAGTACAAGCTGTTGTAGAAACACGATAAAATATATAGTCCCCCCCCCGCCTTAAAAAAACATCTGGAATACATTAAGATTAAAAAAAATGTACAAGAGTTTGGTTTCAAAGCTCCATGATTCGTATGTGGTGCTAGATTCTTAAGAAAGTAAAATATAAATTGATCAATGTCATTATTTTAGACCTGGCTGAGTCAATCTCTTTCCGAAACTATGTTATATTCCTGGACGAAGCCAGTACAGTCTCGGTGGAAAAATAATATTGCTGGGAATTATATATTTTTTTAAATGGAATATTGTTGCAAGCGTGACGAATCAGTTTGGTGCGATTGAACGAAACAAAACTTATTTAAATCTCGTCCTTTACGGATTTCGCGTCCCGAACGAATCCTTTGGAGACTAGAAGCTCGTTGCATTCGTCTCGTGTTAAACGTGATAGTGGAAGTCTCTCGGCAACCTGAAATACATTAATTTTTTCGTATCATACATATAAAATATGTATATCAAGGTGGTCCTTATTTGGGGTCGAAACATTTTTTGGCCCTTCCATAGGCTTAAATGTCTCGAAAAAAAAAAAATCTTCGAAAAAATAAAACGCTTGATTTTTTTCAAATATTTCAAAAACTTTGGAAAAAGGAAAAAATCTCATTCAATCTTTTTTGTAGAAAATTTAATTTTCTACAAGAAAGTTTTTTTGCATTATCGTCGCATCTCACATAGTTTCTGAATTATTATGAAATGTATTGAAGCTTTTGAGAAACAAGCTATCTTAACTTGCCGATTCCCCGCCGAATTCAATCACTGGAAAATGTTTAAAATCGGCATCGGAGGCCTACCCTAAGTGAAAAATGGGCGGAGTTCCGGATATTTCGGTGCAATACTGCGGAAGAAAAGAAATATAAAAAAACGTTTTGACCCCGAATAAGGACCACCCTAATATATATATATATATATATATATATATATATATATATATATATATATATATATATAAATACATATATATATAGGTATATTAGAGTGGTCGTTAAAAAATCGCTTTTAATGCTTTGCCCCGAAATCGAAAGTTTACCTCGTAAAACTAAAGTTCTCGAAATTTGAGCCCCTTAGCATAATGCTAAGGTGTGCCTCTAGAATTTTTATTATTAATTTTTTGCAACTTTTTTTTTTTTTTTCAAGTTGAACAATCTTCAGTTGATCTCAAACAGAACAAGTTCCCCAAATTACAGCTCTCTATCTCAATATTAAGGCGTGCTCGTGAATTTTAAAAAAATTTTGTTATCAACTTTCATTTTTAAAAATTTTTTTTTTCTAGGTTGAACAATCTGAAGTTGACCGCAAGAAAAGAAGATGCCCCAAATTACGGATCGCTATCTTGATGTTAAAGCGTCCCTGGGAATTTTTTTCTTTATTTAATTATTCAATTTGAATTTTTTTTTATTTTAAATAATATGATTTCTTGGTAGTAGACGATTCAAAAGACGTAAAAAAATAGTTTTTACGAGAATAGCTTTTATTTGAAGATGAATTCGAATTTTTACGCAAATATGAATTTTACGTAAATAAGAATTTGTGTAAAAATTCTAATTCATCTTCAAATAATAGTATATTATGACACTAGTACGAAAAAATGTTTTCTGACGAGTGTGAGTTTGCAGAACGAGCCGAAGGCGAGTATTGCAATCACACGAGTCCAGAAAACGTTTTTCGTACGAGTGTCGTACGAATTTTTATGTCACAAGGTCCGTAAATGCGGTTTGAAGCGAACAAAGTGAGCGTAAAACCGCACTTTTGCGGACAGCGTGACATAAAAGATATTTTCGTAAAAACTATTTTTTTTACGTCTTATGAATCGTCTACTACCAAGAAATCGTATTATTTAAAATGAAAAAAGAATTTAAATTAAATAATTGAATAAACCAAAAAATTCACAGGTACGCTTTAATATGAAGATGAAGATCTGTAATTTGGGGGCATCTTCTTTTCTTGCGGTCAACTTCAGATTGTTCAACTTGAAGAAAAAAGAAATTAAAAAAAAAAAAGTTAATAAAAAAATGAAAAAAAAATTCACGAGCACGCCTTCATATTGAGATAGAGAGCTGTAATTTGGGGAACTTGTTCTCTTTGAGATCAACTTCAGATTGTTCAACTTGAAAAAAAAAAAAAAAAAAAAAAAAAAAAAAAAAAAAATTGTCGATAAAAAAAATAATAAAAATAATAAACATTATAGAGGACCCCTTAGCGTTATGATAAGGGGCTCAAATTTCGAGAACTTTAGTTTTATGAGGTCAACTTTCGATTTCGGGACAAAAATCGAAAATCGATTTCTTAACGACCACCCTAGTATATATGAGGTATTCCACCCCATTTCGAACGGTCAAAAAGTTTTGCACTCCCAAAAAAATTGAAATTTGGTCAAATTATTCAATGATATGAAAAAGAGTAGTGTGCATTTTTTCAAATTTTTTGGATCGCATTTTTTTGAGTTTTTCAACATTTCAAAATTTTCTAAATAACGTTATATATTGAAAGCATACGATTAAACAGAAAAATGTTTCAGACAAAAAAGTTGCAGTTTTCCATAAACTTTGTGAAAACATTTGTGACGACCGAACGGTCTGTCGTGACGTCCTGCTGAATTAAAACGTAGAGAGAAAATATATGGTGCATCCGGGGCTCGAACCCGGGATCTATCGGTCCTGAAGCAAGCACTCTACCACCGTGCTAATGTCACCCATTATATTTCTCTCATTCGAATTGTCTTCTTATATGCAGGGACGTCACATTCCGACGCTTAGTAAGCACGACGTCCTCGTCGATAATGCAGAGTTGGGTGTCCTCTTACGCGATTGCAGTGGAGCCGTATTGCGTTATGCATATTCGTAGTTGTGTCCATGTGTCGGACTTTTATATTCGTAGATGTGTCCATGTGTCGGACTTTTTATTCGTAGATGCGTCCATGTCTCGGACTTTTTATATTCGTAGTAGAGGCTCCCATCGTACATATGCGCGTTTTTGAGGGCGTGTTTTGTGTGGTTCCAACACTTCTGACACCATTTGTGACGACCGAACCGTCTGTCGTGACGTCCTGCTGAATTAAAACGTAGAGAGAAAATATATGGTGCATCCGGGGCTCGAACCCGGGATCTATCGGTCCTGAAGCAAGCACTCTACCACCGTGCTAATGTCACCCATTATATTTCTCTCATTCGAATTGTCTTCTTATATGCAGGGACGTCACACATTTTTCTTGGAATTTTTCGAGTTCAGAAAATGACCATTTTCATAAAAAATATACGAAAATAATTTTTTTCGGTGGGAATGTCACCTTCGATTTATTTCAAAAAATTCCTGAAAATACTCTGAAATGTGTAAAATAGACACGTATTTTTTTTGTTATGGCTCGATTAGTTGTTCCAAAGCTATGCCTTGGTTTATTAATAATATTTATTAAAGTTTTTTTAGAAAAATCCATTATTATGGAAAATCATAATCTCCCGAATTTATAGATTAAAGAACATTTACAATAATAATATTAATGTTTTGGAGCTTATTTGAGCATAGATAATCGATAACGTAGATGGAATCGAGATTTAAGCGAGTGAAAGCTGTACCGAAGACCCAAAAACACCATTGCATTATACCAGGACCGGATGGGATTCTCCAATGCAAAATATATTCGCTCGCCACGGACTTCGTAACTCACCGAGTCTGGAAAAATAAATAACTTGAAACGATCTGTTTATGCTTCCCTTTTCCCAGTTCTTACATTGTGATTCATTTACACAACAATAATAAAAAAATATGATGTTAGGACAGAAAATTATTCACTTAATTATTGAATTTTTTGAACGAGTGATTATAGAGCGTAGCTTTCGAACGAGTTCAATGGAGTTCCATCTACGTTATCGATTATCCAATAAGCTCCAAAACATGAATATTATTATTGTAAATGTTCTTTCATCTGTAAATTTGAGAAAAACAATTCGGGAGATTATGATTTTCCATAATAATGGATTTTTCTAAAAAAACTTTAATAAATATTATTAATAAACCAAGGCATAGCTTTGGAACAACTAATCGAGCCATAACAAAAAAAATACATGTCTGTTTTACACATTTCAGAGTATTTTCAGGAATTTTTTGAGATAAATCGAAGGTGACATTCCGACCGAAAAAAATTATTTTCGTATATTTTTGATGAAAATGGTCATTTTCTGAACTCGAAAAATTCCAAGAAAAATGTTTTCACAAAGTTTATGGAAAACTGCAACTTTTTTGTCTGAAACATTTTTCTGTTTAATCGTATGCTTTCAATATATAACGTTATTTAGAAGATTTTGAAATGTTGAAAAACTCAAAAAAATGCGATCCAAAAAATTTGAAAAAATGCACACTACTCTTTTTCATATAATTGAATAATTTGACCAAATTTCAATTTTTTTGGGAGTGCAAAACTTTTTGACCGTTCGAAATGGGGTGGAATACCTCATATATATGAGCGATTCACGTGACTTCAGCTACTCAAAAAAAAAATTTCCACAAATAATTTTAAAAATTGAGCTATTTTTTTCAATATATTCACCGAGTGCCGATTTTTCAAAAAAAATTTCGACGGTTTTATCGTTAATTAACGTTTTTTTGTATTTTGCTTCCTCATAGAGGAAGCTTTGTTTTCGTGAAATTTTTTTTTTTCGAGATGTTCATAAAAACGTGTTCAGTATGTCTCAAAACACCTAAAAAACACATTTAGAAAAAATATCCGGATGTATGTGTGTGTGTGTGTATGTGTGTAGTATTGGTTGACCGCTCACAACTTGAGAACGGCTCGAGATATCAAGCTGAAATTTGTCACACATGTAAAGGGTTCACGGCGCATAGCACGATTCAATTTTTGGAAAAATCTATCAAGTTATTTTATGTCACGCTATCGGTAAAAGTGTGGTTTTACGCTCACTTCGTTCGCTTCAAACCGCATTTACGGACCTTGTGACATAAAAATTCGTACGAAACTCGTACGAAAAACGTTTTCTGGACTCGTGTGATTGCAGTACTCGCCTTCGGCTCGTTCTGCAAACTCACACTCGTCAGAAAAAAAATTTTCGTACTAGTGTCATAATATACTATTGTTTTTACAGCATTTTTTAAAAATTCAAAAATTTATTTTTGGTCTCTAGCTCCCACAATTTTAGAGGTATCGAGCTCAAATTCAGTATAATGTTGTACGAGTACAGGGAGATGCTCGATACCGAATTTGGAAAAAATCCACGCATTGCTTTTCTTTTAAAGTATTTTTAAATGTGAAAAAAACGGTCTTTACACTCTAACTGGAGCAATTTTTGAGATATCGGACTTAAATTTGGTACGAAGTTGCGCAAGTATCCAAAGAGATACCCTATTGAATTTGGGCGAAATCCATCAAGCCATTCATATTTTATAGCGTTTTGAAATTTTTCCAAAATTCAATGTAAGTGCTCTAGCTTTCATAATTTTCTAGATATCCGGCTGAAATTTAGTACGAAGTTACACTATCATCAAAAGAGATTTCATATTGAATTTGGACAAAATCTAACAAGGAGTTTAGATGGTTTAGATTTTATGGGAATTAGAATTTTTCAAATTTCACATGAATTGTCCCATGTATATTGATTTCGACTTACATCACACTCACAAGGAGCCCTCAACGTCACAAAAGTAAACAAGGGTGCAAAGTAGAACCTTGCACATTGCTTCCTCATAGTTTTGTACCGTTTTTAAATTATTGAGATGTAAAGTAGAACCTTGCTCATGGCTTCCTTATTTAAATTATTAAGATGTAAAGTAGAACCTTACCCATGGCTTGATCATCTTCTTACACATTTGCCAAAGCTTACTCTATGAGGAAGCCAAAATTGATCGACACATGGTTCCTCATAGAAGAAGCTTTGGCAAATGTATAAAAAGATAATGAAGCCATGAGCAAGGTTCTACTTTACATCTTAATAATTCAAATACGGAAGTCATGAGCAAGGTTCTACTTTACATCTCAATAATTTGAAAACGGTACGAAACTATGAGGAAGCAACGTGCAAGGTTCTACTTTGTACCCTTTTCCCATTCAAATGGCTGTATCTTTGGCAGGATTTGACGTATTTACATTTGTAAAAAACAAAAATGTGCGTCTTTTTATGGCTTTTCGGAAAAAAATTACTTAAGATTCTATTGAGCAAGTTAAACGTCCGTTTCAGGGCAAAATATGCAACAATATTTTTTTTCTCAAAAAATGCATTTTGCTTCCTCATAGAGGAAGCTTTGTTTTCGTGAAATTTTTTTTTTTCGAGATGTTCATGAAAACGTGATCAGTATGTCTCAAAACACCTAAAAAACACATTTAGAAAAAATGTCCGGATGTATGTGTGTGTGTGTGTGTGTGTGTGTGTGTGTGTGTGTGTATGTGTGTGTGTGTGTAGTCATGGTTGACCGCTCACAACTTGAGAACGGCTCGAGATATCAAGCTGAAATTTGTCACACATGTGAAGGGTTCACGGCGCATAGCACAATTTAATTTTTGGAAAAATCTACCAAGTTATTTTGTTTTCACAGCATTTTTTCAAAATTCAAAAAATTATTTTTGGTCTCTAGCTCCCACAATTTTAGAGATACCGAGCTCAAATCCAGTATAATGTTGTACGAGTACAGGGAGATGCTCGATACCGAATTTGGAAAAAATCCACGCATTGCTTTACTTTTAAAGCATTTTTTAATGTAAAAAAAACGATCTTTACACTCTAACTGGAGCAATTTTTGAGATATCGGACTTAAATTTGGTAAGAAGTTGCGCAATTATCCAAAGAGAAACCCGATTGAATTTGGGCGAAATCCATCAAGCCATTCATATTTTATGGCGTTTTGAAATTTTTCCAAAAATCAATGTAACTGCTCCAGCTTCCATAATTTTTGAGATATCTGGCTGGAATTTAGTACAAAGTTGCACTACCATCGAAAGAGGTTTCGTATTGAATTTAGACAAAATCCAACAAGACGTTCAGATTTTATGGCGTTTTGGAATTTTTCGAAAATTCAATGTAAGTGCTCTAGCTTCCATAATTTTCTAGATATCCGGCTGAAATTTAGTACGAAGTTGCACTATCATCCGAAGGGATTTCCTATTGAATTTGGATAAAATCTAATAAGGAGTTCAGATTTTATGCGAATTATGATTTTTGAAATTTCACATGAATTGCCCCATATATATTGATTTCGACTTACATCACTCACAAGGAGCCCTCAACGTCACGAAAGTGAACAAGGGTGCAAAGTAGAACCTTGCACATTGCTTCCTCATAGTTTTGTACCGTTTTTAAATTATTGAGATGTAAAGTAGAACCTTGCTTATGGCTTCCTTATCTTCTTACACATTTGCCAAAGCTTCCTCTATGAGGAAGCCAAAATTGATCGACACATGGTTCCTTATAGAGGAAGCTTTGGCAAATGTGTAAGAAGATAAGGAAGCCATAAGCAAGGTTCTACTTTACATCTCAATAATTTAAAAACGGTACAAAACTATGAGGAAGCAATGTGCAAGGTTCTACTTTGCACCCTTGTTTAATTTTTTTTTTAATTTCCTTAAATTCTGAATACGAGAAAAGAATTTTTGGTATTTTTTATATCGTGGGACCGGCAATCGGTAATGCGTAATTTTACCGATTTCATTAATAGATTTTTTTCAGTTTGATATTTTCGCTTTACGCGATTCAACGAGCATTGATTATCATTAATTTCTCTTTCAAGGAGTCTTCTGAACTCGCGTAAAGCGACTGGAGCACATGAAAAAAAAATCTATTAATGAAATCGGTAAAATTACGCATTATCGATTGGAGGTCCCACGATATAAAAAATACCAAAAGATCTTTTTTCGTATTCAGAAATTGAAGAAATTAAACAAAAATTAAAAATGCATTTTTTGAGAAAAAAATATTTTTCATATTTTGCCCTGAAACGGACGTTCAACTTGCTCAATAAAATCTTAAGTAATTTTTTTCTGAAAAGCCATAAAAAGACGCACATTTTTATTTTTTAAAAATGTAAATACGTCAAATCCTGCCAAAGATACAGCCATTTGAATGGAAAAATGGTGCAAAGTAGAACCTTGCACGTTGCTTCCTCATAGTTTTGTACCGTTTTTAAATTATTGAGATGTAAAGTAGAACCTTGATCATGGCTTCCTTATCATTTCACACATTTGCCAAAGATTCCTCTATGAGGAACCATGTGTCGATCAATTTTGGCTTCCTCATAGAGGGAGCTTTGGCAAATGTGTAAAATGATAAGGAAGCCATGATCAAGGTTCTACTTTACATCTCAATAATTTAATAACGGTACAAATGTATGAGGAAGCAATGTGCAAGGTTCTACTTTGCACCCTTGTTTACTTTTGTGACGTTGAGGGCTCCTTGTGAGTCTGATGTAAGTCGAAATCAATATGGGGCAATTCATGTGAAATTTGAAAAATTCTAATTCCCATAAAATCTGAACGTCTTGTTCGATTTTGTCCAAATTCAATAAGAAATCTCTTTCGATGGGAGTGCAATTTCGTACTCAATTTCAGCCAGATATCTCAAAAACTACGGAAGCTAGAGCACTTACATTGATTTTCGGAAAATTTTCAAAACGCCATAAAATATGAATGGCTTGGTGGATTTCGCCCAAATTCAATCGGGTATCTCTTCGGATAATAGCGCAACTTCGTACCGAATTTAAGTCCGATATCTCAGAAATTGCGCCAGTAAGAGTGTAAAGACCGTTTTTTTCACATTTAAAAAAGCTTTAAAACAAAAGCAATGCGTGGGTTTTTTTTCAAATTCGGTATCGAACATCTCCCTGTACTCGTACAACATTATACTGAATTTGAGCTCGATATCTCTAAAATTGTGGGAGCTAGAGACCGGAAATAAATTTTTAAATTTTCAAAAAATGCTGTAAAAACAAACGAACATGATAGATTTTTCCAAAACTCAAATTGTGCTATGCGCCGTGAACCCTCCACATGTGTGACAAATTTCAGCTTGATATCTCGAGCCGTTCTCAAGTTGTAAGCGTTCGACCAATGTTACACACACACACGCACACGCACACGCGCACGCGCACGCGCACGCACACACACACACACACATCCGGACATTTTTTCTAAACGTGTTTTTTAGATGTTTTGAGACATACTGAACACGTTTTCATGAACATCTCGAAAAAAAAATTTCACGAAAACAAAGCTTCCTCTATGAGGAAGCAAAAATTAGCTCAATTTTGTAAAATTATTTGTGGAAATTTTTTTTTTGAGTGGCTGAAGTCACGTGGAATCGCTCATATATATATATATATATATATATATATATATATATATAAATTTAAAAGTAAAATTTTAAAAAGTAACCCATCTTCCCCTAACCCTTAAGAACCGAAGAGTTAATTTTCGCACCCGACATTTGTTTATACACTCGAATCTCACATTAACGAGATTTACTTTAATGAGCCCTCACATTAACGAGCGCTGTTTCTCTTGCTTTAACGAGCAAAGCGTCTTCCCCCAAACCCGCACTTTACTGTTGCGGTGAATCTGTCTGACGCTGGTGTTACGCTTCCGGCTGTAGACGTCCGAAGAGTGGGGACCCGTCTCGCCGTCGTTAATGCAAGACTTTTGATTGCCGAACTTCTCGTTAATGTGAGATTCGAGTGTAAGATTACTCGAGGGACGGTCCCCTATAACATATTTCAATCCCAAGGAAAGCTCTGTATCCCCTTTCTGCTATTAGGATAATTATTTTTTTTCGGAGGTGAAGCTTTCGCGACGGACGACCAAAATGAATATTATTTTCTTTACGTTTCGCCCCTTGGGTTTGGGGCCTCTTCAGATGTTTTATTTTTTTTTGTTCATTGGATGTTGAATACTAGTTAGGTGATGTTTTTGGTTGCCTCATTGTGACGTTATGTCAGTCTTCACGAGTGTTTGAAGTGTTAAAAGATTTGTAAAAAGTTTCATGTAGTCATATTATATTATTTTGAAGAAGTCAATATTGGTTGAAATTATGATGTGGACTTTTTTTTTTGTGAATTTGTTATTTCGTCAAATGTTAAAAGATTTTATTTCCGAAAAACGGAAAACGTACTGACGGTCACATTTTTTGACATAATTTTTCTATAATTTTCTATAATTTTTTCACTCAATTTTAAAATGATTAATGAAAAATTAGGTGAAAAAATGTGACCGTCAGCACGTTTACCGTTTTTCGGAAATAAAATCTTTTAACATTTGACAAAATAACGAATCCACAAAAAAAAAGTACACATCATAATTTCAATGTGACGTCCTTGCATATAAGAAGACAATTCGAATGAGAGAAATATAAATGGGTGACATTAGCACGGTGGTAGAGTGCTTGCAACAGGACCGATAGATCCCGGGTTCGAGCCCCGGATACACCATATATTTTCTCTCTACGATAAATTCAGCAGGACGTCACGACTGACCGTGCGGTCGTTCACATCAACAAAAATTGACTTCTTCAAAATAATATGACATGACTACATAATACTTTTTACAAATGTTTTAACACTCCAAACACTCATGAAGACTGACATACCCTCACAATGAGGCAACCAAAAACATCACCTAACTAGTATGCAACATCCAATGAAGAAAAAAAATAAAACATTTGAAGAGGCCTCAAACCCAAGGGGCGAAACGTGAATAAAAAAATATTCATTTCGGACGTCCATTGACAAAGCTCCACCTTCCAAATCACAAAACGGCCAACGCACTCCAAAAAAAAATTAAAACTTGTGTTGTTTTTTAATTCAAATTATAAATATTCGACAATTGCCAAATGATTTTATCATTGGAACTATACCAGTGGCTCACCTCGTCATTTTCCTTGTAGAGAATCAATTCAGGCGTTGCACCTTGAATGTGTTTGAACTCAACAAGGTCGCTGGTGTACGAATTGAGGAAAATATATATTTTTTTTCCTCATTCTTCAAGTAAATATCAACAGAAATATGCACAATGTTATAAGAGTTATAAGAGAAGACAAGTGTTATAAGATTCGCTTGGACCCAAGCGACCGTTATCGTTGCATTGGATAGACTGATAACTGATAACCCCGAAACGAATACAAGTTGTAACTTGCAATTTGCTTCCTGAGAATCATAGGTATCGAACAAAGATGCCTTCATGAGGAAGCTTTATTTTACTTTATCTTTGACTTTCTCATAAATAAATCTTCGTTCACGACCTACGATAAGCTTCCTTTATGACGTAAAAACAAAATAATTGAGTCGTTTCGATTGTTTCAAAAGGATACTAATATGGCACATCTTCAAATATGAATTTCTTCACGTCGGGTAACCTATTCAGTGAACATCCTTGACAACTCTGTAAATCAACATAAAGATAACCAAGAAATGATTATTTTTCCCTAAAAAAATGTCACCGAAAAAACGATTTTTTTTTTCACGAGCTCGGTGACGTTACCATCACACGAGAGAAAGAGAGAGAGAGAGAGAGAGAGAGAGAGAGAGAGAGAGAGAGAGAGAGAGAGAGAGAGAGAGAGAGAGAGAGAGAGAATAAGAGAGAGAGAGAGAGAGAGAGAGAGAGAGAGAGAGAGAGAGAGAGAGAGAGAGAATAAGAGAGAGAGAGAGAGAGAAGGGAAGACACACAATTATGTTTATGACACGCTGTGCGTAAAAGTGCAGACAAACTCACTCGTCAGAAAAAAAAATTTCGTACTAGTGTCATAATGTACTATTGTATTAATTTTTCCTTAAAGCTACTATCGACCAACGTGACACAGAATACTAACGGAATCCCGAGTAGATTTTAATCATGAATATATTTGGAGCGAGCAAAATATTAAATTACCTCGATGACAGCTCTGGCGTAGTATCTACTCGCCGAAGATTCCAAGCAAATTCCTAGTGATAAGACGAGAAGAATGGGAAACAATTTCACGTAAGACGCCATGTTCGGTGAGTCGACGAGTAAACAGAGGGGATGGTTTCGGTTCGGGCGTCGTGTCGATCCAGCTACCGTGCCGGTTCAGGCGAATGTTGATTCGGTCGCCGTGTCGATTTGTTTCGAGTCGCGTAGCTCCAGCCAAGAAGACTAGAGCCAGAGATGAGTTGGGAGATGTACAATGGAGGCCTTTCAGCACATCGAAATCCGGTACAGCCGAACCCTAGTGGCGAAATTCGGAACTGCGCAATCTACGTGACTGCTCGTGACGTCACGACGACGTGCTGATGGTGCTTAGCCAAGCAAACTCGGACGCCTTTTGGATTGCGCTCGCGCGCACGCAGTGGGCGGGGCTTAAGACGATGGACGACGTAAGCCATCTCCGTCTCCCTCGCTCCGCAGCAAGCGCCGATGGCGCTGTCTCTCTCGCACTCGGCGATGTCGTCCATCGGCTTAACGCCACGGCTGTCGTGTGGCGAAATTCGGAACTCATCTTTCTTCGTGACGGTTCTCAGCTAAGGAAACTCAGATGCATTCCGGATTGCGCTCGCGCGCACGCAGTGGGCGTGACTAAACGCCTCGGCTATGATGTGGCGAAATTCGGAACTTAGAATCACGCGTGCAGCCGGGTTCGCAGATCCCAAACGAACCGGCAAATTACCAACGCAGTCGATCGATATTTAATATAGCTCGCGCGCACGTGTAAATACTTGTGGATGACGGCTTCGGTTGGGAGAGTTTTTCCACCGCTCGCGTCTCGTTCGCGACAATCCAGCTTGTGCCGTTCGCTTACATTGTAGCTATATTTACACAGCTCTCTCGCACCACCGCGGTCTTCGATAGTACCTTCTCACTTGCATTCCGTCTTTTTCATCGCATGAGGCTTGCTTGTATTTCCAATTACATTTTTTTTTACTCACGCAGTATCACGGCCTTTCTCAATTTTTCAAGTTTTTCGACTTGTTTCAAAATTGTTCAGTTTACCCCCAGAATAAATGATCGGAAGGGGAAGGCCGAAAATGATGTCGCTTTTATTTCATCAAACAAAGAGCTATGAATCGAGAAAACACGTGCTATGAATAACACGTGCTTGCACGCACATATGTGTGTGTGTGCGCGCGCGCGTATGTATGGTATCATCGACGCTGCGCGGTGCCGGAACGTTCGCTCCCGCCATGTACGCTCGATCTTTTGCGTGTGGGTGCGAATAAAAAAATGTTTTTATTTTTTCTTCTAAGAAGCCGTGATACTGAATGATCACTTTTTTATCGATTTTACTATTTTTTGGAACCATTAAATTCGGGAAAAAAAAGAGACATTCGGGGATTCGAACCTTTTCGAAGGGAAGGTCTCTTTTTTTTCCCGAAAAAATAGTGAAATCGGGTATATGTCAGTCTTTCCAGTCAAAGTCTTTTCAGCCAACTTCTCGCGACTTTGGCATTGCCTCTATATCTATACACATTCACTTCTATAGATATATCGGTACGGTGGCGAGAAGTTGGCTGAAAAGATTTTGACATACGCCCGTGAAATCGATAAAAAGTGATCATTCAGTATCACACGGCTTCTTAGAATTTCGGGCGCATGGCAAAGTCTTTTCAGCCAATTTCTCGCGGCTTTACCGATATACCTATAGAAGTGAATGTGTTAGGTATATAGGTAATGTTAAAGTCGCGAGAAGTTGGCTGGAAAGACTTTGGCTCGAATAGTATATTACGATACTAGTGCGGAAAAAGTTTTTCTGACGAGTGTGAGTTTGCAGCACGAGCCGAAGGCGAGTGTTGCAATCACACGAGTCCAGAAAACGTTTTTCGCACGAGTATCGTATACAATTTTATGTCACAACGTGTGTAAATGGGGATTTGCCCACGCGAAGCGTGGGTAAAACCGCATTCTACGCACGGCGTGTCATAAAATACTTTGACATGCACCCTACTTTTGGGGAGTTATCCACCTGTGTGAAAGCAAAATGATGTTTTTTTTTTTTCAATAAACTTCGAAAAAAATGAACATTTTAAAGTAAGTGAAAAAAAAAAAATTTTTTCCTTAAAAAAAAAGCTGAAACGATCGATGAAGGCTTTCGAGGAGCCTTTTCCGATCGTTTCAGCTTTTTTTTGGACAATTATGTCGGTGGATAAGCGTGTAGGATGAAAATACATAATCCCCAAAGATACGAAATAGCGTTGTTGGTAGCGTGCCGAGCTTTCGCTCGGTCGACCCGGGTTCGAATCCCCGAAGGTCTCTTTTTTTTCCCGAATTTAATGGTTCCAAAAAATAGTAAAATCGATAAAAAAGTGATCATTCAGTATCACGGCTTCTTAGAAGAAAAAATAAAAACATTTTTTTATTCGCACCCACACGCAAAAGATCGAGCGTACATGGCGGGAGCGAACGTTCCGGCACCGCGCAGCGTCGATGATACCATACATACGCGCGCGCGCACACACACACATATGTGCGTGCAAGCACGTGTTATTCATAGCACGTGTTTTCCCGATTCATAGCTCTTTGTTTGATGAAATAAAAGCGACATCATTTTCGGCCTTCCCCTTCCGATCATTTATTCTGGGGGTAAACTGAACAATTTTGAAACAAGTCGAAAAACTTGAAAAATTGAGAAAGGCCGTGATACTGCGTGAGTAAAAAAAAATGTAATTGGAAATACAAGCAAGCCTCATGCGATGAAAAAGACGGAATGCAAGTGAGAAGGTACTATCGAAGACCGCGGTGGTGCGAGAGAGCTGTGTAAATATAGCTACAATGTAAGCGAACGGCACAAGCTGGATTGTCGCGAACGAGACGCGAGCGGTGGAAAAACTCTCCCAACCGAAGCCGTCATCCACAAGTATTTACACGTGCGCGCGAGCTATATTAAATATCGATCGACTGCGTTGGTAATTTGCCGGTTCGTTTGGGATCTGCGAACCCGGCTGCACGCGTGATTCTAAGTTCCGAATTTCGCCACATCATAGCCGAGGCGTTTAGTCACGCCCACTGCGTGCGCGCGAGCGCAATCCGGAATGCATCTGAGTTTCCTTAGCTGAGAACCGTCACGAAGAAAGATGAGTTCCGAATTTCGCCACACGACAGCCGTGGCGTTAAGCCGATGGACGACATCGCCGAGTGCGAGAGAGACAGCGCCATCGGCGCTTGCTGCGGAGCGAGGGAGACGGAGATGGCTTACGTCGTCCATCGTCTTAAGCCCCGCCCACTGCGTGCGCGCGAGCGCAATCCAAAAGGCGTCCGAGTTTGCTTGGCTAAGCACCATCAGCACGTCGTCGTGACGTCACGAGCAGTCACGTAGATTGCGCAGTTCCGAATTTCGCCACTAGGGTTCGGCTGTACCGGATTTCGATGTGCTGAAAGGCCTCCATTGTACATCTCCCAACTCATCTCTGCTAGAGCCCAGGAGACCGAACTCCACTAGCTCGGGTAAGACCGTACATAGCTGCCTTGGTGGCGCTGCGATCAAGCTGGGTCCTGCTGGGTCCGACCAATGAGCTACTCGCATCCACCCGGCTAGTTCAAGTCACCCGCGAGGAACTCTACGGTACGTCAAAATAACCCCTAACAATTCGCAATAGTTGTTTCTCCGTGATTCATGAATAATTATGAGGTGCAAAAATGCCCAAACCTTGTTTTATAGTAAATTGCGGAAGCAAATATCTCGCTGGTGACTTGAGTCAGAGAAAACTGTTTGAGGTTCCAAAGGTAAGTTCATTTTTCAATCGAAGTGAATGAATCATACTTATACATACAAAATCACTTTGAAACGTGTTGTTAGTGAGAAAATATTAAATATTGAACCTCTAATGTTTTAAAAAAATGCAATTAATACATATAATGTTTTTGTTTATATCCGAGGTTGAATTATCGGAATAATTTAACCAAATTAGTTTCTCTGTAAATAAGAGTTTTATTTTATAACATGTGTTACTATTTACAATATCTACAAAATTTACAAGTTACCTGTAAATAAGAGAAACGACAATTAAAGTCAATTATCCGTCTCTTTTTCACACCTCTGGAATGTTTTATCGTTTATTCTAATCTTTAATCTTTTGTGTAACTTTTCTTTTAGCACGTGTTTTCCGTTATAATTCTTCTATCTGTCTCTGTCCATTACTTTCCTCGGTGTCGTATCTTCTGTGGCGTACCCTCCACCACATTC
Source organism: Diplazon laetatorius (assembly GCA_963662125.1). NCBI lineage: Eukaryota > Metazoa > Arthropoda > Insecta > Hymenoptera > Ichneumonidae > Diplazon > Diplazon laetatorius. Next base: position 19,527,827 of record OY759156.1, on the reverse strand, counting down.
AAGCATGGCGCTCAAGCGCCACAGCGGCACGCGGCAGACTGACGAACCAATGTCAGACCGCGCTTCCGCCAACGAGATCGCGCATGCGTCGCGCTCAACGTCACTTCCGGTGGACAGACCAATATTAGTTAACTTTTCGATTCGAGCAGTTTGGAGACTTGCTGTTTTGACTACCGCTGTATTTATTCAGCTTGTTACTTGTACCTGGAGGAGAGACACGTTTTAAAAAGACTGACCGCGCTAAGCGAGATATTACATGTGTATAAAAATAAAGATAACGAGAAGCTACCCGCTACGGAGTGTTCCGAGTTTTATTAAACCTGTGATTAACCCCACAGAACTGGTGACCCCGACGTGATAGTTTTGATCATTAATTAAACATTTTTTTTTCTTTCGCAAAGTGGTGAGCCTCGTGGCACATGACTCCGTTCGTAACGTGCCGCGCCAAACACACCGAAGGTCGTATCCGTGCCCATCGCCGTGTCGACCAAACTACTCGGTATCGAATATCCCGACCACGACACGTGTTGAAGCATCGGGACTTTTCACACGTGTATTTCTCATTTAGCGACATATTTCGGCCCGCTTCTCAAACGACACAAGGCCCCGGTGGGTCAGGCACAGACGTAACGGGTAACCTGCCCGACGGTCGTGCACGAGCTGACCTTTTCGGCATCAACGAGCCACCACCAGCAATAGCAGCACCGGCCACTCACGTAGCGCAAATTCAAGCCATCAAACTACCCGAATTTTAGCAATTCGACCCAGCACTGTGGTTCGCACAAGTGGAAGCCAATTCTTTTCGCACAGAATAACATCGGATAATTCAAGGTACTTCACCATAGTCGGTGTTTTGGATTCAAGTATTTTGCAACAAGTTTCAGACCTAGTACGTTCTCCTCCTCCCAACGACAAGTATCAGACACTTAAAAGACAATTGATCGAGCGTTTCACAGACTCGAAGGAAACCCAATTGCACAGATTATTGACTGAAATGCAGCTGGGTGACAGAAAACCGTCGCAGTTGTTAAGGGAGATGCGCACCCTCGCAGCGGACAGAGTTTCCGACGACCTCCTCCATACGTTATGATTCCAGCGCATGCCAACAAGCGTACGTTGCGTACTGTCGGCCAGCGACGGTCTCGACTTGACCAAACTTGCCGACATCGCCGATAGAATCACAGAAGCTACGACACAATCGCAGGTCATGTCGACGGAGCTGCGACACCAGTCTCCACGTAGATCTTCGAACAGCGACGACTTACAGGAACGTATACTCGGCCTCGAAAAGCAATTTGCAGCATTATCGAAAGAGGTACGTAGCGGATTACCTAATGAGTCAATAACTAGAACGGACCATCGCTCACGCTCGCCCAGTCGCAAGCGAGAAGTCGATATTTGTTTTTTCCACCGAAGGTACGGTCTTGAGGCAAAGCGGTGCGTCGAACCATGTGCATTTAAAACCAGCGAGACAGCTACGGAAAACTAACTCCACCGTCGTCAGTATGTACGGTCAGCGACGGTGTAGTACGACAGTGCCGTTTACACATTTCCGATACGTCCAGCGGAATACGGTTCCTCATCGACTCTGGTTCCGACGTCTCAGTCATCCCTCGAAAAAACTTTCAGCAGTTCCGGCAAACAGTTACTTTGAAACTTGTCGCCGCCAACCATTCCGAAATCAATACTTACGGTATAAAACTTTTACAGATCGACCTCAACCTCCGTCGAAAGTTTGAATGGCAATTTATCATCGCCGATGTCACTTCAGCCATACTCGGAGCAGATTTTCCAGCCAGTTTCAATCTCTTGGTCGACCTCAATGGGAAACGTCTCATCGACGCAACGACTGGCCTCACTACGCATGGCAAAATGTTGGACACGTCGGAGCATAGTATTTCGGTCATTGATCGAAGCTCCGCTTTCGGCACCATCCTTCAAGAATTCGTCGACGTAGCTACACCGTCCGCATCAACACGAAAAGATGCGCACCCGATCGTGCACCACATACTTACCCGCGGACCGCCGGTGGTCGCTCGTCCTCGCAGATTAATGGGCGAAAAACTAAAAGCCGCCGAACGCGAATATCAACATATGTTGGAAATGGGATTTTGTCGTCCCTCGAACAGCCCATGGGCTAGCCCATTGCATTTAGTGCCCAAAAAGTCGGGTGATTGGCGTCCGTGCGGGGATTATCGTCAGTTGAACGCTATCACCGTTCCGGATCGTTATCCGATCGCGCATATTCAAGACTTTTCGAACCGACTTCACGGAAAAACAATATTTACGACTTTAGATCTCGTGCGCGCGTACCATCAAATTCCTGTCGCCGAAGAAGACATTCCAAAAACCGCGGTCGTCACCCCTTTCGGTTCTTTCGAGTTTCTAGTCATGCCTTTCGGCCTTTGTAACGCCGCACAAACTTTTCAAAGATTCATGGACTCCGTATTACGCGGTTTGGACTTTGTGTACTGCTACATTGACGACATTTTAGTCGCTTCAGCGACTCCCGACGAGCATCAAAAACATTTGCGTCTTGTTCTTCAACGATTACGCGATTTCGGTCCCACGATCAACGCGTCGAAGTGCCAGCGGGGCGTTCCGAAAGTGGAGTACCTGGGTTACCTCATATCGGAAGAGGGATCCCAGCCACTTCCGACACGAGTAGAAGCTATCTTGAATTACAAAAAACCCGAAACTATCGTCGAGCTGCGTCGTTTTCTCGGAATAATTAATTTTTATCGAAAATTTATTCCGCAGGCAGCCAAGCTTCAAGCTCCGCTACACGAGTACATGCGTGACTCAAAAAAAAATGATAAACGAGCCGACAACTGGACGGCTGCCGCAGAGCGCAGTTTCGCCGACTGTAAACAAAGTCTATCGGCCGCTACGCTTTTGGATCATCCAGCCGACAATGCACCCCTCGCACTCACCGTCGACGCGTCGGATTTCGCAGAGGGTGGCGTCCTCGAACAAAAGATCAACGGTTCATGGAAACCCTTGGGATTTTTTTCGACGAAATTAAGTCCTACAGAGCAGCGCTACAGCGCATATGATCGCGAATTACTCGCTATTTACAAATCATTAAAACATTTTAAGCATTGGGTCGAAGGTCGCAATTTCATAATTAAAACCGACCATAAACCACTCGTGTACGCTTTCTTACAGAAGCCAGAAAAAGCCTCGCCACGCCAACTCAGGCAATTGCATTTCATTTCCCAATTTAGCACCGAGATTATACACATCAGTGGACCCGACAATGTTGTCGCAGACGCGTTTTCGCGTTTAAACGCAATCGAAATGCCGACAATCGCCACGACCAAGGAACTTCAGGAAGCGCAAAAGGACGATGACGACCCGCGAAATCTGTTGCAATCTCACACAGCTACCAAATTGCAAGAGTTGACGCTCGATTCAGGAGAATCATTGTTTTGCGACGTTTCTACCGGAAGCATCCGGCCGTACGTTTCCCAGCCTCTTCGGAAAAAAATCTTCGACGCCGTCCATGGTCTCGCGCATCCTAGCGGCCGTACGACTTGCCGACTGATCCGACACAAATTCGTTTGGCCTTCGATGAAGAAGGATATTCTTCACTGGGTCCGGACGTGCATCCCCTGTCAAAGGTCGAAGGTACAAAAGCATATTAAAAACATTCCTAACAAAATTGCCGTCCCAGACCACCGTTTCGAACATATCCACCTAGACTTGGTTGGCCCAATGCCAACCGAACGAGGTTTTCGATACTGCCTCACGATGATCGACAGATTTACGCGTTGGCCGGAGGCAATTCCTCTCAAGGACATGACAGCCGATACTGTCGCAACAGCTTTTTATACGCACTGGATCGCCCGATTCGGTTCTCCACGTACAGTGACGACCGACCAGGGATCGCAATTCGAATCCGCTCTTTTTAAGGCTCTCACGAACCTCGTTGGCGCAAATCGAACAAGGAGCACGGCCTACCACCCAGCAACCAACGGACTCGTCGAGCGTTGGCATCGAACTTTTACGACAGCGCTTATGTGCCACGGACTAACTCCATGGATCGACCTATTACCCACGGTCCTTCTTGGCCTCCGCACCTGCTATAAAGAAGATTTAAAAGCATCTGCAGCTGAGCTCGTTTACGGAACGCCACTGCGGGTACCAGGAGAGTTTTTCACAGAAGAAGAAACACCCGTCGATCCACAAATTTTTGTGGAAAAATTCCGTGAGCACATGCGCGAACTTAAATCTACACCGACAGCGCATCATATCAAGAAAAGTATGTTTGTACACGGCTCGCTGTTTACGTGTACGCACGTTTTTCTTCGTGAAGATGCAATTCGAAAATCGCTGCAGCCTCCATACACGGGTCCGCACCAGGTAATAGCCCGGTTAAACGACCGACTCTTCACAATTAAGGGGGGGGTAAGGTATTTAAATTTTTTTTTTTGCATTTTTTTTTTATTTTTGAAATTGAATCCGTAATATCTGAAGAATATTGTGTCAAAATGTCAAGTCAATTGGAGCAAAATTGGCGAAGTTATGAGTATTTTTATACCTGCCGCTGACTCCACACGCATAAGCGTTCAAAACTTTGAAGCGTTTTTCCCACAACTCACGTTTTTAAAGTCGGTGCCCCTGATAACTTGAAAACTACTGCACCGATCCTTTTGAAATTTTAAACACTATTCCTGTACATCATTTACGAGGTAACGCTGTCGAGTTTTTTTTTTTTGTTCATAATTTTGATTTCGCAATAACAAATTAGCCGATTTTTTCCCGAAAAATTGTGTTTTTCACTTCAAAGTGTTCGAAAAAATGAAAAAATTGGAATTAAAAAAAAAAACTCGACAGCGTTACCTGGGGAAAACTATTATCTAACGAATGAAATTTGATTTTTTGATTTCGGATGATCCAGCACCAAGTTATGAGGGGCACCGCAATTCTACTTTTTTTCGAGACACGTCCAAACAATTGCTGCCATTGCCGTATTTTTTAATATTTCTTTGTACAAATTTCATGAAACATTCTTCGAATGCCATACTTCAATGTACCATTGGTTGAGTAAAGAAATTTTAACTGCGTCGCCAGAAAAAAAATCACGAAAACATGGCTTTTTTCGTATGATTTGACCCTACCCCCCCCCCCCCTTAACGTCAACGGGAAAGAGGTCAATGTCACGACAGAGAGGCTCAAACCCGCTTACGTCATCAACCGAGAGAATACCGACGGCTCGCATCGATTTTCCGAAGAAAGCACGGACCCCTTCGAATTTCCACGACAGAGCGTAAAAACGTATTCAAGAAAGAAGACGGTAACATTCGCAACGTAGAACTTTCAAGTTGCTCGGTGGGGGGTAATGTTGCGTACCCTCCACCACATTCAAGCATGGCGCTCAAGCGCCACAGCGGCACGCGGCAGACTGACGAACCAATGTCAGACCGCGCTTCCGCCAACGAGATCGCGCATGCGTCGCGCTCAACGTCACTTCCGGTGGACAGACCAATATTAGTTAACTTTTTGATTCGAGCAGTTTGGAGACTTGCTGTTTTGACTACCGCTGTATTTATTCAGTTTGTTACTTGTACCTGGAGGAGAGACACGTTTTAAAAAGACTGACCGCGCTAAGCGAGATATTACATGCGTATAAAAATAAAGATAACGAGAAGCTACCCGCTACGGAGTGTTTCGAGTTTTATTAAACCTGTGATTAACCCCACACTTCTGGTACTTGACGCGACATCTAGTAGGTGTCGTAGGAGCGCGCGGAGCATATTAAGCGCGCCAAGTTTAAATAGAGTATACTTTCTTTATATCTCCCCTCTCCAAGATGAAAATTGCACAATTTTGCTTCCTCATAGAGGAAGCTTTGTTTTCGTGAAATTTTTTTTTTTCGAGATGTTCATGAAAACGTGTTCAGTATGTCTCAAAACACCTAAAAAACACATTTAGAAAAAATGTCCGGATGTATGTGTGTGTGTGTGTGTGTGTGTGTGTGTGTGTGTGTGTGTGTGTGTGTGTGTGTGTGTGTGTGTGTGTGTGTGTGTGTGTGTATGTGTGTAGTAATGGTTAACCGCTCACAACTTGAGAACGGCTCGAGATATCAAGCTGAAATTTGTCACACGTGTGAAGGGTTCACGGCGCATAGCACAATTTAATTTTTGGAAAAATCTATCAAGTTATTTTGTTTTCACAGCATTTTTTCAAAATTCAAAAAATTATTTTTGGTCTCTAGCTCCCACAATTTTAGAGATATCAAGCCTAAATTCAGTATAATGTTGTACGAGTACAGGGAGATGCTCGATACCGAATTTGGAAAAAATCCACGCATTGCTTTACTTTTAAAGCATTTTTTAATGTGAAAAAAACGATCTTTACACTCTAACTGGAGCAATTTTTGAGATATCGGACTTAAATTTGGTACGAAGTTGCGCAATTATCCAAAGAGAAACCCGATTGAATTTGGGCGAAATCCATCAAGCCATTCATATTTTATGGCGTTTTGAAATTTTTCCAAAAATCAATGTAACTGCTCTAGCTTCCATAATTTTTGAGATATCTGGCTGGAATTTGGTACGAAGTTGCACTATCATCAAAAGAGGTTTCGTATTGAATTTGGACAAAATCCAACAAGACGTTCAGATTTTATGGCGTTTTGAAATTTTTCCAAAATTCAATGTAAGTGCTCTAGCTTCCATAATTTTCTAGATATCCGGCTGAAATTTAGTACGAAGTTGCACTATCATCCAAAGGGATTTCCTATTGAATTTTGATAAAATCTAACGAGGAGTTCAGATTTTATGCGAATTATAATTTTTCAAATTTAACATGAATTGCCCCATGTATATTGATTTCGACTCACATCACACTCACAAGGAGCCCTCAACGTCACGAAAGTGAACAAGGGTGCAAAGTAGAACCTTGCACATTGCTTCCTCATAGTTTTCTACCGTTTTTAAATTATTGAGATGTAAAGTAGAACCTTGCTTATGGCTTCCTTATCTTCTTACACATTTGCCAAAGCTTCCTCTATGAGGAAGCCAAAATTGATCGACACATGGTTCCTTATAGAGGAAGCTTTGGCAAATGTGTAAGAAGATAAGGAAGCCATAAGCAAGGTTCTACTTTACATCTCAATAATTTAAAAACGGTAGAAAACTATGAGGAAGCAATGTGCAAGGTTCTACTTTGCACCCTTGTTTAAATTATCCTCATCTTTCAACATTGGAATTAGTTTTGTTATATGGAATAGGCTTGTATCTCGATTTCTTTTTTCAGTTCTTATCTTATAAATTGAGTTTGAAATTTTTTCTTCTATTGTGAATGGCCCGATCCTTAGTTCTTCTAGCTTTTTCCTATTGAGTGTGTTTCCATTTTCTATAAAAACCCTATCTCCCACGTTGAATTCATGGTGTTTTTTATCTCTATCAAATATGCTTTTATTATACCTGTGTATTTGTAATGTTCGTTCTAATGCGAACTTTTTATCTTTTGACCAGTCCTCTCCGTTTTTCTTTCGTTCTAATTCTTCCGGTATGTTACTGGTGTCTGTGCCGTGTAATAGATACTCTGGTGTAAATCCCGTGATCGTATGTTCCAGTCTATTCCCAGTGAACACAATTATGTGAAACTGATGTCAGGATGACATCATGCAACGTCATGATTTACGTAAGATGTGAGTCATATATGAGTCGTATATGACTCATAATTTCCCACTTCCTGACGTAAGATTTTTACGTAAGAAAGATGACGTAAATATGACCTCTGATTGACATCAGTATGACTCGACTGGCGTCAGAATGACATAACTCTGATGTCATATGAAAGTAAAGATGCTAACGGATGCTCACAAGAATATGACGTCCAGCTGACTTACTTGTCATTTAGCTGACGTCACAGATGACATCAATTTGGGGTAATATATTGATGTGAAGTAGGGTCTAAACGCGTACATCACTGTGACGTATTGATGGCATGATTATAAAATACCTCAAGTTTTGATGATGTTCACGCCTCACAGCGTGAAATACGCACAAATCGAAAATGCGAATTCTCTTGCCCAGGTCACGTGAACCCACCTTCCTGTTCTAACTCCTCAATCATCGCTGATCGGCTGGTTCGACAACTGCGAATGGCCATACCGTCGGACAGTTACAATTTGGAGTCCACGCAATAAACACAACAAGCTTGCTAGCCCTTTCGCGCAACGAACGGTTGCCGGCGCATGCGATCGTACCAGCCGTTCAACGTTACGTTTCGGAGCAAGGAACGCGAGTGTATGTGTATGCGCGAATTAACGCCTCGAGCATATGTATAAAAAGTGTCGACTCGTCGTTGTACCTCATCGTGACTATGTTCCTGTAATAAATGATTGACATTTTTTCTGTTAAACGAAATCCTCGTGCACGTGTGTCATTTTTTTTTCTTCTCTCCGAACGATCTGAACCCCTTCGTCTACGAGATCCTCGTGGAGACTTTTGTTCCGAAAACCTTCAAGCAAAAATCTTAATAATCTATTTGTGCTCGCAAGCGAAGGCGTGCACAATTTTCTGGTCCTTCGAGCCGGATAGTTCGGAGAAACCCCGCGAAACAGTACATTATTGTGTTCCGCGAGATTTCGCGTTTATACAGCTACTGTAAAAAGTGGGAAAAGTGAACTCGCGGAACGAGCCACGCGGTCTCGTCCCATCGAACTCGTGGATCCATGTTCGCGAACTCGCTTTCTCACGCGACTCTCCGCCGCAGAGACGACATCCGGTGCACGCGGCTGCCGTGGTGCTAACCACGCCACGCGGTTCGTGCTAACAATAAATCGAACGTCACGTTGAAAACTCGTGTTTCGACATATTTCAACAATGCAATCCACTTTGGGGATTCATTCGCGATAAAATCATTGCATTCCATCGAGAATAATTTGAAATGATTCACAAATTAAATCGTAATAATTCAAGAAAATCGCGATACCAGATTAAAAACGCCGTCGGACGCGACAAAATTCTTATACCTCGTTTCAGTCAACGTTTCTCGAGCTAACGGTATTAAAAAAAAAAACTCACGATCAACGAATTGGAGTGAACAGTTCGATCGCATTTCGATCAACCTTTCGACATTTCAAACGGGTGATTAAATAAATTTCAATTCACGGAATTTCACGCGGTTAAAATATAAAAAACAAAGTAAGTGAAAACCGCGTATCGTTCGTGACGTCATAATTTAGTTAACGGTCTCATCTCGTCATTGCTATTATCAAATCAGTAAACGAAGTTAAAGACGGGAGATAAAGTGCGTTGAGGTCTACATTGCAATCACAAGCAATTATTTAAAACTTCAATTGTGTGATTTGTAGAATCCACAATTGTGTAAAATTCTCCTCGTCTCTAACGACGTTTTTTTATCATTCGAAAAACGTCGTTTGAAAACGCGACTCGAGATTCACTTAAACAAATTGACACGGTTTGAATCAAAACAAACGCACTGCAGGCTCGTCCGCGATCACGACGACTTTCAGAGATATATTTCGACTGTGAATACAATACCGTGTTTACAAGAAGTTGAAATTGTTACAAGTAATTCGATTTTACCTCCGAGTACCCACACCACGGAATTCGACAAGAATCGTGTCGTGCAAACTACGACTCGAATACAGTATCCTCGCAGTCGGAACTGTAATCATTCAACATGGCCGATGTGGACAGCCTACTCTACGAGCAAAATCAATCGATCGAGTCGATGAATCGCCTTCTGATTAATTTGAAGAAAACCGGGAAGAATAACTTCACCCCGGTAATTCTTTAAAGTCGACTCGAGACGCTCAACGAGATCAGGAAGAAATGCAAAGCTCTCGATCGTCAGATATTCACCGCAGCCAGCGCATCCCGGCTCGAGCAAGCCTCGCCTCATCCACCCCAATCTCGGAACATTAACTTGCGACGACAGCGGCACGGCCACCATGGTCTCTTGAAAATAAAATAAAATAAACAAAAAATGTATTAATCCCTTGACTGGATCATTACCGGCTCAGTCGATTTCCAACCTTCCCCGGGACTGACAAGACCACGGGACTCTGAGTCCGATGCAAGCACATGAACATCACCAGACGAACAACCGAAATCTCCACCACCAACAACACAGATCAACTCAATGAAAGGGACGATAGCGAGAAATAAAAAAAACTTAGCGGTAAACATATCTCCCATTCCTACTCCGATTCTCAACGCTTCTAACGAGTCCAAACTCGAAAGAAGAGGCATCGGTAGCTCCGGGAAATGTTATGTTTTCTCAAAATATCAGTACCGTCAATAGCGTCACCCTACATCGCGAACCGCTCTCTAACGATCACGAATGACGGGGTTGGTAACTGCTCCCCCCCTTAGATTGACCCTAAAGCCGTTATCAACGAAACCCAAAAAAAAAGAACAAAAATAGTGGCGTGAAAAACAAGACGCAAATAACACAAACATAACAATGGTCGTTGCAGCCCAAGAATTTGGCGCAATAAATCAACAAACAAAAAGTTCAAAAAATAACAAGACAATAAATAACATAAATCGATAAACAGATCCAAATGTTTAACTCTCTCAATGTTCCATAGCTTTCAAAATTTCAAATCTTCAAATCTTCAAAAACCCAATAATCCAATAATATCTTCAATGTCTAATGTGTGTCCAATGTCTGTCTATTGACATGAAATATTTCGTGAGAACGAATATACAATTACGTCTCAAATTTCCAATTCTCCAAATCTCAAATCTTAAATTTCCAAAATATCAATTTTCCAATATATCATATCTTTAAAATATCTACACTCCCTAATCCCAAAATTCTAAACTTTCAAACATCTTAAAATTTCTTTTTTGCTTTTCCCAAACTTCCGATAAACAAAAGAAACAAAAAACATATAGCACCCGGGAAAAACGTGTAATGCAAGTTATTCCTGAATCAATTGACTCTCGACCAATCGGTGAGAACATTACTTCAAATATTGGAATCTCTTAGTACAACAAAAAAAAACAACCCAAACCCCAAAAAAAATGAAGGTGACTCTACCTGTTGGTGAGACCACAACTCAATTAATTAATTAATGATCCAAGAAAAATTTCAAATTTTATCCGATCTATTCTCGACCAATTGGTGAGAACGTTATTTGATCTTATTGATTCAAACAAGTAATCCGGGATCAAAACCAAAGTTGCACAGTTCACTCTCGACCAATCGGTGAGAGCGTTGGTTCAACTATTAAACTCGCCTATTATATCCAAAACAACCCAAACTCCAAAAAAAATTTATGCGTGACTCGACCCATTGGTGAGATCACAATTCAATTTGTGAATCAATGATCAAAGAAGATTTCAAAAGTCATGTAATTTCCCTCTCGACCAATCGGTGAGAATCTTGCTAGACGCTACGGTCACCTCCGGAAGATCTTCGCCGGGAACCGAAGACAGACAGAAAAACAAAAAAAAAAACAAAACTTTGGAATGACGTGACGAAAGCCCTCAATTATATTCGAAATTCGATAGGCGTTTCGATAGTCTATTCCGGAATTTAAAAAAAAAGAAAAACCAAATCAAAAGTAATTTTTTTTTTTTTTTTTTTTTTTTTTTTTAATCAATTATATACAGCCGAAGAGATCGGAAGTCATAATAATAAAACGTCGAAGGTCAAATCTAAAAAAAAAACTCAATTTGTAAAAGACAAAACTGCGGATAAATATCAACCTCGAACCAAAGAGGTCAGAAGGTCAAATGGTCGAAATTATACAAGTCAAATTTTGGTAAAAAAAAGTTAAACCAAAAAAAAAAATTGATGTCGAGAGGTAAGAATTACGAAGGTCAAATTCAAGTCGACAAATGTTTAAAAATATTATATGAAAGCTCAATTCGGATCAAACGTCAAAAAAAAATAAAAACAAAAAAAAATGATTGTCAAGTCGTAAAAGTACAACTTTGTAGCAGTAGAAAAAAAAATAGTAAAAAAAAACGAGTTCAAATGTCAACTACTGAAAAGTTGAATTTTCAAAAAAAGGATTTTTCTTCGGAATTGGTCATTTAAGAAAAAAAATATAATAATAGTAATAATATATCGCAAATTGAAATTTTAATAGATTTTGAAAATTGAAAATTTGTCAATGATTAGAACCGACAAGTAAATGAAATAAAATGTTGATGGACAGTCACTGATTAAAAAGTTAAATAAATAAATAAAACACCGACAGAGAGAATACTTATCGGATATGATGTTCCACTGAAAAAAAAAAGAAAAATCGAAATGCGAAGAGTTCAAACCCCTCAACTGTCACCGGTATCCCCGCTAACTCCCCACCCCGCGAGGTGACCAAACGTTTCGGTGAAATATTCTACCAAATAATATTTCGTCGAGAATATTTCGATCGCAATGATAATTCAATTCGGGTCTTAAACGATGTCAAATTCGTGAGAGACGCAGTGACCCGGTTGGTTTCGTGCCCGGTTCCCGACCCAAGGGTCCCGGGTTCGAATCCCGGCGTCGACACCATTGGAAAATTTTTTCTATGTGTTTTTTTCTGTGTTCTCCCGGTGGTTCGGAATCCACCGTTGAAAAAAATTGGAGGTCCATGATGCATATTGAACATGTCAATATGATCATTAAGCGAGTTTTCGGGTTCGATTCCCGATGCCGAATAGCGTGGCTGACGATAAGCGGCTGGGCAACGACGAAGCTCCAGATTACAGGACGTACGACCTACGACTGTAGCTGTGCGTAACAAATACATACATAAATAATCAATTAATAATTAATTGACCAATTAAACAATTAAATAAATAAATGAATAAATAATTGAATAATTAGATAAATAAATAATTGAACAATTAAATAAATAAATAAATAAATGATTAGATAAATAAATAATTGAATAATTAAATAAGTAAATAAATAAATAATTGAATAAGTAAATAAATAAATGAATAATTAAATGAACAAATAAATAAATAATTTATTATTATTATTATTATTATTATTTTTCAATTGCCTCCCCTTAGGGTTACAACGCCTCCCTTTTCTCCTCTTACAATTTTTCTTACATCTATTCTTTGCATATTTCTTATCGTCTATCTTATACTATCGCCTTATTTCTATTCTTATCCTACGCCGCTCGCCCGCCCGCCTCGCTCGCTTGCCGTTCGTCTGTTTTCTATACGCCCCTCCGCTCGCTTTTCCTTTGTTTATTTTCTCGTTTTCTTTATTTCTTTCCGTCGTTCGCCATTTACATGTTTCATTATTTCTTAGTCCATTCTCCCTCTCCCTTCTCTCTTATCCTTTACTGTTCGCCCTCCGTTTCCGTCTAGTTCACTCCATTCTTTCCTTTATTTTGATTTTATCTATTTTCTCTCGCACTCACTCTTCCAGGCTTTCTTTTCTCTCTTTCTCACGTTCTAGTTCCTTCATCCATTCTTCCCCTCCTCCTTTTTCGTCTAGAATTTCTCTCACTCTTTCTCCTATCGCCCTCTCTCTTTCTCCTCCTGATCTGCACCTGTCCAGCACATGTTCCCACGTCTCTCTCTCCGTCCCGCATAGCCTACATGCCCTTTCCTCTTCCCCTTTCCAGTACCTCCCTTCCCTCATTTCGTTTCCCAGTCTGAACCTTGCTACGCTTCTCACTCTCTTCCCTTTTCACCCCTCTTGCAGATACTGCGGAATCCTCTCCGTTCTTATCTCTCGGTACCATCTGTTGTATCTCGACTCCCTTATTAGTTCCTCTCTTTCTCTTTCTTGCTCTCTTCTGTCCGCTTTTTCCACTCTCTGTAAACCCCCTTCTCCTTCCCCTCCTTCTGCCCCTCTTTTCTCCATTCTCCCCCTTTCCCATCCCGATATGTTCCCCTCTCCATTTTTCATCCGCCCCTCCATCTCCCTCAAGCATTCCCTTGCTATTTCAATTCCTTTCCCCCTCCTCAGTTTGTCCTCGTATTTCCAGGCCCTTTTGGCCGCCCTTATCCTTAGCTTATCCCTCTTTGCTTCTTCCCTTACCATATATCCTGGCGTTTGCCAGTCCACTTCCAGCGTCCATCTTATGTATCTCTCTTGTACCTGCTCTACTTCCTTTCTTTCCTCCCACCCCCATATTTCCGCCCCGTACCCCATCACCGTCCACACCAGCGTATCGAATAGCCACATTCTCCTATGCCAGCTTCTTTCGAATTTTCTCTTCCCTATGCCCCACACCTGCTTCATTACCACTCCTGCCTTTCTCACTCTATCTTTTACGTGCGCTCCCTGTCCTCCGTTTCTCTTAAATGTGTATCCGAGATATTTGAATTCTTTGACCTCTTCTATCCTCTTCCCTTTCCATTTCCACGATACCTCTCGGCTTCTTCCTCCTCCTTTCCTGAATCTCATCACCTTTGTCTTCCCCACATTCACCTCCAGCCTCTTCTTTTCGAAGTATCTCTCCAGCCTCCTTATCATACTCATCATTTCTTCCTCATTTTTTGCCATCACCACCACGTACGCTAGTGAACATATTCTCCTTTCTCCCACCATCACCCCTCCCTATCTTCCCTTCTTCAGTTCTTCCTCCATATCGGCCGTTAACAGATTGAACAGCGCCGGGCTTAGCGGGCACCCTTGCCTTACCCCTTGTCCGGTCCAAAAGCTGTCTCCCATCTCTCCTCCTGCTTTCACCTTGCTTTTCGTTTCGCTCAGCACCTCCTCTATTCTTTCCCTCAGTCCTTTTCTCACTCCTCTTTTTTCCATCGCCTCCATCAGTGTTCTCCTGTCCACTGAGTCAAACGCTGCTTTCAGGTCTACGAATAACGCGACCACCTTTCCTTCCACCTCCTCCAGCTGCCGGTTTACTACATAATTCAGGACGTATATATTGTCTATCGTTCCGACCCCTCTTCTGAAGCCCGTTTGATTGGGTGGCACCAACTCTTTTCCTTCTGTTTCTTCGTCTAGCCTTCTCGCCAGCACCGCCGTATATATTTTGTATAGCGAGGGCATTAGCGTCACACCTCTGTATTCTTCCACCCTTGTTCCTCCCCCTTTCTTTAGAATTGGCGCTATCACTCCTTCCTTCCATTCCTCCGGCCATCCCTCTCCTCTCCATACCTTCCTGCATATCTCCCATGCCATCTCCATCGTGTTTTCTCCCCCACATTTCCATGCTTCGTTTGGAATCTCGTCCACGCCCATTGCCTTTCCCTCTTTTAGTTTTTCCACTACTTTTCGTATTTCTTCTTTGCTGATTTCCGCTTCTTCCCCTTCTCTTCTTGGTTCTCCGTCCCCCATCCTTACTCTTCCCTCCACTCCACCTATTAGGTTCATAAAGTACCTCTTCCATTCTTCTTTTTCTATCCCCTCCCCTATCTTCTTCCTCATCCTTCTTCCTCTGTTTACTATTTCCCATACTTTATTTTCCGTTATTGCCTCTGCTATCTCCTTCACCATCCTCTCTTGTTCTTCCTTTTTCTTCTTCTCACTCAGCTCTTGGTATTCTTTTTTTTCCTTCCTGTATGCCTCCTTTGATCCTTGTCCTTCTCTCCATTTTCTTAGTTCCTTCCTTACTTCCGCTTTTTTTCTCACGCACTCCTCATCCCACCATCCCTCCTTCCTTTGTTTCCTTTCCCTCCCTCCTACCTCCACGCTTCTTTCAATTTCTCTCTTTATCTTTACTCCCACTTCCTTTACTGTCTCCTCTACTCTTCCTTCCAGTTTCACTTCTTGTATCCTCCTCGCGTACTCTTCTTTCACTTTTTCGGACCATTTGCCTCCCCCTCCTCGGTTGCCTCTTGCTTTTGTCTCCTCTCTCCTCCCTACCCCTCCCTTTAACGTCACCACTATTGGGTGGTGGTCTGACTCCGTTCGGTCTTTTATCTCCATCCGAACTATTCTTCGCCTCGCATTCTCATCGCCCATCACGTAATCGATTACCGTCTCTCCCCTTCCTCCTGTGTATGTAAACTCTCCCTCCTCATCTCCCTCGATATTGCCATTGAAGATTTCCCACCCTTCCTCCCGTACCAACTCCGTCAGTTTTTTCCCTTCCTTATTCATCTTCTTGTCCTTCGATTTTCTTCCTTCTTCTTCCTCTTCCTCTCCTCCTCTCGTTCTCCCTCCTTCCGTTCCCGTTCTCGCATTAAAGTCCCCCCCTATTATCGTCGTTTCTTCTTCGCTCTGCTCCTCCATCCATACTTTTAACTCTTCTATTTTGCTCTCCATGTCCCCATTCACATATATCGCCACCACGTTCCACCTCCCCATTTTCGTCTTTACCCTTACACTCATCAATCCTTCCTTTTGCTCTTGTATCGCTTCCATCTCCATTGCCATCTCCTCTCTTACTCCAATCATCATCCCCCCCATCGCTCTTCCCTTTCTACTCTTCTTTTTTGCTCCTTGCCTTGCCCACACGTATCCTTTCGGCAGCTTTTCCTTCATTCTCCCCCATTCTTTTTCTTCCACCCACGTCTCCATCATCGCTATTACCTCCCATTTCTCTATTTCTCTCCAAAACTCCTCGTCCTTATTTGTCAGCCCCGCCACGTTCCAGAATCCGATCGTCCAGGTCTCTTTCTTTTCCCCTTTATCCGTCCTTCCTCTCTTTCTTCCTCCTTCGCTTATCCGTTTTTTGTCCACGTTTGGTTTTCTCTATTCTCGGCCACGGCTCCATCCGTCCCCCTGCTCCCCCTTTCTTCCCTTCTTTCGCCTGTCCGTCCTCCGCTCTTTCCATCTTCCAGATCTCCTTTCCTTTCGTTCCAGTGCCACGTTTCTCCATTTACTATTAGTTTTCCCAGTCTTATTCTAACAATCTTTCCCTTTCTTCTTTCTTCTTCTGCACTCTCTTTTATTTTCCACTGCATCCTCCTTTCTTCCCATGTAAGATCCTCCTCTATTCTCTCCCTTTTTCCCTTCAGGTTCGCCTTCCTTTTCATCACTTCGGTTTTCCCTTCAATGCTCTCCATTCTCACCTGTATCATGCCTTCCCTCCCGTCTGCACGCCTTCTCCCTATCTCCTTCGCTGTCTCTATCTTTTCCGTTACCCCAATCCTTTCCATTATTTTTCCTGCTGCCTCCCTCGCCGACCCTTGCATCTGCACATTCTTAATAATTATGCTTCTTCTTCTTTTTCCTTTCTCCTCCTTTTCCACCTTCCTTTCCACTTCGTTCAGTCTGTTTTCCAACTTTCCGTTCTCGTTTACCCCCTCTCCTCTCCTTGGGTCTCGTTCCATTATGTCCCGCAATTCTCTTTCTATCTTCCTTATTCTCCTTATTGTCCTCCATCTCCTTCGTCCGCTCTCCCTCTTCCATTTCTTCAATTCTTCTTTCCAATCCTTTGACCTCCGCCGTCATCTCTTCTATCTCTTTCCTCCCTCTTTCTTCTCCTTTTCTCATGTCCTCCCTTATTTTTCCGATCACTTCTCTCACTTCCTTTGCCATTATTTTCGTCTCCCGCTTGTCTTCTTTCATTTCTCTTATCCCTTGTCTTAGTTCTTCCCTCATTTCCATCACAACCCGCATCAGTTCCGCCGTGTCTTTTCTCTCCTCCTCCCTCTTTGGTGACCATTGCATTTTTTTGCTCCTCTGGTATATCTCACCTTCTTCTTCTTCTTTTTGCCCCTTTCCTTCCTCCTGTTCTCTTTTTCTTTTCAGCATCTCGCTGATGTCCTCCCTCGAGCACGAGCCCCCTCTACTCTCCCTTCTCAGCTTTTCTACGTTCGTCGGTCGTCCTCTTCTCTTTACCTCTTCCTCCTTGTCCTCCCTTTTTGCTTCCTCCGAACTCCCCGTTCCTCGTGCTTCGTCACCCATTTCTTTGTTTTTACGATCTTAGCTATCTGATACTTGTAAGAGTGACCGGAGGACTAGGTACGTAAATGCTTAAAAGGCTGCGTTAATATTCGTGTGCACTGGATATAACGACAATGGGACTACACCAAATAAAATAAATAAAGTGAACAGAACACATGCAATAAATAAATAAATAACCTAGATAAAATGAATAAAATAAATAAAATAATAATTATTATTATTTATTTGATAAATAATTAAATAATTGAATGAATAAATAAATAAATAGATAAATAATAAAATAATTGAATAAATAAATAAATAAATGAATAATTGAATAAATAATATATATATGACCGACTAGAATAATAGGTTATAATTTCATAAAGAATTAACGAATAACAACAAAAATTCAATAATAGTAAGTCGATTTTAATCACAATACACTGTTGACGTTTGGGCCCGCGCTGGCCCTTTGTCCGCGCTCACGGTCGCCGAGCGATACGCACGCAGAGACAAAAACTATGTTCGAAAATTCTCGACTCGAAATAATATTCGTTCCTTCAAATAATATTTCCAACAGTTTTAACAATTTATATTCAAAACATTGCTAAACAATTTTGTCAAGAAATTTTTTTTCAAAATTTTCACAATAATTTCACTATGATTTTCCCAGAAATTTAAATAATTAATTTTCAACAATTTGCGATAATTACAATAATTTCAATAATTTTAACAATTTTCAATAATTTCGATAATTTTCAATAACTTTCCATGATTCTTAATAATTTCAATAATTTTCAATAATTTCTACAATTTTGAATAATTTCGGTGATTTTCAATAATTTTCAATAATTTCAGTAATTTTTAACAGTTAATAAACATTTGAAAATGTTGATTTAACAAATTTCTAAATAAGTTTTACGCTTTCCATTTACAATTTTCCGACGGAATTAACAATTAATTTAGACAATGAATTTAGACAATCAATTTAAACAATTAGTTTGAACAATTATTTTTCCAACGTGCCCCACGTTGGGCGCCAATTGAGACAGGCGTTTTTCTATTTCGCCTTTCACCTGCCGCGGCCGGGGTCTAACGGCTGGCGGGGCTCTGAGTTTGACAAATGTATTTACGATTTGGGCGCCAATTAGTTTTTATAAAACTAATAAATTCATCTGGGAATTATCTATTTATATTTTAATTTATTATATATGAACTCAGGGGGGCTCGATTGGATGACCCTCAAGCAATAGAGCGAGCAGAAAAGTACGACAAAGAAGCAAGCACTCGGGACTACAATAAAAGTCGGGTACTTACAGTTTTGAAGTCGATATAATTTATTACAATTTCCTCAGACTCCTTATACAATCCTTCCTCGGTATAGTTTGACAAATGTTCCTTTCTATGGTTCCGATTATTGACAAAAATCCTCGAACCTATCCTTCGTTCGATGGTATTGATTGTCAACGAATACTTTATCGTCAATTCCAACAAGATGGGTTTGACGATAATTCCGCGAGTTGACGAGACAATTCGATTCGCAACCTCGATACTTCCTTTTGAGATTTAGATAGACAAGACTATAATTTGTTACGCAGTAGAAAATTAATATAATAAAAACGATCACCCTCTATTGGTGTCGGACGCAAGAGTGACGATCTCCGCGGGCCACGGGCCCGTCGCGAGATCACGCTAGGGAGGGGGTAGTCAAATTTTCCGGCACGCTCGCCCGGGGGGCTCCACTATCGCCTTGGTCAGTGCGACGAATTGACGAGCGGTACATTCAAAATCGTACCCGAAGATTCGTCCTGTCACAATATATATATATTTTGAATGGCGGGCGGTCAATGACCAAGAGCTGGGGGTTAGGGTGATTTGGACAGGGCAATCAGTTCAACGACCTCTGTCGCAACAGCCATGACGCAGCGTGCTCGCGCTGTGGTTGCTATCGCGGCAAAATATATATATCGATATATATATATACGAGCGATTCCACGTGACTTCAGCCACTCAGAAAAAAAATTTTCCACAAATAATTTTAAAAAATTGAGCTATTTTTTTGCAATATATTCACGGAGTGCCGATTTTTTTTTAATTTTTCTGACGGTTTTATCGTTAATTAACGTTTTTTTCTATCTTTCCATTCAAATGGCTGTATCTTTGGCAGGATTTGACGTATTTACATTTGTAAAAAACGAAATTGTGCATCTTTTTAAGGCCTTCCAGAATAAAATTACTGTAGATTTTATCGAGCAAGTTGAACGTCCGTTTCAGGGCAAATGATGCAAAAATATTTTTTTTCTCAAAAAATGCATTTTTCTTTTTTTTTTTCAAAATTCTCCCAAATTCTGAATGCGAAAAAAGAATTTTTGTTATTTTTTATATCGTGGGACCGGCAATCAGTAATGCGTAATTTTACCGATTTCATTAATAGATTTTTTACAGTTTGATTTTTTCGCTTTACGCGATTCAACGAGCATTGATTATCATTAATTTCTCTTTCAAGGAGGCTTTTGAACTCGCGTAAAGTGACTGGAGCACATAAAAAAAAAATCAAACTGAAAAAAATCTATTAATGAAATCGGTAAAATTACGCATTACCGATTGCCGGTCCCACGATATAAAAAATACCAAAAATTCTTTTTTCGTATTCAGAATTTGAGGAAATTTTGAAAAAAAAAATTAAAAATGTATTTTTTGAGAAAAAAAATATTTTTGCATATTTTGCCCTGAAACGGACGTGCAACTTACTCAATAGAATCTAAAGTAATTTTTTTCTGGAAGGTCTCAAAAAGACGCACATTTTCGTTTTTTACAAATGTAAATACGTCAAACCCTGCCAAAGATACAGCCATTTGAATGGAAAAATACAAAAAAACTTTAATTAACGATAAAACCGTCAAATTTTTCTTTTAAAAAATCAGCACTCGGTGAATATATTGCAAAAAAATAGCTCAATTTTTTAAAATTATTTGTGGAAAAATTTTTTTTTGAGTGGCTGAAGTCACGTGGAATCGCTCATATGTATATGAACGTTAAAAGATGTACTACCTTTCTTGTGCTCAAAAAAAAAAATCTATACATGTATATTTATTCGTGAATATTTCTCCGGCATGTAGGCATATACCGCCATAGAAATGTGAATTTCTCTGTTTTAGTTTTTTTTGTTCGTTATTCCGTAGGTCTCTAATAATCGTACTACTTGTGGTTAATGTTAGTACCCATCTTACTAGCTATCTCTAGTTTGAAAGAGAGAGAGAGAAACAAACGGAACAAGAATTTTTATATAAATTACAAATTTTATAAATATTATACATCTCACATACATATTACAAATTACATATATATATCATATACATGTTATAAATTTTGGAAAAATTTCTCTTTCTCTTTTTCTAAAGAAAAACAAAAATTTTCTCTCTTTTTTTGGTTCCTCATAAAGGAAGCTTTGTGACGGTCCGAAAATTTTTTTTCGAGATCTTGATGTCAATAGGTTCAACATGACCTAGAACATCCAGAAATTAAATTTGTAGAAAATGTCTGGATGTATGTGTGTGTGTGTGTGTGTGTGTGTGTGTGTGTGTGTGTGTGTGTGTGTGTGTGTGTGTGTGTGTGTGTGTGTGTGTGTGTGTGTGTGTGTGTGGATCGACCCTCCAAAATTCAAATGTCTATAACTCGAGAACGGCTCAAGCTACAGAGCTCAGATTTTGCACGCATGTGGTGCCATACAATCTCTATGTCCTGTATAATTTGCATTAATCGACGCATCCGTTCGAATTTTACAGCGTTTTGAAATTTTCAAAAAATGTCTGTTCCCACTGTAGCGTCCGCAAATTTTGAGATATTCGTCCAAATAGTTCTTCAAATATAGAGTTATACCCAAGGATGTATGGTATTGCATTTGAGCCGAATCCGTCGAGAATTACGGATTTTATGATATTTTGAATTTTTCAAAAAATGACCTTTGTCGCTTTATTTGTCGTTAACTTCAATCATTCGGATTCAAATTCTCTACAACTATGGAATATCATTAAGCTGTGATGCATATTAAATTTGGCGAAGATCGGCCAATCGGATCGCATTTTAGAGCAATTGGAAATTTTGAAGTTCTAACCTTTGCAAATTCAAAAATAATTGACGGACCGTGGTGAAATTTATAGACGTTCATAAGCTAACGTTCACCTCTATTCGTAAGCAAATTTGGTAGACATTGAACGACGCGTTCAAATTTTATAAAACTTTAATTTTTTATATACGGTCTAGTGTCAATAAACAGTAGAATGAAGGAGCTGCTCCAATTGAACCTGAATTTGCGACGTCGGCGCAATATTTACAAATCTGAACACCTTCTTAGTTCCTATTTATGAGGAAGCCAAAAGATAAGTGCTCCGTCATTGCTCCCTCATTCTGGCTTCCTTATAAATGAATCTTCGTTCACTACTTACAATTCAGAGGAAGAAAATTGCAAGATTCAACTTGCAGCTTGCCTTAAATTATGAGGAAGCGATTTGCAAGTTTCCACTTGCAGCTTTTTTATGAAGCAAGAATTTGCGGAGGCAACCAAAGTTCTTACTCAGCTCTGGCTAAATGACTAACGTTGCTAACGCAGGTATCGTCCGCGGTGGAGGGGAGGGAGCGGGTTGCTCCGGTCTGGCAGCAACCGTAGTGATTTGCTGCGAAAGCCGAAGTTCCATAGGCATGCTAATGTGCTGCGGAGTCAACGACCGTTGTCTTGCCGTCGCATGTCTTTTCTCCCTGTAGCTATCCCTGCGAGAGCGAAGACAGCATCTTTTCAGGGTTCCGAGGAGGCTGCCTCTGAGACAATAGAGTGCTATCCCGGTCACGGTGATGATCGAAATTCCACAACCTCCGTAGGCCCAGTTGCGAGGCTATTGATACCACGTTGTTTCCTCAGGCTTCTTGCTGAGCAGCTCGAGGCTTGATTCGATAGTGGCCAAACTTCCGTCAGTCGATAGCTGCATCTCTGGCAAGGTTGTTTCCATGGCCAGGTTTAATAGGTTTAGCTTTCGTTCATATGCGGCGGCGACCGTGGTGGATAATTCACTGATGTTTGGGTTGATCATTGGTCGGTGGACCCGATTGATGGGGGATGACACAGAGTCCGTGGCTGGGAGAGTGATATGTGGACCATATGCAGTGCATGCCGGCTGCAGCTAGAGTACACCGGTGCCTTCCAGACCATATTGCTCGACGTTCCGTCTCGGCATAGAATTCGCAGATTAATTGTCTCATTCAGTGAATACAGCCAACCATGAGAATGTTCCAGGAAGGTCCACTGTGGCGTGTGACCCCTGGTTATTCGCACGTCGCAAAGACAAAGGGTTTCGAACGTGGGCGAAATAAGCAATTGAGCTTCGCAGGCATCGTCCTGGTGTGCGTCTCTTAGGGCCTCGTGGAGGGGACATACATATCCCGAAAGCCAGGCGAAAGCATTTTTTTTAATAATTGTCGCCGGACAGAAAATATTTGCCGTGCTCGTTTGACAATGCGAGGTAAGGCGCTCGTGGTTGGATGTATGCGGTTCCCGTCGGGCTGCCCTTTACTGCCTGTGGTCGTAAGCACGGGTATAGTCGGTATGTATGGAAGGGTTGCAACTCCAGCAGGGGTAAGGTCACACTGATTAACAATCTACCCTCTTAATAGCGTGTGGAAATCCGACTGATGGCGGAGATATCCGTGGTCCGAAGGTCACTCATCGTAAATGGAAATTCGTGTCACGAAAGGGTAAAAGAAAACGGAAATTTGGGATCACTATGGTTTTTCTATCATATCTCCCGGTCGATCGGTCGGATCGCTAAAACTCGATGGGTTTCATGTTCAGCGCGAAAAAACACATCGAATAGAGCCTTGTGGGAGCTCGAAAGATTGGTAATTCAGTGTTTTTCACGTACCTCGGTTTTTCTTGGTCCTATGGCGAAAAAAAAACAGAAATTTTGGAATCACCATAGTTTTTCGATCAAATCTCCCGTTCTATCGGTCGTATCGCTAAAACTCGGTATGTTTCATGTTCAGCGTGGAAAATCACATCGAATAGAGCCTTGCGGGGGCTCGAAAGATTGGTAATTCAGTGTTTTTCACGTACCTCGGTGTTTCTTGGTCCTATGGCGAAAAAAAACGGAAATTTCGGATCACTATGGTTTTTCGATCAAATCTCCCGTTCTATCG
Organism: Diplazon laetatorius; assembly: GCA_963662125.1. Classification (NCBI taxonomy): domain Eukaryota; kingdom Metazoa; phylum Arthropoda; class Insecta; order Hymenoptera; family Ichneumonidae; genus Diplazon; species Diplazon laetatorius. Next base: position 19,503,890 of record OY759156.1, on the reverse strand, counting down.
GTCGTATCGCTAAAACTCGGTGGGTTTCGTATTTGGAGTAAAGAAACACATCGAATAGAGCCTTGCGTCAACTCGGAAGATTGGTAATTCAGTGTTTATTACGTAACTCGGTTATTCTTGGTCCTATGGCGAAAAAAAAAAATTTGGATCACTATGGTTTTTCGATCATATCTCCCGTTCGATCGGTCGTGACGCTAAAACTCGGTTGGTTTCGTGTTCATCATTATAAAACACATTAAGAAGAGGCTTGCGGGAGCTCGAAAGATTGGTAATTCAGTGTTTTTCACGTACCTCGGTTTTTCTTGGTCCAATGGCTGAAAAAAACGGAAATTTCGGATCACTATGGTTTTTCGATCAAATCTCCCGTTCTATCGGTCGTATCGCTAAAACTCAGTGGGTTTCGTGTTGAGAGTAAAAAAACACATCGAATTTAGCCTTGCGGGAGCTCGAAAGATTGGTAATTCAGTGTTTTTCACGTACCTCGAATTTTTCTTGGTCCTATGGCGAAAAAAAAAACGGAAATTTTGGATCACTATGGTTTTTCGAACATATCTCCCGTTCTATCGGTCGTATCGCTGGAACTCGGTGGGTTTCATGTTCAGCGTGAAAAATCACATCGAATAGAGCCTTGCGGGAGCTCGAAAGATTGGTAATTCAGTGTTTTTCACGTAACTCGGTTTTTCTTGGTCCTATGGCGAAAAAAAACGGAAATTTCGGATCACTATGGTTTTCGTTCAAATCTCCCGTTCTATCAGTCGTATCGCTAAAACTCGGTGGGTTTCGTGTTTAGAGTAAAGAAACACATCGAATAGAGCCTTGCGGCAGCTCGAAAGATTGTTAATTCAGTGTTTATTACGTAACTCGATTATTCTTGGTCCTATAGCGGAAAAAAAAAATTTTGGATCACTACGGTTTTTCGATTATATCTCCCGTTCAATCGGTCGAATCGCAAAAACTCGGTTGATTTCGTGTTCAGCATTATACAACACATTGAAATGAGGCTTGCGGGAGCACGAAAGATCGGTAATTTCGTTTTTTTCAAATATCTCGGTTTTTCTTGGTCCTATGGCGAAAAAAAACGGAAATTTTTCATCACTATAGTTTTTCGATCATATCTCTCGTTCTATCGGTCGTATCGCTGAGACTCGGTGGGTTTAATGTTCAGCGTGGAAAATCACATCGAATGGGGCCTTGCGAAAGCTCGAAAGATTGGTGATTAAGTGTTTTCCACGTACCTCGGTTTTTCTTGGTCCTATGGCAAAACAAAAACGGAAATTTAAGATCACTATGGTTTCCATATCATATCTCCCGTTCTATCGGTCGGATTGCCAAAACTCGATGTGTTTTATGTTCAGCGTAAAAATCACATCGAATAGAGCCTCGCGGGAGCTCGAAAGATTGGTAATTCAGTGTTTTTCACGTACCTCGGTTTTTCTTGGTCTTATGGCTGAAAAAAACAGAAATTTTGGATTACTATGGTTTTTCGATCAGATCTGCCGTTCTATTGGTCGTATCGCTAAAACTCGGTGGGTTTCGTGTTAAGAGTAAAAAAACACATCGAATGGAGCCTTGCGGGAGCTCGAAAGATTGGTAATTCAGTATTTTTCACATACCTCGGTTTTTCTTGGTCCTATGGCGAAAAAAAACGCAAATTTTGGATCACTATGGTTTTTCGATCATATCTCCAGTTCTATCGGTCGTATCGCTTGAACTCGACAAGTTTCGTATTTAGAGTCAAAAAACACATCGAAAAGAGCCTTGCGGGAGCTCGAAATATTGGTAATTCGGTGTTTTTCACGTACCTCGGTTTTTCTTGTTCCTATTGCTGAAAAAAACGGAAATTTCGGATCACTATGGTTTTTCGATCATATCTCCCGTTCTATCGGTCGTATCGCTGAAACTCGGTGAGTTTTATGTTCAGCGTGGAAAATTACATCGAATAAGGCCTTGCGAAAGCTCGAAAGATTGGTAATTAAGTGTTTTCCACGTACCTCGGTTTTTCTTGGTCCAATTGCAAAAAAAAATGGAAATTTAGGATCACTATGGTTTTTTTATCATATATCCCGTTCTATCGGTCGGATCGCTGAAACTCGATGGGTTTCATGTTCAGCGTGGAAAATCACTCCAACTAGAGCCTTTTGGGAGCTTGAAAGATTGGTAATCCAGTGTTTTTCATGTACCTCGGTTTTCCTTGGTCCTATAGCGAAAAAAACGGAAATTTTGGGTCACTATCGTTTTTCGATCATATCTCCAGTTCTATCGGTCGTATCGCTGAAACTTGGTGGGTTTTATGTTCAGCGTGAAAAATCACATCGAATAGAGCCTTGCGGGAGCTCAAAAAATTGGTGATTAAGTGTTTTCCACGTACCTCGGTTTTTCTTGGTCCAATTGCAAAAAAAAAATGGAAATTTAGGATCACTATGATTTTTTTATCATATCTCCCGTTCTATCGGTCGGATCGCTGAAACTCGATGGGTTTCATGTTCAGCGTGGAAAATCACTTTTACTAGAGCCTTTTGGGAGCTTAAAAGATTGGTAATCCAGTGTTTTTCATGTACCTCGGTTGTCCTTAGGCCTATGGCGAAAAAAACGGAAATTTCGGATCACTATGGTTTTTCGATCAAATCTCCCGTTCTATCGGTCGTATCGCTAAAACTCGGTGGGTTTCGTATTTGGAGTAAAGAAACACATCGAATAAAGCCTTGCGTCAACTCGGAAGATTGGTAATTCAGTGTTTATCACGTAACTCGGTTATTCTTGGTCCTATGGCGAAAAAAAACGGAAATTTAAGATCACTATGGTTTCCATATCATATCTCCCGTTCTATCGGTCGGATTGCCAAAACTCGATGTGTTTTATGTTCAGCGTAAAAATCACATCGAATAGAGCCTCGCGGGAGCTCGAAAGATTGGTAATTCAGTGTTTTTCACGTACCTCGGTTTTTCTTGGTCCTATGGCTGAAAAAAACAGAAATTTTTCATAACTATGGTTTTTCGATCATATCTCCCGTTCGATCGGTCGTGACGCTAAAACTCGGTGGGTTTCGTGTTAAGAGTAAAAAAACACATCGAATGGAGCCTTGCGGGAGCTCGAAAGATTGGTAATTCAGTATTTTTCACATACCTCGGTTTTTCTTGGTCCTATGGCGAAAAAAAACGCAAATTTTGGATCACTATGGTTTTTCGATCATATCTCCAGTTCTATCGGTCGTATCGCTTGAACTCGACAAGTTTCGTGTTTAGAGTCAAAAAACACATCAAAAAGAGCCTTGCGGGAGCTCGAAATATTGGTAATTCGGTGTTTTTCACGTACCTCGGTTTTTCTTGTTCCTATAGCTGAAAAAAACGGAAATTTCGGATCACTATGGTTTTTCGATCATATCTCCCGTTCTATCGGTCGTATCGCTGAAACTCGGTGAGTTTCATGTTCAGCGTGGAAAATCACATCGAATGAGGCCTTGCGAAAGCTCGAAAGATTGGTGATTAAGTGTTTTCCACGTACCTCGGTTTTTCTTGGTCCAATTGCAAAAAAAAAATGGAAATTTAGGATCACTATGGTTTTTTTATCATATCTACCGTTCTATCGGTCGGATCGCTGAAACTCCATGGGTTCCATGTTCAGCGTGGAAAATCACTTCAACTAGAGCCTTTTGGGAGCTTGAAAGATTGGTAATCCAGTGTTTTTCATGTACCTCGGTTTTCCTTGGTCCTATAGCGAAAAAAACGGAAATTTTGGGTCACTATCGTTTTTCGATCATATCTCCAGTTCTATCGGTCGTATCGCTGAAACTTGGTGGGTTTTATGTTCAGCGTGAAAAATCACATCGAATAGAGCCTTGCGGGAGCTCAAAAAATTGGTGATTAAGTGTTTTCCACGTACCTCGGTTTTTCTTGGTCCAATTGCAAAAAAAAAATGGAAATTTAGGATCACTATGGTTTTTTTATCATATCTCCCGTTCTATCGGTCGGATCGCTGAAACTCGATGGGTTTCATGTTCAGCGTGGAAAATCACTTTTACTAGAGCCTTTTGGGAGCTTGAAAGATTGGTAATCCAGTGTTTTTCATGTACCTCGGTTTTCCTTAGTCCTATGGCGAAAAAAACGGAAATTTCGGATCACTATGGTTTTTCGATCAAATCTCCCGTTCTATCGGTCGTATCGCTAAAACGGGTTGGGGTCAAAACCCAGAACGAGCAATGTTTAGAAAGGGCAAAAACCCGAACGCGCAATGCTTCGAATGAAAATGTTCAGAAAGGGCAAAACTTCGAATGAGATTGTAGCGAACGTATTATCTGCCGAACGCCTACCAGTCGGCGCGGTTTTCAACATTTCCCGACTTTCGAGCTTTCCCACGCGTAAACTATCAAGGTTAGATATATACCGTCGCAGACTTTTTTATAGGAAATTCAATTCTCTACAACATTGTTTATGTGAACTTTTGGTCTATATAGCGTTGTTTAACCAGCGTTTAGACAGAAACAAAGTAAAACGATAAAAAAATCGATGCATTCTTACCTTCCCGTCAAAACGCTGGTTAAACAACGCTATATAGACCAAAAGTTTACATGAACAATGTTGTAGAGAATTGAATTTCCTATAAAAAAGTCAGTGACGACATATATCTACATATCTGTGATAATTTACGAATGGGAAAGCTCGAAATTCAGGAAATGTCAAAAACCGCGGCGGATTTTTAATTTTTAAAATTATCTTCAATTTAAAGATTATCGTGAATTATCACAGTTAGATATATGCCGTCACTGACTTTTTTATAGGAAATTCAATTCTCTACAACATTGTTTATGTAAACTTTTGGTCTATATAGCGTTGTTCAACCAGCGTTTTGACGGGAAGGTAAGAATGCATCGATTTTTTCATCGTTTTATTTTGTTTCTGTCTAAACGCTGGTTAAACAACGCTATATAGACCAAAAGTTCACATAAACAATGTTGTAGAGAATTGAATTTCCTATAAAAAAGTCCGCGACGGCATATATCTAACCTTGATAGTTTACGCGTGGGAAAGCTCGAAAGTCGGGAAATGTTGAAAACCGCGCCGACTGGTAGGCGTTCGGCATATAATACGTTCGCTACAATCTCATTCGAAGTTTTGCCCTTTCTGAACATTTTCATTCGAAGCATTGCGCGTTCGGGTTTTTGCCCTTTCTAAACATTGCTCGTTCTGGGTTTCGACCCCAACCCGCTAAAACTCGGTGGGTTTCGTATTTGGAGTAAAGAAACACATCGAATAGAGCCTTGCGTCAACTCGGAAGATTGGTAATTCAGTGTTTATCATGTAACTCGGTTATTCTTGGTCCTATGGCGAAAAAAAAAAAAATTTGGATTACTATGGTTTTTCGATCATATCTCCCGTTCGATCGGTCGTGACGCTAAAACTCGGTTGGTTTCGTGTTCATCATTATAAAACACATTAAAATGAGGCTTGCGGGAGCACGAAAGATCGGTAATTTCGTGTTTTTCAAATATCTCGGTTTTTCTTGGTTCTATGGCGAAAGAAAACGGAAATTTTTCATCGCTATGGTTTTTCGATCATATCTCCCGTTCTATCGGTCGTATCGCTAAAACTCGGTGGGTTTCATGTTAAGCGTGAAAAATCACATCGAATTTAGCCTTGCGGAAGCTCGAAAGATTGGTAATTCAGTGTTCTTCACGTACCTCCAATTTTTCTTGGTCCTATGGCGAAAAAAAAAACGGAAATTTTGGATCACTATGGTTTTTCGATCATATCTCCCGTTCTATCGGTCGTATCGCTAAAACTCGGTGGGTTTCATGTTCAGCGTGGAAAACTACTCCAACTAGAGCCTTTTGGGAGCTTGAAAGATTGGTAATCCAGTGTTTTTCATGTACCTCGGTTTTCCTTGGCCCTATGGCGAAAAAAACGGAAATTTTGGGTCACTATGGTTTTTCGATCATATCTCCAGTTCTATCGGTCGTATCGCTGAAACTTGGTGGGTTTTATGTTCAGCGTGAAAAATCACATCGAATAGGGCCTTGCGAAAGCTCGAAAGATTGGTGATTGAGTGTTTTCCACGTACCTCGGTTTTTCTTGGTCCAATTGCAAAAAAAAAAATGGAAATTTAGGATCACTATGGTTTTTTTATCATATCTCCCGTTCTATCGGTCGGATCGCTGAAACTCGATGGGTTTCATGTTCAGCGTGGAAAATCACTTTAACTAGAGCCTTTTGGGAGCTTGAAAGATTGGTAATCCAGTGTTTTTCATGTACCTCGGTTTTCCTTGGTCCTATGGCGACAAAAACGGAAATATTGGGTCACTATGGTTTTTCGATCATATCTCCAGTTCTATCGGTCGTATCGCTGAAACTTGGTGGGTGTTATGTTCAGCGTGAAAAATCACATCGAATAGAGCCTTGCGGGAGCGCGAAAGATTGGTAATTCGGTGTTTTTCACGTACCTCGGTTTTCCTTGGTCCTATAGCGAAAAAAACGGAAATTTTGGGTCACTATCGTTTTTCGATCATATCTCCAGTTCTATCGGTCGTATCGCTGAAACTTGGTGGGTTTTATGTTCAGCGTGAAAAATCACATCGAATAGAGCCTTGCGGGAGCTCAAAAAATTGGTGACTAAGTGTTTTCCACGTACCTCGGTTTTTCTTGGTCCAATTGCAGAAAAAAAATGGAAATTTAGGATCACTATGATTTTTTTATCATATCTCCCGTTCTATCGGTCGGATCGCTGAAACTCGATGGGTTTCATGTTCAGCGTGGAAAATCACGTTTACTAGAGCCTTTTGGGAGCTTGAAAGATTGGTAATCCAGTGTTTTTCATGTACCTCGGTTTTCCTTAGGCCTATGGCGAAAAAAACGGAAATTTCGGATCACTATGGTTTTTCGATCCAATCTCCCGTTCTATCGGTCGTATCGCTAAAACTCGGTGGGTTTCGTATTTGGAGTAAAGAAACACATCGAATGAAGCCTTGCGTCAACTCGGAAGATTGGTAATTCAGTGTTTATCACGTAACTCGGTTATTCTTGGTCCTATGGCGAAAAAAAAAAAATTTGGATCACTATGGTTTTTCGATCATATCTCCCGTTCGATCGGTCGTGACGCTATAACTCGGTGGGTTTCGTGTTAAGAGTCAAAAAACACACCGAATGGAGCCTTGCGGGAGCTCGAAAGATTGGTAATTCAGTATTTTTCACATACCTCGGTTTTTCTTGGTCCTATGGCGAAAAAAAACGCAAATTTTGGATCACTATGGTTTTTCGATCATATCTCCAGTTCTATCGGTCGTATCGCTTGAACTCGACAAGTTTCGTGTTTAGAGTCAAAAAACACATCAAAAAGAGCCTTGCGGGAGCTCGAAATATTGGTAATTCGGTGTTTTTCACGTACCTCGGTTTTTCTTGTTCCTATAGCTGAAAAAAAACGGAAATTTCGGATCACTATGGTTTTTCGATCATATCTCCCGTTCTATCGGTCGTATCGCTGAAACTCGGTGAGTTTCATGTTCAGCGTGGAAAATCACATCGAATGAGGCCTTGCGAAAGCTCGAAAGATTGGTAATTAAGTGTTTTCCACGTACCTCGGTTTTTCTTGGTCCAATTGCAAAAAAAAATGGAAATTTAGGATCACTATGGTTTTTTTATCATATCTACCGTTCTATCGGTCGGATCGCTGAAACTCGATGGGTTTCATGTTCAGCACGGAAAATCACTTCAACTAGAGCCTTTTGGGAGCTTGAAAGATTGGTAATCCAGTGTTTTTCATGTACCTCGGTTTTCCTTGGTCCTATAGCGAAAAAAACGGAAATTTTGGGTCACTATCGTTTTTCGATCATATCTCCAGTTCTATCGGTCGTATCGCTGAAACTTGGTGGGTTTTATGTTCAGCGTGAAAAATCACATCGAATAGAGCCTTGCGGGAGCTCAAAAAATTGGTGATTAAGTGTTTTCCACGTACCTCGGTTTTTCTTGGTCCAATTGCAAAAAAAAAAATGGAAATTTAGGATCACTATGGTTTTTTTATCATATCTCCCGTTCTATCGGTCGGATCGCTGAAACTCGATGGGTTTCATGTTCAGCGTGGAAAATCACTTTTACTAGAGCCTTTTGGGAGCTTGAAAGATTGGTAATCCAGTGTTTTTCATGTACCTCGGTTTTCCTTAGTCCTATGGCGAAAAAAACGGAAATTTCGGATCACTATGGTTTTTCGATCAAATCTCCCGTTCTATCGGTCGTATCGCTAAAACTCGGTGGGTTTCGTATTTGGAGTAAAGAAACACATCGAATAGAGCCTTGCGTCAACTCGGAAGATTGGTAATTCAGTGTTTATCACGTAACTCGGTTATTCTTGGTCCTATGGCGAAAAAAAAAAAATTTGGATCACTATGGTTTTTCGATCATATCTCCCGTTCGATCGGTCGTGACGCTAAAACTCGGTTGGTTTCGTGTTCATCATTATAAAACACATTAAAATGAGGCTTGCGGGAGCACGAAAGATCGGTAATTTCGTGTTTTTCAAATATCTCGGTTTTTCTTGGTTCTATGGCGAATGAAAACGGAAATTTTTCATAACTATGGTTTTTCGATCATATCTCCCGTTCTATCGGTCGTATCGCTAAAACTCGGTGGGTTTCATGTTAAGCGTGAAAAATCACATCGAATAGAGCCTTGCGGGAGCTCGAAAGATTGGTAATTCAGTGTTTTTCACGTACCTCGGTTTTTCTTGGTCCTATGGCTGAAAAGAACGGAAATTTCGGATCACTATGGTTTTTCGATCAAATCTCCCGTTCTATCGGTCGTATCGCTAAAACTCACTGGGTTTCGTGTTAAGAGTAAAAAAACACATCGAATTTAGCCTTGCGGAAGCTCGAAAGATTGGTAATTCAGTGTTCTTCACGTACCTCCAATTTTCCTTGGTCCTATGGCGAAAAAAAAACGGAAATTTTCGATCACTATGGTTTTTCGATCATATCTCCCGTTCTATCGGTCGTATCGCTAAAACTCGGTGGGTTTCATGTTCAGCGTGGAAAACTACTCCAACTAGAGCCTTTTGGGAGCTTGAAAGATTGGTAATCCAGTGTTTTTCATGTACCTCGGTTTTCCTTGGCCCTATGGCGAAAAAAACGGAAATTTTGAGTCACTATGGTTTTTCGATCATATCTCCAGTTCTATCGGCCGTATCGCTGAAACTTGGTGGGTTTTATGTTCAGCGTGAAAAATCACATCGAAAAGAGCCTTGCGGGAGCTCGAAAGATTGGTGATTAAGTGTTTTCCACGTACCTCGGTTTTTCTTGGTCCTATGGCGAAAAAAAACCGAAAATTTAGGATCACTATGGTTTCCATATCATATCTCCCGTTCTATCGGTCGGATTGCCAAAACTCGATGTGTTTTATGTTCAGCGTGAAAAATCACATCGAATAGAGCCTCGCGGGAGCTCGAAAGATTGGTAAATCAGTGTTTTTCACATACCTCGGTTTTTCTTGGTCCTATGGCGAAAAAAAACGCAAATTTTGGATCACTATGGTTTTTCGATTATATCTCCAGTTCTATCGGTCGTATCGCTTGAACTCGACAAGTTTCGTGTTTAGAGTCAAAAAACACATCGAAAAGAGCCTTGCGGGAGCTCGAAATATTGGTAATTCGGTGTTTTTCACGTACCTCGGTTTTTCTTGTTCCTATAGCTGAAAAAAAAGGAAATTTCGGATCACTATAGTTTTTCGATCATATCTCCAGTTCTATCGGTCGTATCGCTAAAACTTGGTGGGTTTTATGTTCAGCGTGAAAAATCACATCGAATAGGGCCTTGCGAAAGCTCGAAAGATTGGTGATCGAGTGTTTTCCACGTACCTCGGTTTTTCTTGGTCCAATTGCAAAAAAAAAATGGAAATTTAGGATCACTATGGTTTTTCTATCATATCTCCCGTTCTATCGGTCGGATCGCTGAAACTCGATGGGTTTCATGTTCAGCGTGGAAAATCACTTTAACTAGAGCCTTTTGGGAGCTTGAAAGATTGGTAATCCAGTGTTTTTCATGTACCTCGGTTTCCTTGGTCCTATGGCGACAAAAACGGAAATATTGGGTCACTATGGTTTTTCGATCATATCTCCAGTTCTATCGGTCGTATCGCTGAAACGTGGTGGGTGTTATGTTCAGCGTGAAAAATCACATCGAATAGAGCCTTGCGGGAGCGCGAAAGATTGGTAATTCGGTGTTTTTCACGTACCTCGGTTTTTCTTGGTCCTATGGCTGAAAAAAACGGAAATTTCGGATCACTATGGTTTTTCGATCATATCTCCCGTTCTATCCGTCGTATCGCTGAAACTCGGTGAGTTTCATGTTCAGCGTGAAAAATCACATCAAATAGGGCCTCGCGAAAGCTCGAAAGATTGGTCATTAATTGTTTTCCACGTACCTCGGTTTTTCTTGGTCCAATTGCAAAAAAAAAAAAAATGGAAATTTAGGATCACTATGGTTTTTTTATCATATCACCCGTTCTATCGGTCGGATCGCTGAAACTCGATGGGTATCATGTTCGGCGTGGAAAATCACTTTAACTAGAGCCTTTTGGGAGCTTGAAAGATTGGTAATCCAGTGTTCTTCATGTACCTCGGTTTTCCTTAGCCCTATGGCGAAAAAAACGGAAATTTCGGATCACTATGGTTTTTCGATCAAATCTCCCGTTCTATCGGTCGTATCGCTAAAACTCGGTGGGTTTCGTATTTGGAGTAAAAAAACACAGCGAATAGAGCCTTGCGTCAACTCGGAAGATTGGTAATTCAGTGTTTATTACGTAACCCGGTTATTCATGGTCCTATGGCGAAAAAAAAAAAATTTGGATCACTATGGTTTTTCGATCATATCTCCCGTTCGGTCGGTCGTGACGCTAAAACTCGGTCGGTTTCGTGTTTATCATTATAAAACACATTGAAATGAGGCTTGCGGGAGCACGAAAGATCGGTAATTTCGTGTTTTTCAAATATCTCGGTTTTTCTTGGTTCTATGGCGAAAGAAAACGGAAATTTTTCATAACTATGGTTTTTCGATCATATCTCCCGTTCTATCGGTCGTATCGCTAAAACTCGGTGGGTTTCATGTTAAGCGTGAAAAATCACATCGAATAGAGCCTTGCGGGAGCTCGAAAGATTGGTAATTCAGTGTTTTTCACGTACCTCGGTTTGTCTTGGTCCTATGGCTGAAAAAAACGGAAATTTCGGATCACTATGGTTTTTCGATCAAATCTCCCGTTCTATCGGTCGTATCGCTAAAACTCACTGGGTTTCGTGTTAAGAGTAAAAAATTACATCGAATTTAGCCTTGCGGAAGCTCGAAAGATTGGTAATTCAGTGTTCTTCACGTACCTCCAATTTTCCTTGGTCCTATGGCGAAAAAAAAAACGGAAATTTTGGATCACTATGGTTTTTCGATCATATCTCCCGTTCTATCGGTCGTATCGCTAAAACTCGGTGGGTTTCATGTTCAGCGTGGAAAACTACTCCAACTAGAGCCTTTTGGGAGCTTGAAAGATTGGTAATCCAGTGTTTTTCATGTACCTCGGTTTTCCTTGGCCCTATGGCGAAAAAAACGGAAATTTTGAGTCACTATGGTTTTTCGATCATATCTCCAGTTCTATCGGTCGTATCGCTGAAACTTGGTGGGTTTTATGTTCAGCGTGAAAAATCACATCGAAAAGAGCCTTGCGGGAGCTCGAAAGATTGGTGATTAAGTGTTTTCCACGTACCTCGGTTTTTCTTGGTCCTATGGCGAAAAAAAACCGAAAATTTAGGATCACTATGGTTTCCATATCATATCTCCCGTTCTATCGGTCGGATTGCCAAAACTCGATGTGTTTTATGTTCAGCGTGAAAAATCACATCGAATAGAGCCTCGCGGGAGCTCGAAAGATTGGTAAATCAGTGTTTTTCACATACCTCGGTTTTTCTTGGTCCTATGGCGAAAAAAAACGCAAATTTTGGATCACTATGGTTTTTCGATTATATCTCCAGTTCTATCGGTCGTATCGCTTGAACTCGACAAGTTTCGTGTTTAGAGTCAAAAAACACATCGAAAAGAGCCTTGCGGGAGCTCGAAATATTGGTAATTCGGTGTTTTTCACGTACCTCGGTTTTTCTTGTTCCTATAGCTGAAAAAAACGGAAATTTCGGATCACTATAGTTTTTCGATCATATCTCCAGTTCTATCGGTCGTATCGCTAAAACTTGGTGGGTTTTATGTTCAGCGTGAAAAATCACATCGAATAGGGCCTTGCGAAAGCTCGAAAGATTGGTGATTGAGTGTTTTCCACGTACCTCGGTTTTTCTTGGTCCAATTGCAAAAAAAAATGGAAATTTAGGATCACTATGGTTTTTCTATCATATCTCCCGTTTTATCGGTCGGATCGCTGAAACCCGATGGGTTTCATGTTCAGCGTGGAAAATCACTTTAACTAGAGCCTTTTGGGAGCTTGAAAGATTGGTAATCCAGTGTTTTTCATGTACCTCGGTTTTCCTTGGTCCTATGGCGACAAAAACGGAAATATTGGGTCACTATGGTTTTTCGATCATATCTCCAGTTCTATCGGTCGTATCGCTGAAACTTGGTGGGTGTTATGTTCAGCGTGAAAAATCACATCGAATAGAGCCTTGCGGGAGCGCGAAAGATTGGTAATTCGGTGTTCTTCACGTACCTCGGTTTTTCTTGGTCCTATGGCTGAAAAAAACGGAAATTTCGGATCACTATGGTTTTTCGATCATATCTCCCGTTCTATCCGTCGTATCGCTGAAACTCGGTGAGTTTCATGTTCAGCGTGAAAAATCACATCAAATAGGGCCTCGCGAAAGCTCGAAAGATTGGTCATTAATTGTTTTCCACGTACCTCGGTTTTTCTTGGTCCAATTGGCAAAAAAAAAAAAATGGAAATTTAGGATCACTATGGTTTTTTTATCATATCACCCGTTCTATCGGTCGGATCGCTGAAACTCGATGGGTATCATGTTCGGCGTGGAAAATCACTTTAACTAGAGCCTTTTGGGAGCTTGAAAGATTGGTAATCCAGTGTTCTTCATGTACCTCGGTTTTCCTTAGCCCTATGGCGAAAAAAACGGAAATTTCGGATCACTATGGTTTTTCGATCAAATCTCCCGTTCTATCGGTCGTATCGCTAAAACTCGGTGGGTTTCGTATTTGGAGTAAAGAAACACAGCGAATAGAGCCTTGCGTCAACTCGGAAGATTGGTAATTCAGTGTTTATTACGTAACCCGGTTATTCTTGGTCCTATGGCGAAAAAAAAAAAATTTGGATCACTATGGTTTTTCGATCATATCTCCCGTTCGGTCGGTCGTGACGCTAAAACTCGGTCGGTTTCGTGTTTATCATTATAAAACACATTGAAATGAGGCTTGCGGGAGCACGAAAGATCGGTAATTTCGTGTTTTTCAAATATCTCCGTTTTTCTTGGTTCTATGGCGAAAGAAAACGGAAATTTTTCATCACTATGGTTTTTCTATCATATCTCCCGTTCTATCGGTCGTATCGCTAAAACTCGGTGGGTTTCATGTTGAGCGTGGAAAATCACATCGAATAGAGCCTTGAGGGAGCTCGAAAGATTGGTAATTCAGTGTTTTTCACGTATCTCGGTTTTTCTTGGTCCTATGGCTGAAAAAAACGGAAATTTCGGATCACTATGGTTTTTCGATCAAATCTCCCGTTCTATCGGTCGTATCGCTAAAACTCACTGGGTTTCGTATTTAGAGTAAAAAAACACATCGAATTTAGCCTTGCGGAAGCTCGAAAGATTGGTAATTCAGTGTTCTTCACGTACCTCCAATTTTTCTTGGTCTTATGGCGAAAAAAAAAACGGAAATTTTGGGTCACTATGGTTTTTCGATCATATCTCCAGTTCTATCGGTCGTATCGCTGAAACTTGGTGGGTTTTATGTTCAGCGTGAAAAATCACATCGAATAGAGCCTCGTGGGAGCTCGAAAGATTGGTAAATCATTGTTTTTCACGTACCTCGGTTTTTCTTGGTCCTATGGCTGAAAAAAACGGAAATTTTGGATTACTATGGTTTTTCGATCAGATCTGCCGTTTTATTGGTCGTATCGCTAAAACTCGGTGGGTTTCGTGTTAAGAGTAAAAAAACACATCGAATAGAGCCTTGCGGGAGCTCGAAATCTTGGTAATTCGGTGTTTTTCACGTACCTCGGTTTTTCTTGTTCCTATAGCTGAAAAAAACGGAAATTTCGGATCACTATAGTTTTTCGATCATATCTCCCGTTCTATCGGTCGTATCGCTGAAACTCGGTGAGTTTCATGTTCAGCGTGAAAAATCACATCAAATAGGGCCTTGCGAAAGCTCAAAAGATTGGTGATTAAGTGTTTTCCACGTACCTCGGTTTTTCTTGGTCCAATTGCAAAAAAAAATGGAAATTTAGGATCACTATGGTTTTCTTATCATATCTCCCGTTCTATCGGTCGGATCGCTGAAACTCGATGGGTTTCATGTTCAGCGTGGAAAATCACTTTAACTAGAGCCTTTTGGGAGCTTGAAAGATTGGTAATCCAGTGTTTTCCATGTACCTCGGTTTTCCTTGGTCCTATGGCGACAAAAACGGAAATTTTGGGTCACTATGGTTTTTCGATCATATCTCCAGTTCTATCGGTCGTATCGCTGAAACTTGGTGAGTCTTATGTTCAGAGTGAAAAATCACATCGAATAGAGCCTTGCGGGAGCTCGAAAGATTGGTAATTCGGTGTTTTTCACGTACCTCGGTTTTTCTTGGTCCTATGGCTGAAAAAAACGGAAATTTCGGATCACTATGGTTTTTCGATCGAATCTCCCGTTCTATCGGTCGTATCGCTAAAACTCACTGGGTTTTGTGTTTAGAGTAAAAAAACACATCGAATTTAGCCTTGCGGAAGCTCGAAAGATTGGTAATTCAGTGTTCTTCACGTACCTCTAATTTTTCTTGGTCTTATGGCGAAAAAAAAACGGAAATTTTGGATCACTATGGTTTTTCGATCATATCTCCCGTTCTATCGGTCTTATCGCTGAAACTCGGTGGGTTTCATGTTCAGCGTGGAAAATTACTCTAACTAGAGCCTTTTGGGAGCTTGAAAGATTGGTAATCCAGTCTTTTTCATGTACCTCGGTTTCCCTTCGTCCTATGGCGAAAATAACGGAAATTTTGGGTCACTATGGTTTTTCGATCATATCTCCAGTTCTATCGGTCGTATCGCTGAAACTTGGTGGGTTTTATGTTCAGCGTGAAAAATCACATCGAATAGAGCCTTGCAGGAGCTCGAAAGATTGGTAATTAAGTGTTTTCCACGTACCTCGGTTTTTCTTGGTCCTATGGCAAAAAAAAAACGGAAATTTAGGATCACTATGGTTTCCATATCATATCTCCCGTTCTATCGGTCGGATTGCCAAAACTCGATGTGTTTTATGTTCAGCGTGAAAAATTACATCGAATAGAGCCTCGTGGGAGCTCGAAAGATTGGTAAATCAGTGTTTTTCACGTACCTCGGTTTTTCTTGGTCCTATGGCTGAAAAAAACGGAAATTTTGGATCACTATGGTTTTTCGATTATATCTATAGTTCTATCGGTCGTATCGCTTGAACTCGACAAGTTTCGTGTTTAGAGTCAAAAAACACATCGAAAAGAGCCTTGCGGGAGCTCGAAATCTTGGTAATTCGGTGTTTTTCACGTACCTCGGTTTTTCTTGTTCCTATAGCTGAAAAAAACGGAAATTTCGGATCACTATAGTTTTTCGATCATATCTCCCGTTCTATCGGTCGTATCGCTGAAACTCGGTGAGTTTCATGTTCAGCGTGAAAAATCACATCGAATAGGGCCTTGCGAAAGCTCGAAAGATTGGTGATTGAGTGTTTTCCACGTACCTCGGTTTTTCTTGGTCCAATTGCAAAAAAAAATGGAAATTTAGGATCACTATGGTTTTTTTATCATATCTCCCGTTCTATCGGTCGGATCGCTGAAACTCGATGGGTTTCATGTTCAGCGTAGAAAATCACTTTAACTAGAGCCTTTTGGGAGCTTGAAAGATTGGTAATCCAGTGTTTTTCATGTACCTCGGTTTTCCTTGGTCCTATGGCGACAAAAACGGAAATTTTGGGTCACTATGGTTTTTCGATCATATCTCCAGTTCTATCGGTCGTATCGCTGAAACTTGGTGAGTCTTATGTTCAGAGTGAGAATCACATCGAATAGAGCCTCGTGGGAGCTCGAAAGATTAGTAAATCAGTGTTTTTCACGTACCTCGGTTTTTCTTGGTCCTATGGCTGAAAAAAACGGAAATTTTGGATCACTATGGTTTTTCGATCAAATCTCCCGTTCTATCGGTCGTATCGCTAAAACTCACTGGGTTTCATGTTCAGCGTGGAAAATCACTTTTACTAGAGCCTTTTGGGAGCTTAAAAGATTGGTAATCCAGTGTTTTTCATGTACCTCGGTTGTCCTTAGGCCTATGGCGAAAAAAACGGAAATTTCGGATCACTATGGTTTTTCGATCAAATCTCCCGTTCTATCGGTCGTATCGCTAAAACTCGGTGGGTTTCGTATTTGGAGTAAAGAAACACATCGAATAAAGCCTTGCGTCAACTCGGAAGATTGGTAATTCAGTGTTTATCACGTAACTCGGTTATTCTTGGTCCTATGGCGAAAAAAAAACGGAAATTTAAGATCACTATGGTTTCCATATCATATCTCCCGTTCTATCGGTCGGATTGCCAAAACTCGATGTGTTTTATGTTTAGCGTAAAAATCACATCGAATAGAGCCTCGCGGGAGCTCGAAAGATTGGTAATTCAGTGTTTTTCACGTACCTCGGTTTTTCTTGGTCCTATGGCTGAAAAAAACAGAAATTTTTCATAACTATGGTTTTTCGATCATATCTCCCGTTCGATCGGTCGTGACGCTAAAACTCGGTGGGTTTCGTGTTAAGAGTAAAAAAACACATCGAATGGAGCCTTGCGGGAGCTCGAAAGATTGGTAATTCAGTATTTTTCACATACCTCGGTTTTTCTTGTTCCTATAGCTGAAAAAAACGGAAATTTCGGATCACTATGGTTTTTCGATCATATCTCCCGTTCTATCGGTCGTATCGCTGAAACTCGGTGAGTTTCATGTTCAGCGTGGAAAATCACATCGAATGAGGCCTTGCGAAAGCTCGAAAGATTGGTGATTAAGTGTTTTCCACGTACCTCGGTTTTTCTTGGTCCAATTGCAAAAAAAAAAATGGAAATTTAGGATCACTATGGTTTTTTTATCATATCTACCGTTCTATCGGTCGGATCGCTGAAACTCGATGGGTTCCATGTTCAGCGTGGAAAATCACTTCAACTAGAGCCTTTTGGGAGCTTGAAAGATTGGTAATCCAGTGTTTTTCATGTACCTCGGTTTTCCTTGGTCCTATAGCGAAAAAAACGGAAATTTTGGGTCACTATCGTTTTTCGATCATATCTCCAGTTCTATCGGTCGTATCGCTGAAACTTGGTGGGTTTTATGTTCAGCGTGAAAAATCACATCGAATAGAGCCTTGCGGGAGCTCAAAAAATTAGTGATTAAGTGTTTTCCACGTACCTCGGTTTTTCTTGGTCCAATTGCAAAAAAAAAATGGAAATTTAGGATCACTATGGTTTTTTTATCATATCTCCCGTTCTATCGGTCGGATCGCTGAAACTCGATGGGTTTCATGTTCAGCGTGGAAAATCACTTTTACTAGAGCCTTTTGGGAGCTTGAAAGATTGGTTTTCCAGTGTTTTTCATGTACCTCGGTTTTCCTTAGTCCTATGGCGAAAAAAACGGAAATTTCGGATCACTATGGTTTTTCGATCAAATCTCCCGTTCTATCGGTCGTATCGCTAAAACTCGGTGGGTTTCGCATTTGGAGTAAAGAAACACATCAAATAGAGCCTTGCGTCAACTCGGAAGATTGGTAATTCAGTGTTTATCATGTAACTCGGTTATTCTTGGTCCTATGGCGAAAAAAAAAAAATTTGGATTACTATGGTTTTTCGATCATATCTCCCGTTCGATCAGTCGTGACGCTAAAACTCGGTTGGTTTCGTGTTCATTATTATAAAACACATTAAAATGAGGCTTGCGGGAGCACGAAAGATCGGTAATTTCGTGTTTTTCAAATATCTCGGTTTTTCTTGGTTCTATGGCGAAAGAAAACGGAAATTTTTCATCGCTATGGTTTTTCGATCATATCTCCCGTTCTATCGGTCGTATCGCTAAAACTCGGTGGGTTTCATGTTAAGCGTGAAAAATCACATCGAATTTAGCCTTGCGGAAGCTCGAAAGATTGGTAATTCAGTGTTCTTCACGTACCTCCAATTTTTCTTGGTCCTATGGCGAAAAAAAAAACGGAAATTTTGGATCACTATGGTTTTTCGATCATATCTCCCGTTCTATCGGTCGTATCGCTAAAACTCGGTGGGTTTCATGTTCAGCGTGGAAAACTACTCCAACTAGAGCCTTTTGGGAGCTTGAAAGATTGGTAATCCAGTGTTTTTCATGTACCTCGGTTTTCCTTGGCCCTATGGCGAAAAAAACGGAAATTTTGGGTCACTATGGTTTTTCGATCATATCTCCAGTTCTATCGGTCGTATCGCTGAAACTTGGTGGGTTTTATGTTCAGCGTGAAAAATCACATCGAATAGGGCCTCGCGAAAGCTCGAAAGATTGGTGATTGAGTGTTTTCCACGTACCTCGGTTTTTCTTGGTCCAATTGCAAAAAAACAAATGGAAATTTAGGATCACTATGGTTTTTTTATCATATCTCCCGTTCTATCGGTCGGATCGCTGAAACTCGATGGGTTTCATGTTCAGCGTGGAAAATCACTTTAACTAGAGCCTTTTGGGAGCTTGAAAGATTGGTAATCCAGTGTTTTTCATGTACCTCGGTTTTCCTTGGTCCTATGGCGACAAAAACGGAAATATTGGGTCACTATGGTTTTTCGATCATATCTCCAGTTCTATCGGTCGTATCGCTGAAACTTGGTGGGTGTTATGTTCAGCGTGAAAAATCACATCGAATAGAGCCTTGCGGGAGCGCGAAAGATTGGTAATTCGGTGTTTTTCACGTACCTCGGTTTTTCTTGTTCCTATGGCTGAAAAAAACGGAAATTTCGGATCACTATGGTTTTTCGATCATATCTCCCGTTCTATCGGTCGTATCGCTGAAACTCGGTGAGTTTCATGTTCAGCGTGGAAATCACATCGAATAAGGCCTTGCGAAAGCTCGAAAGATTGGTGATTAAGTGTTTTCCACGTACCTCGGTTTTTCTTGGTCCAATTGCAAAAAAAAATGGAAATTTAGGATCACTATGGTTTTTTTATCATATCTCCCGTTCTATCGGTCGGATCGCTGAAACTCGATGGGTTTCATGTTCAGCGTGGAAAATCACTTTAACTAGAGCCTTTTGGGAGCTTGAAAGATTGGTAATCCAGTGTTTTTCATGTACCTCGGTTTTCCTTGGTCCTATAGCGAAAAAAACGGAAATTTTGGGTCACTATCGTTTTTCGATCATATCTCCAGTTCTATCGGTCGTATCGCTGAAACTTGGTGGGTTTTATGTTCAGCGTGAAAAATCACATCGAATAGAGCCTTGCGGGAGCTCAAAAAATTGGTGATTAAGTGTTTTCCACGTACCTCGGTTTTTCTTGGTCCAATTGCAAAAAAAAAATGGAAATTTAGGATCACTATGATTTTTTTATCATATCTCCCGTTCTATCGGTCGGATCGCTGAAACTCGATGGGTTTCATGTTCAGCGTGGAAAATCACTTTTACTAGAGCCTTTTGGGAGCTTGAAAGATTGGTAATCCAGTGTTTTTCATGTACCTCGGTTTTCCTTAGGCCTATGGCGAAAAAAACGGAAATTTCGGATCACTATGGTTTTTCGATCCAATCTCCCGTTCTATCGGTCGTATCGCTAAAACTCGGTGGGTTTCGTATTTGGAGTAAAGAAACACATCGAATGAAGCCTTGCGTCAACTCGGAAGATTGGTAATTCAGTGTTTTTCACGTAACTCGGTTATTCTTGGTCCTATGGCGAAAAAAAAAAATTTGGATCACTATGGTTTTTCGATCATATCTCCCGTTCGATCGGTCGTGACGCTATAACTCGGTGGGTTTCGTGTTAAGAGTCAAAAAACACACCGAATGGAGCCTTGCGGGAGCTCGAAAGATTGGTAATTCAGTATTTTTCACATACCTCGGTTTTTCTTGGTCCTATGGCGAAAAAAAACGCAAATTTTGGATCACTATGGTTTTTCGATCATATCTCCAGTTCTATCGGTCGTATCGCTTGAACTCGACAAGTTTCGTGTTTAGAGTCAAAAAACACATCAAAAAGAGCCTTGCGGGAGCTCGAAATATTGGTAATTCGGTGTTTTTCACGTACCTCGGTTTTTCTTGTTCCTATAGCTGAAAAAAACGGAAATTTCGGATCACTATGGTTTTTCGATCATATCTCCCGTTCTATCGGTCGTATCGCTGAAACTCGGTGAGTTTCATGTTCAGCGTGGAAAATCACATCGAATGAGGCCTTGCGAAAGCTCGAAAGATTGGTATTTAAGTGTTTTCCACGTACCTCGGTTTTTCTTGGTCCAATTGCAAAAAAAAAATGGAAATTTAGGATCACTATGGTTTTTTTATCATATCTACCGTTCTATCGGTCGGATCGCTGAAACTCGATGGGTTTCATGTTCAGCGTGGAAAATCACTTCAACTAGAGCCTTTTGGGAGCTTGAAAGATTGGTAATCCAGTGTTTTTCATGTACCTCGGTTTTCCTTGGTCCTATAGCGAAAAAAACGGAAATTTTGGGTCACTATCGTTTTTCGATCATATCTCCAGTTCTATCGGTCGTATCGCTGAAACTTGGTGGGTTTTATGTTCAGCGTGAAAAATCA
The DNA here is from genome assembly GCA_963662125.1 of Diplazon laetatorius. NCBI lineage: Eukaryota > Metazoa > Arthropoda > Insecta > Hymenoptera > Ichneumonidae > Diplazon > Diplazon laetatorius. The sequence goes on along the minus strand of OY759156.1, from coordinate 19,482,967 downwards.
CATCGAATAGAGCCTTGCGGGAGCTCAAAAAATTGGTGATTAAGTGTTTTCCACGTACCTCGGTTTTTCTTGGTCCAATTGCAAAAAAAAAAATGGAAATTTAGGATCACTATGGTTTTTTTATCATATCTCCCGTTCTATCGGTCGGATCGCTGAAACTCGATGGGTTTCATGTTCAGCGTGGAAAATCACTTTTACTAGAGCCTTTTGGGAGCTTGAAAGATTGGTAATCCAGTGTTTTTCATGTACCTCGGTTTTCCTTAGTCCTATGGCGAAAAAAACGGAAATTTCGGATCACTATGGTTTTTCGATCAAATCTCCCGTTCTATCGGTCGTATCGCTAAAACTCGGTGGGTTTCGTATTTGGAGTAAAGAAACACATCGAATAGAGCCTTGCGTTAACTCGGAAGATTGGTAATTCAGTGTTTATCACGTAACTCGGTTATTCTTGGTCCTATGGCGAAAAAAAAAAAATTTGGATCACTATGGTTTTTCGATCATATCTCCCGTTCGATCGGTCGTGACGCTAAAACTCGGTTGGTTTCGTGTTCATCATTATAAAACACATTAAAATGAGGCTTGCGGGAGCACGAAAGATCGGGAATTTCGTGTTTTTCAAATATCTCGGTTTTTCTTGGTTCTATGGCGAAAGAAAACGGAAATTTTTCATAACTATGGTTTTTCGATCATATCTCCCGTTCTATCGGTCGTATCGCTAAAACTCGGTGGGTTTCATGTTAAGCGTGAAAAATCACATCGAATAGAGCCTTGCGGGAGCTCGAAAGATTGGTAAATCAGTGTTTTTCACATATTTCGGTTTTTCTTGGTCCTATGGCGAAAAAAAACGCAAATTTTGGATCACTATGGTTTTTCGATTATATCTCCAGTTCTATCGGTCGTATCGCTTGAACTCGACAAGTTTCGTGTTTAGAGTCAAAAAACACATCGAAAAGAGCCTTGCGGGAGCTCGAAATATTGGTAATTCGGTGTTTTTCACGTACCTCGGTTTTTCTTGTTCCTATAGCTGAAAAAAACGGAAATTTCGGATCACTATAGTTTTTCGATCATATCTCCAGTTCTATCGGTCGTATCGCTAAAACTTGGTGGGTTTTATGTTCAGCGTGAAAAATCACATCGAATAGGGCCTTGCGGGAGCTCGAAAGATTGGTAATTCAGTGTTTTTCACGTACCTCGGTTTTTCTTGGTCCTATGGCTGAAAAAAACGGAAATTTCGGATCACTATGGTTTTTCGATCAAATCTCCCGTTCTATCGGTCGTATCGCTAAAACTCACTGGGTTTCGTGTTAAGAGTAAAAAAACACATCGAATTTAGCCTTGCGGAAGCTCGAAAGATTGGTAATTCAGTGTTCTTCACGTACCTCCAATTTTCCTTGGTCCTATGGCGAAAAAAAAAACGGAAATTCTGGATCACTATGGTTTTTCGATCATATCTCCCGTTCTATCGGTCGTATCGCTAAAACTCGGTGAGTTTCATGTTCAGCGTGGAAAACTACTCCAACTAGAGCCTTTTGGGAGCTTGAAAGATTGGTAATCCAGTGTTTTTCATGTACCTCGGTTTTCCTTGGCCCTATGGCGAAAAAAACGGAAATTTTGAGTCACTATGGTTTTTCGATCATATCTCCAGTTCTATCGGTCGTATCGCTGAAACTTGGTGGGTTTTATGTTCAGCGTGGAAAATCACATCGAAAAGAGCCTTGCGGGAGCTCGAAAGATTGGTGATTAAGTGTTTTCCACGTACCTCGGTTTTTCTTGGTCCTATGGCGAAAAAAAACCGAAAATTTAGGATCACTATGGTTTCCATATCATATCTCCCGTTCTATCGGTCGGATTGCCAAAACTCGATGTGTTTTATGTTCAGCGTGAAAAATCACATCGAATAGAGCCTCGCGGGAGCTCGGAAGATTGGTAAATCAGTGTTTTTCACATACCTCGGTTTTTCTTGGTCCTATGGCGAAAAAAAACGCAAATTTTGGATCACTATGGTTTTTCGATTATATCTCCAGTTCTATCGGTCGTATCGCTTGAACTCGACAAGTTTCGTGTTTAGAGTCAAAAAACACATCGAAAAGAGCCTTGCGGGAGCTCGAAATATTGGTAATTCGGTGTTTTTCACGTACCTCGGTTTTTCTTGTTCCTATAGCTGAAAAAAACGGAAATTTCGGATCACTATAGTTTTTCGATCATATCTCCAGTTCTATCGGTCGTATCGCTAAAACTTGGTGGGTTTTATGTTCAGCGTGAAAAATCACATCAAATAGGGCCTCGCGAAAGCTCGAAAGATTGGTCATTAATTGTTTTCCACGTACCTCGGTTTTTCTTGGTCCAATTGCAAAAAAAAAAAAAATGGAAATTTAGGATCACTATGGTTTTTTTATCATATCACCCGTTCTATCGGTCGCATCGCTGAAACTCGATGGGTATCATGTTCGGCGTGGAAAATCACTTTAACTAGAGCCTTTTGGGAGCTTGAAAGATTGGTAATCCAGTGTTCTTCATGTACCTCGGTTTTCCTTAGCCCTATGGCGAAAAAAACGGAAATTTCGGATCACTATGGTTTTTCGATCAAATCTCCCGTTCTATCGGTCGTATCGCTAAAACTCGGTGGGTTTCGTATTTGGAGTAAAGAAACACAGCGAATAGAGCCTTGCGTCAACTCGGAAGATTGGTAATTCAGTGTTTATTACGTAACCCGGTTATTCTTGGTCCTATGGCGAAAAAAAAAAAATTTGGATCACTATGGTTTTTCGATCATATCTCCCGTTCGGTCGGTCGTGACGCTAAAACTCGGTCGGTTTCGTGTTTATCATTATAAAACACATTGAAATGAGGCTTGCGGGAGCACGAAAGATCGGTAATTTCGTGTTTTTCAAATATCTCGGTTTTTCTTGGTTCTATGGCGAAAGAAAACGGAAATTTTTCATAACTATGGTTTTTCGATCATATCTCCCGTTCTATCGGTCGTATCGCTAAAACTCGGTGGGTTTCATGTTAAGCGTGAAAAATCACATCGAATAGAGCCTTGCGGGAGCTCGAAAGATTGGTAATTCAGTGTTTTTCACGTACCTCGGTTTTTCTTGGTCCTATGGCTGAAAAAAACGGAAATTTCGGATCACTGTGGTTTTTCGATCAAATCTCCCGTTCTATCGGTCGTATCGCTAAAACTCACTGGGTTTCGTGTTAAGAGTAAAAAATTACATCGAATTTAGCCTTGCGGAAGCTCGAAAGATTGGTAATTCAGTGTTCTTCACGTACCTCCAATTTTCCTTGGTCCTATGGCGAAAAAAAAAACGGAAATTTTGGATCACTATGGTTTTTCGATCATATCTCCCGTTCTATCGGTCGTATCGCTAAAACTCGGTGGGTTTCATGTTCAGCGTGGAAAACTACTCCAACGAGAGCCTTTTGGGAGCTTGAAAGATTGGTAATCCAGTGTTTTTCATGTACCTCGGTTTTCCTTGGCCCTATGGCGAAAAAAACGGAAATTTTGAGTCACTATGGTTTTTCGATCATATCTCCAGTTCTATCGGTCGTATCGCTGAAACTTGGTGGGTTTTATGTTCAGCGTGAAAAATCACATCGAAAAGAGCCTTGCGGGAGCTCGAAAGATTGGTGATTAAGTGTTTTCCACGTACCTCGGTTTTTCTTGGTCCTATGGCGAAAAAAAAAAGAAAATTTAGGATCACTATGGTTTCCATATCATATCTCCCGTTCTATCGGTCGGATTGCCAAAACTCGATGTGTTTTATGTTCAGCGTGAAAAATCACATCGAATAGAGCCTCGCGGGAGCTCGAAAGATTGGTAAATCAGTGTTTTTCACATACCTCGGTTTTTCCTATGTTTGGTCCTATGGCGAAAAAAAACGCAAATTTTGGATCACTATGGTTTTTCGGTTTGGTCCTATGGCGAAAAAAAACGCAAATTTTGGATCACTATGGTTTTTCGATTATATCTCCAGTTCTATCGGTCGTATCGCTTGAACTCGACAAGTTTCGCGTTTAGAGTCAAAAAACACATCGAAAAGAGCCTTGCGGGAGCTCGAAATATTGGTAATTCGGTGTTTTTCACGTACCTCGGTTTTTCTTGTTCCTATAGCTGAAAAAAACGGAAATTTCGGATCACTATAGTTTCTCGATCATATCTCCAGTTCTATCGGTCGTATCGCTAAAACTTGGTGGGTTTTATGTTCAGCGTGAAAAATCACATCGAATAGGGCCTTGCGAAAGCTCGAAAGATTGGTGATTGAGTGTTTTACAGGTACCTCGGTTTTTCTTGGTCCAATTGCAAAAAAAAAAATGGAAATTTAGGATCACTATGGTTTTTCTATCATATCTCCCGTTCTATCGGTCGGATCGCTGAAACTCGTGCGTGGAAGAAACTTCAGCGTGGAAAATCACTTTAACTAGAGCCTTTTGGGAGCTTGAAAGATTGGTAATCCAGTGTTTTTCATGTACCTCGGTTTTCCTTGGTCCTATGGCGACAAAAACGGAAATGTTTGGTCACTATGGTTTTTCGATCATATCTCCAGTTCTATCGGTCGTATCGCTGAAACTTGGTGGGTGTTATGTTCAGCGTGAAAAATCACATCGTATAGAGCCTTGCGGGAGCGCGAAAGATTGGTAATTCGGTGTTCTTCACGTACCTCGGTTTTTCTTGGTCCTATGGCTGAAAAAAACGGAAATTTCGGATCACTATGGTTTTTCGATCATATCTCCCGTTCTATCCGTCGTATCGCTGAACGTCGGCGAGTTTCATGTTCAGCGTGAAAAATCACATCAAATAGGGCCTCGCGAAAGCTCGAGAGATTGGTCATTAAGTGTTTTCCACGTACCTCGGTTTTTCTTGGTCCAATTGCAAAAAAAAAAAAAATGGAAATTCAGGATCACTATGGTTTTTTTATCATATCACCCGTTCTATCGGTCGGATCGCTGAAACTCGATGGGTATCATGTTCGGCGTGAAAAATCACTTTAACTAGAGCCTTTTGGGAGCTTGAAAAATTGGTATCCCAGTGTTTTTCATGTACCTCGGTTTTCCTTGGCCCTATAGCAAAAAAAACGGAAATTTCGGATCACTATGGTTTTTCGATCAAATCTCCCGTTCTATCGGTCGTATCGCTAAAACTCGGTCGGTGTCATGTTGAGCGTGAAAAATCACATCGAATAGAGACTTGCGGGAGCTCAAAAAATTGGTGATTAAGTGTTTTCCACGTACCTCGGTTTTTCTTGGTCCAATTGCAAAAAAAAAATGGAAATTTAGGATCACTATGGTTTTTTTATCATATCTCCCGTTCTATCGGTCGGATCGCTGAAACTCGATAGGTTTCATGTTCAGCGTGGAAAATCACTTTAACTAGAGCCTTTTGGGAGCTTGAAAGATTGGTAATCCAGTGTTTTTCATGTACCTCGGTTTTCCTTGGTCCTATGGCGACAAAAACGGAAATTTTGGGTCACTATGGTTTTTCGATCATATCTCCAGTTCTATCGGTCGTATCGCTGCAACTTGGTGAGTCTTATGTTCAGAGTAAAAAATCACATCGGATAGAGCCTCGTGGGAGCTCGAAAGATTGGTAAATCAGTGTTTTTCACGTACCTCGGTTTTTCTTGGTCCTATGGCTGAAAAAAACGGAAATTTTGGATCACTATGGTTTTTCGATTATATCTCCAGTTCTATCGGTCGTATCGCTTGAACTCGACAAGTTTCGTGTTTAGAGTCAAAAAACACATCGAAAAGAGCCTTGCGGGAGCTCGAAATCTTGGTAATTCGGTGTTTTTCACGTACCTCGGTTTTTCTTGTTCCTATAGCTGAAAAAAACGGAAATTTCGGATCACTATAGTTTTTCGATCATACCTCCCGTTCTATCGGTCGTATCGCTGAAACTCGGTGAGTTTCATGTTCAGCGTGAAAAATCACATCGAATAGGGCCTTGCGAAAGCTCGAAAGATTGGTGATTAAGTGTTTTCCACGTACCTCGGTTTTTCTTGGTCCAATTGCAAAAAAAAAATGGAAATTTAGGATCACTATGGTTTTTTTATCATATCTCCCGTTCTATCGGTCGGATCGCTGAAACTCGATGGGTTTCATGTTCAGCGTGCAAAATCACTTTAACTAGAGCCTTTTGGGAGCTTTAAAGATTGGTAATCCAGTGTTTTTCATGTACCTCGGTTTTCCTTGGTCCTATGGCGACAAAAACGGAAATTTTGGGTCACTATGGTTTTTCGATCATATCTCCAGTTCTATCGGTCGTATCGCTGAAACTTGGTGAGTCTTATGTTCAGAGTGAAAAATCACATCGAATAGAGCCTTGCGGGAGCTCGAAAGATTGGTAATTCGGTGTTTTTCACGTACCTCGGTTTTTCTTGGTCCTATGGCTGAAAAAAACGGAAATTTCGGATCACTATGGTTTTTCGATCATATCTCCCGTTCTATCGGTCGTATCGCTGAACGTTTGTGAGTTTCATGTTCAGCGTGAAAAATCACATCAAATAGGGCCTCGCGAAAGCTCGAAAGATTGGTCATTAAGTGTTTTCCGCGTACCTCGGTTTTTCTTGGTCCAATTGCAAAAAAAAAAAAAATGGAAATACAGGATCACTATGGTTTTTTTATCATATCACCCGTTCTATCGGTCGGATCGCTGAAACTCGATGGGTATCATGTTCGGCGTGGAAAATCACTTTAACTAGAGCCTTTTGGGAGCTTGAAAGATTGGTAATCCAGTGTTCTTCATGTACCTCGGTTTTCCTTAGCCCTATGGCGAAAAAAACGGAAATTTCGGATCACTATGGTTTTTCGATCAAATCTCCCGTTCTATCGGTCGTATCGCTAAAACTCGGTGGGTTTCGTATTTGGAGTAAAGAAACACAGCGAATAGAGCCTTGCGTCAACTCGGAAGATTGGTAATTCAGTGTTTATTACGTAACCCGGTTATTCTTGGTCCTATGGCGAAAAAAAAAAAATTTGGATCACTATGGTTTTTCGATCATATCTCCCGTTCGGTCGGTCGTGACGCTAAAACTCGGTCGGTTTCGTGTTTATCATTATAAAACACATTGAAATGAGGCTTGCGGGAGCACGAAAGATCGGTAATTTCGTGTTTTTCAAATATCTCGGTTTTTCTTGGTTCTATGGCGAAAGAAAACGGAAATTTTTCATAACTATGGTTTTTCGATCATATCTCCCGTTCTATCGGTCGTATCGCTAAAACTCGGTGGGTTTCATGTTAAGCGTGAAAAATCACATCGAATAGAGCCTTGCGGGAGCTCGAAAGATTGGTAATTCAGTGTTTTTCACGTACCTCGGTTTTTCTTGGTCCTATGGCTGAAAAAAACGGAAATTTCGGATCACTGTGGTTTTTCGATCAAATCTCCCGTTCTATCGGTCGTATCGCTAAAACTCACTGGGTTTCGTGTTAAGAGTAAAAAATTACATCGAATTTAGCCTTGCGGAAGCTCGAAAGATTGGTAATTCAGTGTTCTTCACGTACCTCCAATTTTCCTTGGTCCTATGGCGAAAAAAAAAACGGAAATTTTGGATCACTATGGTTTTTCGATCATATCTCCCGTTCTATCGGTCGTATCGCTAAAACTCGGTGGGTTTCATGTTCAGCGTGGAAAACTACTCCAACGAGAGCCTTTTGGGAGCTTGAAAGATTGGTAATCCAGTGTTTTTCATGTACCTCGGTTTTCCTTGGCCCTATGGCGAAAAAAACGGAAATTTTGAGTCACTATGGTTTTTCGATCATATCTCCAGTTCTATCGGTCGTATCGCTGAAACTTGGTGGGTTTTATGTTCAGCGTGAAAAATCACATCGAAAAGAGCCTTGCGGGAGCTCGAAAGATTGGTGATTAAGTGTTTTCCACGTACCTCGGTTTTTCTTGGTCCTATGGCGAAAAAAAAAAGAAAATTTAGGATCACTATGGTTTCCATATCATATCTCCCGTTCTATCGGTCGGATTGCCAAAACTCGATGTGTTTTATGTTCAGCGTGAAAAATCACATCGAATAGAGCCTCGCGGGAGCTCGAAAGATTGGTAAATCAGTGTTTTTCACATACCTCGGTTTTTCCTATGTTTGGTCCTATGGCGAAAAAAAACGCAAATTTTGGATCACTATGGTTTTTCGGTTTGGTCCTATGGCGAAAAAAAACGCAAATTTTGGATCACTATGGTTTTTCGATTATATCTCCAGTTCTATCGGTCGTATCGCTTGAACTCGACAAGTTTCGCGTTTAGAGTCAAAAAACACATCGAAAAGAGCCTTGCGGGAGCTCGAAATATTGGTAATTCGGTGTTTTTCACGTACCTCGGTTTTTCTTGTTCCTATAGCTGAAAAAAACGGAAATTTCGGATCACTATAGTTTCTCGATCATATCTCCAGTTCTATCGGTCGTATCGCTAAAACTTGGTGGGTTTTATGTTCAGCGTGAAAAATCACATCGAATAGGGCCTTGCGAAAGCTCGAAAGATTGGTGATTGAGTGTTTTACAGGTACCTCGGTTTTTCTTGGTCCAATTGCAAAAAAAAAAATGGAAATTTAGGATCACTATGGTTTTTCTATCATATCTCCCGTTCTATCGGTCGGATCGCTGAAACTCGTGCGTGGAAGAAACTTCAGCGTGGAAAATCACTTTAACTAGAGCCTTTTGGGAGCTTGAAAGATTGGTAATCCAGTGTTTTTCATGTACCTCGGTTTTCCTTGGTCCTATGGCGACAAAAACGGAAATGTTTGGTCACTATGGTTTTTCGATCATATCTCCAGTTCTATCGGTCGTATCGCTGAAACTTGGTGGGTGTTATGTTCAGCGTGAAAAATCACATCGTATAGAGCCTTGCGGGAGCGCGAAAGATTGGTAATTCGGTGTTCTTCACGTACCTCGGTTTTTCTTGGTCCTATGGCTGAAAAAAACGGAAATTTCGGATCACTATGGTTTTTCGATCATATCTCCCGTTCTATCCGTCGTATCGCTGAACGTCGGCGAGTTTCATGTTCAGCGTGAAAAATCACATCAAATAGGGCCTCGCGAAAGCTCGAGAGATTGGTCATTAAGTGTTTTCCACGTACCTCGGTTTTTCTTGGTCCAATTGCAAAAAAAAAAAAAATGGAAATTCAGGATCACTATGGTTTTTTTATCATATCACCCGTTCTATCGGTCGGATCGCTGAAACTCGATGGGTATCATGTTCGGCGTGAAAAATCACTTTAACTAGAGCCTTTTGGGAGCTTGAAAAATTGGTATCCCAGTGTTTTTCATGTACCTCGGTTTTCCTTGGCCCTATAGCAAAAAAAACGGAAATTTCGGATCACTATGGTTTTTCGATCAAATCTCCCGTTCTATCGGTCGTATCGCTAAAACTCGGTCGGTGTCATGTTGAGCGTGAAAAATCACATCGAATAGAGACTTGCGGGAGCTCAAAAAATTGGTGATTAAGTGTTTTCCACGTACCTCGGTTTTTCTTGGTCCAATTGCAAAAAAAAAATGGAAATTTAGGATCACTATGGTTTTTTTATCATATCTCCCGTTCTATCGGTCGGATCGCTGAAACTCGATAGGTTTCATGTTCAGCGTGGAAAATCACTTTAACTAGAGCCTTTTGGGAGCTTGAAAGATTGGTAATCCAGTGTTTTTCATGTACCTCGGTTTTCCTTGGTCCTATGGCGACAAAAACGGAAATTTTGGGTCACTATGGTTTTTCGATCATATCTCCAGTTCTATCGGTCGTATCGCTGCAACTTGGTGAGTCTTATGTTCAGAGTAAAAAATCACATCGGATAGAGCCTCGTGGGAGCTCGAAAGATTGGTAAATCAGTGTTTTTCACGTACCTCGGTTTTTCTTGGTCCTATGGCTGAAAAAAACGGAAATTTTGGATCACTATGGTTTTTCGATTATATCTCCAGTTCTATCGGTCGTATCGCTTGAACTCGACAAGTTTCGTGTTTAGAGTCAAAAAACACATCGAAAAGAGCCTTGCGGGAGCTCGAAATCTTGGTAATTCGGTGTTTTTCACGTACCTCGGTTTTTCTTGTTCCTATAGCTGAAAAAAACGGAAATTTCGGATCACTATAGTTTTTCGATCATACCTCCCGTTCTATCGGTCGTATCGCTGAAACTCGGTGAGTTTCATGTTCAGCGTGAAAAATCACATCGAATAGGGCCTTGCGAAAGCTCGAAAGATTGGTGATTAAGTGTTTTCCACGTACCTCGGTTTTTCTTGGTCCAATTGCAAAAAAAAAATGGAAATTTAGGATCACTATGGTTTTTTTATCATATCTCCCGTTCTATCGGTCGGATCGCTGAAACTCGATGGGTTTCATGTTCAGCGTGCAAAATCACTTTAACTAGAGCCTTTTGGGAGCTTTAAAGATTGGTAATCCAGTGTTTTTCATGTACCTCGGTTTTCCTTGGTCCTATGGCGACAAAAACGGAAATTTTGGGTCACTATGGTTTTTCGATCATATCTCCAGTTCTATCGGTCGTATCGCTGAAACTTGGTGAGTCTTATGTTCAGAGTGAAAAATCACATCGAATAGAGCCTTGCGGGAGCTCGAAAGATTGGTAATTCGGTGTTTTTCACGTACCTCGGTTTTTCTTGGTCCTATGGCTGAAAAAAACGGAAATTTCGGATCACTATGGTTTTTCGATCATATCTCCCGTTCTATCGGTCGTATCGCTGAACGTTTGTGAGTTTCATGTTCAGCGTGAAAAATCACATCAAATAGGGCCTCGCGAAAGCTCGAAAGATTGGTCATTAAGTGTTTTCCGCGTACCTCGGTTTTTCTTGGTCCAATTGCAAAAAAAAAAAAAATGGAAATACAGGATCACTATGGTTTTTTTATCATATCACCCGTTCTATCGGTCGGATCGCTGAAACTCGATGGGTATCATGTTCGGCGTGGAAAATTACTTTAACCAGAGCCTTTTGGGAGCTTGAAAAATTGGTAATCCAGTGTTTTTCATGTACCTCGGTTTTCCTTGGTCCTATGGCGACAAAAACGGAAATTTTGGGTCACTATGGTTTTTCGATCATATCTCCAGTTCTATCGGTCGTATCGCTGAAACTTGGTGAGTCTTATGTTCAGAGTGAAAAATCACATCGAATAGAGCCTTGCGGGAGCTCGAAAGATTGGTAATTCGGTGTTTTTCACGTACCTCGGTTTTTCTTGGTCCTATGGCTGAAAAAAACGGAAATTTCGGATCACTATGGTTTTTCGATCAAATCTCCCGTTCTATCGGTCGTATCGCTAAAACTCGGTGGGTGTCATGTTGAGCGTGAAAAATCACATCGAATAGAGCCTTGCGGGAGCTCAAAAGATTGGTAATTCAGTGTTTTTCACGTACCTCGGTTTTTCTTGGTCCTATGGCTAAAAAAAACGGAAATTTTGGATCACTATGGTTTTTCGATCATATCTCCCGTTCTATCGGTCTTATCGCTAAAACTCGGTGGGTTTCATGTTCAGCGTGGAAAATCACTTCAACTAGAGCCTTTTGGGAGCTTGAAAGATTGGTAATCTAGTGTTTTTCATGTACCTCGGTTTTCCTTGGTCCTATAGCGGAAAAAACGGAAATTTTGGGTCACTATCGTTTTTCGATCATATCTCCAGTTCTATCGGTCGTATCGCTGAAACTTGGTGGGTTTTATGTTCAGCGTGAAAAATCACATCGAATAGAGCCTTGCGGGGGCTCCAAAATCTGGTGATTAAGTGTTTTCCACGTACCTCGGTTTTTCTTGGTCCAATTGCAAAAAAAAAATGGAAATTTAGGATCACTATGGTTTTTTTATCATATCTCCCGTTCTATCGGTCGGATCGCTGAAACTCGATGGGTTTCATGTTCAGCGTGGAAAATCACTTTCACTAGAGCCTTTTGGGAGCTTGAAAGATTGGTAATCCAGTGTTTTTCATGTACCTCGGTTTTCCTTAGTCCTATGGCGAAAAAAACGGAAATTTCGGATCACTATGGTTTTTCGATCAAATCTCCCGTTCTATCGGTCGTATCGCTAAAACTCGGTGGGTTTCGTATTTGGAGTAAAGAAACACATCGAATAGAGCCTTGCGTCAACTCGGAAGATTGGTGATTCAGTGTTTATCACGTAACTCGGTTATTCTTGGTCCTATGGCGTAAAAAAAAAAAATTTGGATCACTATGGTTTTTCGATCATATCTCCCGTTCGATCGGTCGTGACGCTAAAACTCGGTTGGTTTCGTGTTCATCATTATAAAACACATTAAAATGAGGCTTGCGGGAGCACGAAAGATCGGTAATTTCGTGTTTTTCAAATATCTCGGTTTTTCTTGGTCCTATGGCTGAAAAAAACGGAAATTTCGGATCACTATGGTTTTTCGATCAAATCTCCCGTTCTATCGGTCGTATCGCTAAAACTCACTGGGTTTCGTGTTATGAGTAAAAAAACACATCGAATATAGCCTTGCGGAAGCTCGAAAGATTGGTAATTCAGTGTTCTTCACGTACCTCCAATTTTTCTTGGTCCTATGGCAAAAAAAAAACGGAAATTTTGGATCACTATGGTTTTTCGATCATATCTCCCGTTCTATCGGTCGTATCGCTAAAACTCGGTGGGTTTTATGTTCAGCGTGGAAAACTACTCCAACTAGAGCCTTTTGGGAGCTTGAAAGATTGGTAATCGAGTGTTTTTCATGTACCTCGGTTTTCCTTGGCCCTATGGCGAAAAAAACGGAAATTTTAGGTCACTATGGTTTTTCGATCATATCTCCCGTTCTATCCGTCGTATCGCTGAAACTCGGTGAGTTTCATGTTCAGCGTGAAAAATCACATCAAATAGGGCCTCGCGAAAGCTCGAAAGATTGGTAATTAAGTGGTTTCCACGTACCTCGGTTTTTCTTGGTCCAATTGCAAAAAAAAAAATGGAAATTTAGGATCACTATGGTTTTTTTATCATATCACCCGTTCTATCGGTCGGATCGCTGAAACTCGATGGGTATCATGTTCGGCGTGGAAAATCACTTTAACTAGAGCCTTTTGGGAGCTTGAAAGAGTGGTAATCCAGTGTTCTTCATGTACCTCGGTTTTCCTTAGCCCTATGGCGAAAAAAACGGAAATTTCGGATCACTATGGTTTTTCGATCAAATCTCCCGTTCTATCGGTCGTATCGCTGAAACTCGGTGGGTTTCGTATTTGGAGTGAAGAAACACAGCGAATAGAGCCTTGCGTCAACTCGGAAGATTGGTAATTCAGTGTTTATTACGTAACCCGGTTATTCTTGGTCCTATGGCGAAAAAAAAAAATTTGGATCACTATGGTTTTTCGATCATATCTCCCGTTCGATCGGTCGTGACGCTAAAACTCGGTCGGTTTCGTGTTCATCATTATAAAACACGTTGAAATGAGGCTTGCGGGAGCACGAAAGATCGGTAATTTCGTGTTTTTCAAATATCTCCGTTTTTCTTGGTTCTATGGCGAAAGAAAACGGAAATTTTTCATCACTATGGTTTTTCGATCATATCTCCCGTTCTATCGGTCGTATCGCTAAAACTCGGTGGGTTTCATGTTGAGCGTGGAAAATCACATCGAATAGAGCCTTGAGGGAGCTCGAAAGATTGATAATTCAGTGTTTTTCACGTACCTCGGTTTTTCTTGGTCCTATGGCTGAAAAAAACGGAAATTTCGGATCACTATGGTTTTTTGATCAAATCTCCCGTTCTATCGGTCGTATCGCTAAAACTCACTGGGTTTCGTGTTTAGAGTAAAAAAACACATCGAATTTAGCCTTGCAGAAGCTCGAAAGATTGGCAATTCAGTGTTCTTCACGTACCTCCAATTTTTCTTGGTCTTATGGCGAAAAAAAAACGGAAATTTTGGATCACTATGGTTTTTCGATCATATCTCCCGTCCTATCGGTCTTATCGCTAAAACTCGGTGGGTGTCATGTTGAGCGTGAAAAATCACATCGAATAGAGCCTTGCGGGAGCTCAAAAGATTGGTAATTCAGTGTTTTTCACGTACCTCGGTTTTTCTTGGTCCTATGGCTAAAAAAAACGGAAATTTTGGATCACTATGGTTTTTCGATCATATCTCCCGTTCTATCGGTCTTATCGCTAAAACTCGGTGGGTTTCATGTTCAGCGTGGAAAATCACTTCAACTAGAGCCTTTTGGGAGCTTGAAAGATTGGTAATCCAGTGTTTTTCATGTACCTCGGTTTTCCTTGGTCCTATAGCGGAAAAAACGGAAATTTTGGGTCACTATCGTTTTTCGATCATATCTCCAGTTCTATCGGTCGTATCGCTGAAACTTGGTGGGTTTTATGTTCAGCGTGAAAAATCACATCGAATAGAGCCTTGCGGGGGCTCCAAAATCTGGTGATTAAGTGTTTTCCACGTACCTCGGTTTTTCTTGGTCCAATTGCAAAAAAAAAATGGAAATTTAGGATCACTATGGTTTTTTTATCATATCTCCCGTTCTATCGGTCGGATCGCTGAAACTCGATGGGTTTCATGTTCAGCGTGGAAAATCACTTTCACTAGAGCCTTTTGGGAGCTTGAAAGATTGGTAATCCAGTGTTTTTCATGTACCTCGGTTTTCCTTAGTCCTATGGCGAAAAAAACGGAAATTTCGGATCACTATGGTTTTTCGATCAAATCTCCCGTTCTATCGGTCGTATCGCTAAAACTCGGTGGGTTTCGTATTTGGAGTAAAGAAACACATCGAATAGAGCCTTGCGTCAACTCGGAAGATTGGTAATTCAGTGTTTATCACCTAACTCGGTTATTCTTGGTCCTATGGCGTAAAAAAAAAAAATTTGGATCACTATGGTTTTTCGATCATATCTCCCGTTCGATCGGTCGTGACGCTAAAACTCGGTTGGTTTCGTGTTCATCATTATAAAACACATTAAAATGAGGCTTGCGGGAGCACGAAAGATCGGTAATTTCGTGTTTTTCAAATATCTCGGTTTTTCTTGGTCCTATGGCTGAAAAAAACGGAAATTTCGGATCACTATGGTTTTTCGATCAAATCTCCCGTTCTATCGGTCGTATCGCTAAAACTCACTGGGTTTCGTGTTATGAGTAAAAAAACACATCGAATATAGCCTTGCGGAAGCTCGAAAGATTGGTAATTCAGTGTTCTTCACGTACCTCCAATTTTTCTTGGTCCTATGGCAAAAAAAAAACGGAAATTTTGGATCACTATGGTTTTTCGATCATATCTCCCGTTCTATCGGTCGTATCGCTAAAACTCGGTGGGTTTTATGTTCAGCGTGGAAAACTACTCCAACTAGAGCCTTTTGGGAGCTTGAAAGATTGGTAATCCAGTGTTTTTCATGTACCTCGGTTTTCCTTGGCCCTATGGCGAAAAAAACGGAAATTTTAGGTCACTATGGTTTTTCGATCATATCTCCCGTTCTATCCGTCGTATCGCTGAAACTCGGTGAGTTTCATGTTCAGCGTGAAAAATCACATCAAATAGGGCCTCGCGAAATCTCGAAAGATTGGTCATTAAGTGTTTTCCACGTACCTCGGTTTTTCTTGGTCCAATTGCAAAAAAAAAAAATGGAAATTTAGGATCACTATGGTTTTTTTATCATATCACCCGTTCTATCGGTCGGATCGCTGAAACTCGATGGGTATCATGTTCGGCGTGGAAAATCACTTTAACTAGAGCCTTTTGGGAGCTTGAAAGATTGGTAATCCAGTGTTCTTCATGTACCTCGGTTTTCCTTAGCCCTATGGCGAAAAAAACGGAAATTTCGGATCACTATGGTTTTTCGATCAAATCTCCCGTTCTATCGGTCGTATCGCTAAAACTCGGTGGGTTTCGTATTTGGAGTGAAGAAACACAGCGAATAGAGCCTTGCGTCAACTCGGAAGATTGGTAATTCAGTGTTTATTACGTAACCCGGGTATTCTTGGTCCTATGGCGAAAAAAAAAAAATTTGGATCACTATGGTTTTTCGATCATATCTCCCGTTCGATCGGTCGTGACGCTAAAACTCGGTCGGTTTCGTGTTCATCATTATAAAACACGTTGAAATGAGGCTTGCGGGAGCACGAAAGATCGGTAATTTCGTGTTTTTCAAATATCTCCGTTTTTCTTGGTTCTATGGCGAAAGAAAACGGAAATTTTTCATCACTATGGTTTTTCGATCATATCTCCCGTTCTATCGGTCGTATCGCTAAAACTCGGTGGGTTTCATGTTGAGCGTGGAAAATCACATCGAATAGAGCCTTGAGGGAGCTCGAAAGATTGATAATTCAGTGTTTTTCACGTACCTCGGTTTTTCTTGGTCCTATGGCTGAAAAAAACGGAAATTTCGGATCACTATGGTTTTTTGATCAAATCTCCCGTTCTATCGGTCGTATCGCTAAAACTCACTGGGTTTCGTGTTGAGAGTAAACAAACACATCGAATTTAGCCTTGCAGAAGCTCGAAAGATTGGCAATTCAGTGTTCTTCACGTACCTCCAATTTTTCTTGGTCTTATGGCGAAAAAAAAAACGGAAATTTTGGATCACTATGGTTTTTCGATCATATCTCCCGTTCTATCGGTCTTATCGCTAAAACTCGGTGGGTTTTATGTTTAGCGTGGAAAATTACTCTAACTAGAGCCTTTTGGGAGCTTGAAAGATTGGTAATCCAGTGTTTTTCATGTACCTCGGTTTTCCTTGGTCCTATGGCGAAAAAAACGGAAATTTTGGGTCACTATGGTTTTTTGATCATATCTCCAGTTCTATCGGTCGTATCGCTGAAACTTGGTGGGTTTTATGTTCAGCGTGAAAAATCACATCGAATAGAGCCGTGCGGGAGCTCGAAAGATTAGTGATTAAGTGTTTTCCACGTACCTCGGTTTTTCTTGGTCCTATGGCAAAAAAAAAAACGGAAATTTAGGATCACTATGGTTTCCATATCATATCTCCCGTTCTATCGGTCGGATTGCCAAAACTCGATGTGTTTTATGTTCAGCGTGAAAAATCACATCGAATAGAGCCTCGTGGGAGCTCGAAAGATTGGTAAATCAGTGTTTTTCACGTACCTCGGTTTTTCTTGGTCCTATGGCTGAAAAAAACGGAAATTTTGGATTACTATGGTTTTTCGATCAGATCTGCCGTTCTATTGGTCGTATCGCTAAAACTCGGTGGGTTTCGTGTTAAGAGTAAAAAAACACATCGCATGGAGCCTTGCGGGAGCTCGAAAGATTGGTAATTCAGTGGTCTTCACATACCTCGGTTTCTCTTGGTCCTATGGCGAAAAAAAACGCAAATTTTGGATCACTATGGTTTTTCGATTATATCTCCAGTTCTATCGGTCGTATCGCTTGAACTCGACAAGTTTCGTGTTTAGAGTCAAAAAACACATCGAATAGAGCCTTGCGGGAGCTCGAAATCTTGGTAATTCGGTGTTTTTCACGTACCTCGGTTTTTCTTGTTCCTATAGCTGAAAAAAACGGAAATTTCGGATCACTATAGTTTTTCGATCATATCTCCCGTTCTATCGGTCGTATCGCTGAAACTCGGTGAGTTTCATGTTCAGCGTGAAAAATCACATCGAATAAGGCCTTGCGAAAGCTCGAAAGATTGGTGATTAAGTGTTTTCCACGTACCTCGGTTTTTCTTGGTCCAATTGCAAAAAAAAAATGGAAATATAGGATCACTATGGTTTTTTTATCATATCTCCCGTTCTATCGGTCTTATCGCTGAAACTCGATGGGTTTCATGTTCAGCGTGGAAAATCACTTTAACTAGAGCCTTTTGGGAGCTTGAAAGATTGGTAATCCAGTGTTTTTCATGTACCTCGGTTTTCCTTGGTCCTATGGCGACAAAAACGGAAATTTTGGGTCACTATGTTTTTTCGATCATATCTCCAGTTCTATCGGTCGTATCGCTGAAACTTGGTGAGTCTTATGTTCAGAGTGAAAAATCACATCGAATAGAGCCTTGCGGGAGCTCGAAAGATTGGTAATTCGGTGTTTTTCACGTACCTCGGTTTTTCTTGGTCCTATGGCTGAAAAAAACGGAAATTTCGGATCACTATGGTTTTTCGATCGAATCTCCCGTTCTATCGGTCGTATCGCTAAAACTCGCTGGGTTTCGTGTTTAGAGTAAAAAAACACATCGAATTTAGCCTTGCGGAAGCTCGAAAGATTGGTAATTCAGTGTTCTTCACGTACCTCCAATTTTTTTTGGTCTTATGGCGAAAAAAAAAACGGAAATTTTGGATCACTATGGTTTTTCGATCATATCTCCCGTTCTATCGGTCTTATCGCTAAAACTCGGTGGGTTTCATGTTCAGCGTGGAAAATCACTTCAACTAGAGCCTTTTGGGAGCTTGAAAGATTGGTAATCCAGTGTTTTTCATGTACCTCGGTTTTCCTTGGTCCTATAGCGGAAAAAACGGAAATTTTGGGTCACTATCGTTTTTCGATCATATCTCCAGTTCTATCGGTCGTATCGCTGAAACTTGGTGGGTTTTATGTTCAGCGTGAAAAATCACATCGAATAGAGCCTTGCGGGGGCTCCAAAATCTGGTGATTAAGTGTTTTCCACGTACCTCGGTTTTTCTTGGTCCAATTGCAAAAAAAAAATGGAAATTTAGGATCACTATGGTTTTTTTATCATATCTCCCGTTCTATCGGTCGGATCGCTGAAACTCGATGGGTTTCATGTTCAGCGTGGAAAATCACTTTCACTAGAGCCTTTTGGGAGCTTGAAAGATTGGTAATCCAGTGTTTTTCATGTACCTCGGTTTTCCTTAGTCCTATGGCGAAAAAAACGGAAATTTCGGATCACTATGGTTTTTCGATCAAATCTCCCGTTCTATCGGTCGTATCGCTAAAACTCGGTGGGTTTCGTATTTGGAGTAAAGAAACACATCGAATAGAGCCTTGCGTCAACTCGGAAGATTGGTAATTCAGTGTTTATCACGTAACTCGGTTATTCTTGGTCCTATGGCGTAAAAAAAAAAAATTTGGATCACTATGGTTTTTCGATCATATCTCCCGTTCGATCGGTCGTGACGCTAAAACTCGGTTGGTTTCGTGTTCATCATTATAAAACACATTAAAATGAGGCTTGCGGGAGCACGAAAGATCGGTAATTTCGTGTTTTTCAAATATCTCGGTTTTTCTTGGTCCTATGGCTGAAAAAAACGGAAATTTCGGATCACTATGGTTTTTCGATCAAATCTCCCGTTCTATCGGTCGTATCGCTAAAACTCACTGGGTTTCGTGTTATGAGTAAAAAAACACATCGAATATAGCCTTGCGGAAGCTCGAAAGATTGGTAATTCAGTGTTCTTCACGTACCTCCAATTTTTCTTGGTCCTATGGCAAAAAAAAAACGGAAATTTTGGATGACTATGGTTTTTCGATCATATCTCCCGTTCTATCGGTCGTATCGCTAAAACTCGGTGGGTTTTATGTTCAGCGTGGAAAACTACTCCAACTAGAGCCTTTTGGGAGCTTGAAAGATTGGTAATCCAGTGTTTTTCATGTACCTCGGTTTTCCTTGGCCCTATGGCGAAAAAAACGGAAATTTTAGGTCACTATGGTTTTTCGATCATATCTCCCGTTCTATCCGTCGTATCGCTGAAACTCGGTGAGTTTCATGTTCAGCGTGAAAAATCACATCAAATAGGGCCTCGCGAAAGCTCGAAAGATTGGTCATTAAGTGTTTTCCACGTACCTCGGTTTTTCTTGGTCCAATTGCAAAAAAAAAAAAATGGAAATTTAGGATCACTATGGTTTTTTTATCATATCACCCGTTCTATCGGTCGGATCGCTGAAACTCGATGGGTATCATGTTCGGCGTGGAAAATCACTTTAACTAGAGCCTTTTGGGAGCTTGAAAGATTGGTAATCCAGTGTTCTTCATGTACCTCGGTTTTCCTTAGCCCTATGGCGAAAAAAACGGAAATTTCGGATCACTATGGTTTTTTGATCAAATCTCCCGTTCTATCGGTCGTATCGCTAAAACTCACTGGGTTTCGTGTTTAGAGTAAAAAAACACATCGAATTTAGCCTTGCAGAAGCTCGAAAGATTGGCAATTCAGTGTTCTTCACGTACCTCCAATTTTTCTTGGTCTTATGGCGAAAAAAAAAACGGAAATTTTGGATCACTATGGTTTTTCGATCATATCTCCCGTTCTATCGGTCTTATCGCTAAAACTCGGTGGGTTTTATGTTTAGCGTGGAAAATTACTCTAACTAGAGCCTTTTGGGAGCTTGAAAGATTGGTAATCCAGTGTTTTTCATGTACCTCGGTTTTCCTTGGTCCTATGGCGAAAAAAACGGAAATTTTGGGTCACTATGGTTTTTTGATCATATCTCCAGTTCTATCGGTCGTATCGCTGAAACTTGGTGGGTTTTATGTTCAGCGTGAAAAATCACATCGAATAGAGCCGTGCGGGAGCTCGAAAGATTGGTGATTAAGTGTTTTCCACGTACCTCGGTTTTTCTTGGTCCTATGGCAAAAAAAAAAACGGAAATTTAGGATCACTATGGTTTCCATATCATATCTCCCGTTCTATCGGTCGGATTGCCAAAACTCGATGTGTTTTATGTTCAGCGTGAAAAATCACATCGAATAGAGCCTCGTGGGAGCTCGAAAGATTGGTAAATCAGTGTTTTTCACGTACCTCGGTTTTTCTTGGTCCTATGGCTGAAAAAAACGGAAATTTTGGATTACTATGGTTTTTCGATCAGATCTGCCGTTCTATTGGTCGTATCGCTAAAACTCGGTGGGTTTCGTGTTAAGAGTAAAAAAACACATCGCATGGAGCCTTGCGGGAGCTCGAAAGATTGGTAATTCAGTCGTCTTCACATACCTCGGTTTCTCTTGGTCCTATGGCGAAAAAAAACGCAAATTTTGGATCACTATGGTTTTTCGATTATATCTCCAGTTCTATCGGTCGTATCGCTTGAACTCGACAAGTTTCGTGTTTAGAGTCAAAAAACACATCGAATAGAGCCTTGCGGGAGCTCGAAATCTTGGTAATTCGGTGTTTTTCACGTACCTCGGTTTTTCTTGTTCCTATAGCTGAAAAAAACGGAAATTTCGGATCACTATAGTTTTTCGATCATATCTCCCGTTCTATCGGTCGTATCGCTGAAACTCGGTGAGTTTCATGTTCAGCGTGAAAAATCACATCGAATAAGGCCTTGCGAAAGCTCGAAAGATTGGTGATTAAGTGTTTTCCACGTACCTCGGTTTTTCTTGGTCCAATTGCAAAAAAAAAATGGAAATATAGGATCACTATGGTTTTTTTATCATATCTCCCGTTCTATCGGTCTTATCGCTGAAACTCGATGGGTTTCATGTTCAGCGTGGAAAATCACTTTAACTAGAGCCTTTTGGGAGCTTGAAAGATTGGTAATCCAGTGTTTTTCATGTACCTCGGTTTTCCTTGGTCCTATGGCGACAAAAACGGAAATTTTGGGTCACTATGTTTTTTCGATCATATCTCCAGTTCTATCGGTCGTATCGCTGAAACTTGGTGAGTCTTATGTTCAGAGTGAAAAATCACATCGAATAGAGCCTTGCGGGAGCTCGAAAGATTGGTAATTCGGTGTTTTTCACGTACTTCGGTTTTTCTTGGTCCTATGGCTGAAAAAAACGGAAATTTCGGATCACTATGGTTTTTCGATCGAATCTCCCGTTCTATCGGTCGTATCGCTAAAACTCGCTGGGTTTCGTGTTTAGAGTAAAAAAACACATCGAATTTAGCCTTGCGGAAGCTCGAAAGATTGGTAATTCAGTGTTCTTCACGTACCTCCAATTTTTTTTGGTCTTATGGCGAAAAAAAAAACGGAAATTTTGGATCACTATGGTTTTTCGATCATATCTCCCGTTCTATCGGTCTTATCGCTAAAACTCGGTGGGTTTCATGTTCAGCGTGGAAAATTACTCTAACTAGAGCCTTTTGGGAGCTTGAAAGATTGGTAATCCAGTGTTTTTCATGTACCTCGGTTTCCCTTGGTCCTATGGCGAAAATAACGGAAATTTTGGGTCACTATGGTTTTTCGATCATATGTCCAGTTCTATCGGTCGTTTCGCTGAAACTTGGTGGGTTTTATGTTCAGCGTGAAAAATCACATCGAATAGAGCCTTGCGGGAGCTCGAAAGATTGGTGATTAAGTGTTTTCCACGTACCTCGTTTTTTTTTGGTTCTATGGCAAAAAAAAAAACGGAAATTTAGGATCACTATGGTTTCCATATCATATCTCCCGTTCTATCGGTCGGATTGCCAAAACTCGATGTGTTTTATGTTCAGCGTGAAAAATCACATCGAATAGAGCCTCGTGGGAGCTCGAAAGATTGGTAAATCAGTGTTTTTCACGTACCTCGGTTTTTCTTGGTCCTATGGCTGAAAAAAACGGAAATTTCGGATCACTATGCTTTTTCGATTGAATCTCCCGTTCTATCGGTCGTATCGCTAAAACTCGGTGGGTTTCGTATTTGGAGTAAAGAAACACATCGAATAGAGCCTTGCGTCAACTCGGAAGATTGGTAATTCAGTGTTTATCACGTAACTCGGTTATTCTTGGTCCTATGGCGTAAAAAAAAAATTTGGATCACTATGGTTTTTCGATCATATCTCCCGTTCTATCGGTCGTATCGCTAAAACTCACTGGGTTTCGTGTTAAGAGTAAAAAAACACATCGAATATAGCCTTGCGGAAGCTCGAAAGATTGGTAATTCAGTGTTCTTCACGTACCTCCAATTTTTCTTGGTCCTATGGCGAAAAAAAAACGGAAATTTTGGATCACTATGGTTTTTCGATCATATCTCCCGTTCTATCGGTCGTATCGCTAAAACTCGGTGGGTTATATGTTCAGCGTGGAAAACTACTCCAACTAGAGCCTTTTGGGAGCTTGAAAGATTGGTAATCCAGTGTTTTTCATGTACCTCGGTTTTCCTTGGCCCTATGGCGAAAAAAACGGAAATTTTGGGTCACTATGGTTTTTCGATCATATCTCCAGTTCTATCGGTCGTATCGCTGAAACTTGGTGGGTTTTATGTTCAGCGTGAAAAATCACATCGAAAAGAGCCTTGCGAGAGCTCAAAAGATTGGTTATTAAGTGTTTTCCACGTACCTCGGTTTTTCTTGGTCCTATGGCGAAAAAAAACCGAAAATTTAGGATCACTATGGTTTCCATATCATATCTCCCGTTCTATCGGTCGGATTGCCAAAACTCGATGTGTTTTATGTTTAGCGTGAAAAATCACATCGAATAGAGCCTCGCGGGAGCTCGAAAGATTGGTAAATCAGTGTTTTTCACATACCTCGGTTTTTCTTGGTCCTATGGCGAAAAAAAACGCAAATTTTGGATCACTATGGTCTTTCGATTATATCTCCAGTTCTATCGGTCGTATCGCTTGAACTCGACAAGTTTCGTGTTTAGAGTCAAAAAACACATCGAAAAGAGCCTTGCGGGAGCGCGAAAGATTGGTAATTCGGTGTTTTTCACGTACCTCGGTTTTTCTTGGTCCTATGGCTGAAAGAAACGGAAATTTCGGATCACTATGGTTTTTCGATCATATCTCCCGTTCTATCCGTCGTATCGCTGAAACTCGGTGAGTTTCATGTTCAGCGTGAAAAATCACATCAAATAGGGCCTCGCGAAAGCTCGAAAGATTGGTCATTAACTGTTTTCCACGTACCTCGGTTTTTCTTGGTCCAATTGCAAAAAAAAAAAAAAATGGAAATTTAGGATCACTATGGTTTTTTTATCATATCACCCGTTCTATCGGTCGGATCGCTGAAACTCGATGGGTATCATGTTCGGCGTGGAAAATTACTTTAACTAGAGCCTTTTGGGAGCTTGAAAAATTGGTAATCCAGTGTTTTTCATGTACCTCGGTTTTTCTTGGTCCTATGGCGACAAAAACGGAAATTTTGGGTCACTATGGTTTTTCGATTATATCTATAGTTCTATCGGTCGTATCGCTTGAACTCGACAAGTTTCGTGTTTAGAGTCAAAAAACACATCGGAAAGAGCCTTGCGGGAGCTCGAAATCTTGGTAATTCGGTGTTTTTCACGTACCTCGGTTTTTCTTGTTCCTATAGCTGAAAAAAACGGAAATTTCGGATCACTATAGTTTTTCGATCATATCTCCCGTTCTATCGGTCGTATCGCTGAAACTCGGTGAGTTTCATGTTCAGCGTGAAAAATCACATCGAATAGGGCCTTGCGAAAGCTCGAAAGATTGGTGATTGAGTGTTTTCCACGTACCTCGGTTTTTCTTGGTCCAATTGCAAAAAAAAAATGGAAATTTAGGATCACTATGGTTTTTTTATCATATCTCCCGTTCTATCGGTCGGATCGCTGAAACTCGATGGGTTTCATGTTCAGCGTGGAAAATCACTTTCACTAGAGCCTTTTGGGAGCTTAATAGATTGGTAATCCAGTGTTTTTCATGTACCTCGGTTTTCCTTGGTCCTATAGCGAAAAAAACGGAAATTTTGGGTCACTATCGTTTTTCGATCATATCTCCAGTTCTATCGGTCGTATCGCTGAAACTTGGTGGGTTTTATGTTCAGCGTGAAAAATCACATCGAATAGAGCCTTGCGGGAGCTCAAAAAATTAGTGATTAAGTGTTTTCCACGTACCTCGGTTTTTCTTGGTCCAATTGCAAGAAAAAAATGGAAATTTAGGATCACTATGGTTTTTTTATCATATCTCCCGTTCTATCGGTCGGATCGCTGAAACTCGATGGGTTTCATGTTCAGCGTGGAAAATCACTTTCACTAGAGCCTTTTGGGAGCTTGAAAGATTGGTTTCCCAGTGTTTTTCATGTACCTCGGTTTTCCTTAGTCCTATGGCGAAAAAAACGGAAATTTCGGATCACTATGGTTTTTCGATCAAATCTCCCGTTCTATCGGTCTTATCGCTAAAACTCGGTGGGTTTTATGTTCAGCGTGAAAAATCACATCGAATAGAGCCTTGCGGGAGCTCGAAAGATTGGTGATTAAGTGTTTTCCACGTACCTCGTTTTTTTTTGGTTCTATGGCAAAAAAAAAAACGGAAATTTAGGATCACTATGGTTTCCATATCATATCTCCCGTTCTATCGGTCGGATTGCTAAAACTCGATGTGTTTTATGTTCAGCGTGAAAAATCACATCGAATAGAGCCTCGTGGGAGCTCGAAAGATTGGTAAATCAGTGTTTTTCACGTACCTCGGTTTTTCTTGGTCCTATGGCTGAAAAAAACGGAAATTTCGGATCACTATGCTTTTTCGATTGAATCTCCCGTTCTATCGGTCGTATCGCTAAAACTCGGTGGGTTTCGTATTTGGAGTAAAGAAACACATCGAATAGAGCCTTGCGTCAACTCGGAAGATTGGTAATTCAGTGTTTATCACGTAACTCGGTTATTCTTGGTCCTATGGCGTAAAAAAAAAATTTGGATCACTATGGTTTTTCGATCATATCTCCCGTTCGATCGGTCGTGACGCTAAAACTCGGTTGGTTTCGTGTTCATCATTATAAAACACATTAAAATGAGGCTTGCGGGAGCACGAAAGATCGGTAATTTCGTGTTTTTCAAATATCTCGGTTTTTCTTGGTTCTATGGCGAAAGAAAACGGAAATTTTTCATCACTATGGTTTTTCGATCATATCTCCCGTTCTATCGGTCGTATCGCTAAAACTCGGTGGGTTTCATGTTAAGCGTGAAAAATCACATCGAATAGAGCCTTGCGGGAGCTCAAAAAATTGGTGATTAAGTGTTTTCCACGTACCTCGGTTTTTCTTGGTCCTATGGCTGAAAAAAACGGAAATTTCGGATCACTATGGTTTTTCGATCAAATCTCCCGTTCTATCGGTCGTATCGCTAAAACTCACTGGGTTTCGTGTTAAGAGTAAAGAAACACATCGAATATAGCCTTGCGGAAGCTCGAAAGATTGGTAATTCAGTGTTCTTCACGTACCTCCAATTTTTCTTGGTCCTATGGCGAAAAAAAAACGGAAATTTTGGATCACTATGGTTTTTCGATCATATCTCCCGTTCTATCGGTCGTATCGCTAAAACTCGGTGGGTTTTATGTTCAGCGTGGAAAACTACTCCAACTAGAGCCTTTTGGGAGCTTGAAAGATTGGTAATCCAGTGTTTTTCATGTACCTCGGTTTTCCTTGGCCCTATGGCGAAAAAAACGGAAATTTTGGGTCACTATGGTTTTTCGATCATATCTCCAGTTCTATCGGTCGTATCGCTGAAACTTGGTGGGTTTTATGTTCAGCGTGAAAAATCACATCGAAAAGAGCCTTGCGGGAGCTCAAAAGATTGGTGATTAAGTGTTTTCCACGTACCTCGGTTTTTCTTGGTCCTATGGCGAAAAAAAACCGAAAATTTAGGATCACTATGGTTTCCATATCATATCTCCCGTTCTATCGGTCGGATTGCCAAAACTCGATGTGTTTTATGTTTAGCGTGAAAAATCACATCGAATAGAGCCTCGCGGGAGCTCGAAAGATTGGTAAATCAGTGTTTTTCACATACCTCGGTTTTTCTTGGTCCTATGGCGAAAAAAAACGCAAATTTTGGATCACTATGGTCTTTCGATTATATCTCCAGTTCTATCGGTCGTATCGCTTGAACTCGACAAGTTTCGTGTTTAGAGTCAAAAAACACATCGAAAAGAGCCTTGCGGGAGCGCGAAAGATTGGTAATTCGGTGTTTTTCACGTACCCCGGTTTTTCTTGGTCCTATGGCTGAAAGAATCGGAAATTTCGGATCACTATGGTTTTTCGATCATATCTCCCGTTCTATCCGTCGTATCGCTGAAACTCGGTGAGTTTCATGTTCAGCGTGAAAAATCACATCAAATAGGGCCTCGCGAAAGCTCGAAAGATTGGTCATTAAGTGTTTTCCACGTACCTCGGTTTTTCTTGGTCCAATTGCAAAAAAAAAAATGGAAATTTAGGATCACCATGGTTTTTTTATCATATCACCCGTTCTATCGGTCGGATCGCTGAAACTCGATGGGTATCATGTTCGGCGTGGAAAATCACTTTAACTAGAGCCTTTTGGGAGCTTGAAAGATTGGTAATCCAGTGTTCTTCATGTACCTCGGTTTTCCTTAGCCCTATGGCGAAAAAAACGGAAATTTCGGATCACTATGGTTTTTCGATCAAATCTCCCGTTCTATCGGTCGTATCGCTAAAACTCGGTGGGTTTCGTATTTGGAGTAAAGAAACACAGCGAATAGAGCCTTGCGTCAACTCGGAAGATTGGTAATTCAGTGTTTATTACGTAACCCGGTTATTCTTGGTCCTATGGCGAAAAAAAAAAAATTTGGATCACTATGGTTTTTCGATCATATCTCCCGTTCGATCGGTCGTGACGCTAAAACTCGGTCGGTTTCGTGTTCATCATTATAAAACACGTTGAAATGAGGCTTGCGGGAGCACGAAAGATCGGTAATTTCGTGTTTTTCAAATATCTCCGTTTTTCTTGGTTCTATGGCGAAAGAAAACGGAAATTTTTCATCACTATGGTTTTTCGATCATATCTCCCGTTCTATCGGTCGTATCGCTAAAACTCGGTGGGTTTCATGTTGAGCGTGGAAAATCACATCGAATAGAGCCTTGAGGGAGCTCGAAAGATTGATAATTCAGTGTTTTTCACGTACCTCGGTTTTTCTTGGTCCTATGGCTGAAAAAAACGGAAATTTCGGATCACTATGGTTTTTTGATCAAATCTCCCGTTCTATCGGTCGTATCGCTAAAACTCACTGGGTTTCGTGTTTAGAGTAAAAAAACACATCGAATTTAGCCTTGCAGAAGCTCGAAAGATTGGCAATTCAGTGTTCTTCACGTACCTCCAATTTTTCTTGGTCTTATGGCGAAAAAAAAAACGGAAATTTTAGATCACTATGGTTTTTCGATCATATCTCCCGTTCTATCGGTCTTATCGCTAAAACTCGGTGGGTTTTATGTTTAGCGTGGAAAATTACTCTAACTAGAGCCTTTTGGGAGCTTGAAAGATTGGTAATCCAGTGTTTTTCATGTACCTCGGTTTTCCTTGGTCCTATGGCGAAAAAAACGGAAATTTTGGGTCACTATGGTTTTTTGATCATATCTCCAGTTCTATCGGTCGTATCGCTGAAACTTGGTGGGTTTTATGTTCAGCGTGAAAAATCACATCGAATAGAGCCTTGCGGGAGCTCGAAAGATTGGTGATTAAGTGTTTTCCACGTACCTCGGTTTTTCTTGGTCCTATGGCAAAAAAAAAAACGGAAATTTAGGATCACTATGGTTTCCATATCATATCTCCCGTTCTATCGGTCGGATTGCCAAAACTCGATGTGTTTTATGTTCAGCGTGAAAAATCACATCGAATAGAGCCTCGTGGGAGCTCGAAAGATTGGTAAATCAGTGTTTTTCACGTACCTCGGTTTTTCTTGGTCCTATGGCTGAAAAAAACGGAAATTTTGGATTACTATGGTTTTTCGATCAGATCTGCCGTTCTATTGGTCGTATCGCTAAAACTCGGTGGGTTTCGTGTTAAGAGTAAAAAAACACATCGCATGGAGCCTTGCGGGAGCTCGAAAGATTGGTAATTCAGTGGTCTTCACATACCTCGGTTTCTCTTGGTCCTATGGCGAAAAAAAACGCAAATTTTGGATCACTATGGTTTTTCGATTATATCTCCAGTTCTATCGGTCGTATCGCTTGAACTCGACAAGTTTCGTGTTTAGAGTCAAAAAACACATCGAATAGAGCCTTGCGGGAGCTCGAAATCTTGGTAATTCGGTGTTTTTCACGTACCTCGGTTTTTCTTGTTCCTATAGCTGAAAAAAACGGAAATTTCGGATCACTATAGTTTTTCGATCATATCTCCCGTTCTATCGGTCGTATCGCTGAAACTCGGTGAGTTTCATGTTCAGCGTGAAAAATCACATCGAATAAGGCCTTGCGAAAGCTCGAAAGATTGGTGATTAAGTGTTTTCCACGTACCTCGGTTTTTCTTGGTCCAATTGCAAAAAAAAAATGGAAATATAGGATCACTATGGTTTTTTTATCATATCTCCCGTTCTATCGGTCTTATCGCTGAAACTCGATGGGTTTCATGTTCAGCGTGGAAAATCACTTTAACTAGAGCCTTTTGGGAGCTTGAAAGATTGGTAATCCAGTGTTTTTCATGTACCTCGGTTTTCCTTGGTCCTATGGCGACAAAAACGGAAATTTTGGGTCACTATGTTTTTTCGATCATATCTCCAGTTCTATCGGTCGTATCGCTGAAACTTGGTGAGTCTTATGTTCAGAGTGAAAAATCACATCGAATAGAGCCTTGCGGGAGCTCGAAAGATTGGTAATTCGGTGTTTTTCACGTACCTCGGTTTTTCTTGGTCCTATGGCTGAAAAAAACGGAAATTTCGGATCACTATGGTTTTTCGATCGAATCTCCCGTTCTATCGGTCGTATCGCTAAAACTCGCTGGGTTTCGTGTTTAGAGTAAAAAAACACATCGAATTTAGCCTTGCGGAAGCTCGAAAGATTGGTAATTCAGTGTTCTTCACGTACCTCCAATTTTTTTTGGTCTTATGGCGAAAAAAAAAACGGAAATTTTGGATCACTATGGTTTTTCGATCATATCTCCCGTTCTATCGGTCTTATCGCTAAAACTCGGTGGGTTTCATGTTCAGCGTGGAAAATTACTCTAACTAGAGCCTTTTGGGAGCTTGAAAGATTGGTAATCCAGTGTTTTTCATGTACCTCGGTTTCCCTTGGTCCTATGGCGAAAATAACGGAAATTTTGGGTCACTATGGTTTTTCGATCATATGTCCAGTTCTATCGGTCGTTTCGCTGAAACTTGGTGGGTTTTATGTTCAGCGTGAAAAATCACATCGAATAGAGCCTTGCGGGAGCTCGAAAGATTGGTGATTAAGTGTTTTCCACGTACCTCGGTTTTTTTTGGTTCTATGGCAAAAAAAAAAAACGGAAATTTAGGATCACTATGGTTTCCATATCATATCTCCCGTTCTATCGGTCGGATTGCCAAAACTCGATGTGTTTTATGTTCAGCGTGAAAAATCACATCGAATAGAGCCTCGTGGGAGCTCGAAAGATTGGTAAATCAGTGTTTTTCACGTACCTCGGTTTTTCTTGGTCCTATGGCTGAAAAAAACGGAAATTTCGGATCACTATGCTTTTTCGATTGAATCTCCCGTTCTATCGGTCGTATCGCTAAAACTCGGTGGGTTTCGTATTTGGAGTAAAGAAACACATCGAATAGAGCCTTGCGTCAACTCGGAAGATTGGTAATTCAGTGTTTATCACGTAACTCGGTTATTCTTGGTCCTATGGCGTAAAAAAAAAAATTTGGATCACTATGGTTTTTCGATCATATCTCCCGTTCGATCGGTCGTGACGCTAAAACTCGGTTGGTTTCGTGTTCATCATTATAAAACACATTAAAATGAGGCTTGCGGGAGCACGAAAGATCGGTAATTTCGTGTTTTTCAAATATCTCGGTTTTTCTTGGTTCTATGGCGAAAGAAAACGGAAATTTTTCATCACTATGGTTTTTCGATCATATCTCCCGTTCTATCGGTCGTATCGCTAAAACTCGGTGGGTTTCATGTTAAGCGTGAAAAATCACATCGAATAGAGCCTTGCGGGAGCTCAAAAAATTGGTGATTAAGTGTTTTCCACGTACCTCGGTTTTTCTTGGTCCTATGGCTGAAAAAAACGGAAATTTCGGATCACTATGGTTTTTCGATCAAATCTCCCGTTCTATCGGTCGTATCGCTAAAACTCACTGGGTTTCGTGTTAAGAGTAAAAAAACACATCGAATATAGCCTTGCGGAAGCTCGAAAGATTGGTAATTCAGTGTTCTTCACGTACCTCCAATTTTTCTTGGTCCTATGGCGAAAAAAAAACGGAAATTTTGGATCACTATGGTTTTTCGATCATATCTCCCGTTCTATCGGTCGTATCGCTAAAACTCGGTGGGTTATATGTTCAGCGTGGAAAACTACTCCAACTAGACCCTTTTGGGAGCTTGAAAGATTGGTAATCCAGTGTTTTTCATGTACCTCGGTTTTCCTTGGCCCTATGGCGAAAAAAACGGAAATTTTGGGTCACTATGGTTTTTCGATCATATCTCCAGTTCTATCGGTCGTATCGCTGAAACTTGGTGGGTTTTATGTTCAGCGTGAAAAATCACATCGAAAAGAGCCTTGCGGGAGCTCAAAAGATTGGTGATTAAGTGTTTTCCACGTACCTCGGTTTTTCTTGGTCCTATGGCGAAAAAAAACCGAAAATTTAGGATCACTATGGTTTCCATATCATATCTCCCGTTCTATCGGTCGGATTGCCAAAACTCGATGTGTTTTATGTTTAGCGTGAAAAATCACATCGAATAGAGCCTCGCGGGAGCTCGAAAGATTGGTAAATCAGTGTTTTTCACATACCTCGGTTTTTCTTGGTCCTATGGCGAAAAAAAACGCAAATTTTGGATCACTATGGTCTTTCGATTATATCTCCAGTTCTATCGGTCGTATCGCTTGAACTCGACAAGTTTCGTGTTTAGAGTCAAAAAACACATCGAAAAGAGCCTTGCGGGAGCGCGAAAGATTGGTAATTCGGTGTTTTTCACGTACCTCGGTTTTTCTTGGTCCTATGGCTGAAAGAAACGGAAATTTCGGATCACTATGGTTTTTCGATCATATCTCCCGTTCTATCCGTCGTATCGCTGAAACTCGGTGAGTTTCATGTTCAGCGTGAAAAATCACATCAAATAGGGCCTCGCGAAAGCTCGAAAGATTGGTCATTAACTGTTTTCCACGTACCTCGGTTTTTCTTGGTCCAATTGCAAAAAAAAAAAAAAATGGAAATTTAGGATCACTATGGTTTTTTTATCATATCACCCGTTCTATCGGTCGGATCGCCGAAACTCGATGGGTATCATGTTCGGCGTGGAAAATTACTTTAACTAGAGCCTTTTGGGAGCTTGAAAAATTGGTAATCCAGTGTTTTTCATGTACCTCGGTTTTTCTTGGTCCTATGGCGACAAAAACGGAAATTTTGGGTCACTATGGTTTTTCGATTATATCTATAGTTCTATCGGTCGTATCGCTTGAACTCGACAAGTTTCGTGTTTAGAGTCAAAAAACACATCGGAAAGAGCCTTGCGGGAGCTCGAAATCTTGGTAATTCGGTGTTTTTCACGTACCTCGGTTTTTCTTGTTCCTATAGCTGAAAAAAACGGAAATTTCGGATCACTATAGTTTTTCGATCATATCTCCCGTTCTATCGGTCGTATCGCTGAAACTCGGTGAGTTTCATGTTCAGCGTGAAAAATCACATCGAATAGGGCCTTGCGAAAGCTCGAAAGATTGGTGATTGAGTGTTTTCCACGTACCTCGGTTTTTCTTGGTCCAATTGCAAAAAAAAAATGGAAATTTAGGATCACTATGGTTTTTTTATCATATCTCCCGTTCTATCGGTCGGATCGCTGAAACTCGATGGGTTTCATGTTCAGCGTAGAAAATCACTTTAACTAGAGCCTTTTGGGAGCTTGAAAGATTGGTAATCCAGTGTTTTTCATGTACCTCGGTTTTCCTTGGTCCTATGGCGACAAAAACGGAAATTTTGGGTCACTATGGTTTTTCGATCATATCTCCAGTTCTATCGGTCGTATCGCTGAAACTTGGTGAGTCTTATGTTCAGAGTGAGAATCACATCGAATAGAGCCTCGTGGGAGCTCGAAAGATTGGTAAATCAGTGTTTTTCACGTACCTCGGTTTTTCTTGGTCCTATGGCTGAAAAAAACGGAAATTTTGGATCACTATGGTTTTTCGATCAAATCTCCCGTTCTATCGGTCGTATCGCTAAAACTCACTGGGTTTCATGTTCAGCGTGGAAAATCACTTTTACTAGAGCCTTTTGGGAGCTTCAAAAATTGGTAATCCAGTGTTTTTCATGTACCTCGGTTGTCCTTAGGCCTATGGCGAAAAAAACGGAAATTTCGGATCACTATGGTTTTTCGATCAAATCTCCCGTTCTATCGGTCGTATCGCTAAAACTCGGTGGGTTTCGTATTTGAAGTAAAGAAACACATCGAATAAAGCCTTGCGTCAACTCGGAAGATTGGTAATTCAGTGTTTATCACGTAACTCGGTTATTCTTGGTCCTATGGCGAAAAAAAAACGGAAATTTAAGATCACTATGGTTTCCATATCATATCTCCCGTTCTATCGGTCGGATTGCCAAAACTCGATGTGTTTTATGTTTAGCGTAAAAATCACATCGAATAGAGCCTCGCGGGAGCTCGAAAGATTGGTAATTCAGTGTTTTTCACGTACCTCGGTTTTTCTTGGTCCTATGGCTGAAAAAAACAGAAATTTTTCATAACTATGGTTTTTCGATCATATCTCCCGTTCGATCGGTCGTGACGCTAAAACTCGGTGGGTTTCGTGTTAAGAGTAAAAAAACACATCGAATGGAGCCTTGCGGGAGCTCGAAAGATTGGTAATTCAGTATTTTTCACATACCTCGGTTTTTCTTGGTCCTATGGCGAAAAAAAACGCAAATTTTGGATCACTATGGTTTTTCGATCATATCTCCAGTTCTATCGGTCGTATCGCTTGAACTCGACAAGTTTCGTGTTTAGAGTCAAAAAACACATCAAAAAGAGCCTTGCGGGAGCTCGAAATATTGGTAATTCGGTGTTTTTCACGTACCTCGGTTTTTCTTGTTCCTATAGCTGAAAAAAACGGAAATTTCGGATCACTATGGTTTTTCGATCATATCTCCCGTTCTATCGGTCGTATCGCTGAAACTCGGTGAGTTTCATGTTCAGCGTGGAAAATCACATCGAATGAGGCCTTGCGAAAGCTCGAAAGATTGGTGATTAAGTGTTTTCCACGTACCTCGGTTTTTCTTGGTCCAATTGCAAAAAAAAAAATGGAAATTTAGGATCACTATGGTTTTTTTATCATATCTACCGTTCTATCGGTCGGATCGCTGAAACTCGATGGGTTCCATGTTCAGCGTGGAAAATCACTTCAACTAGAGCCTTTTGGGAGCTTGAAAGATTGGTAATCCAGTGTTTTTCATGTACCTCGGTTTTCCTTGGTCCTATAGCGAAAAAAACGGAAATTTTGGGTCACTATCGTTTTTCGATTATATCTCCAGTTCTATCGGTCGTATCGCTGAAACTTGGTGGGTTTTATGTTCAGCGTGAAAAATCACATCGAATAGAGCCTTGCGGGAGCTCAAAAAATTAGTGATTAAGTGTTTTCCACGTACCTCGGTTTTTCTTGGTCGAATTGCAAAAAAAAAATGGAAATTTAGGATCACTATGGTTTTTTTATCATATCTCCCGTTCTATCGGTCGGATCGCTGAAACTCGATGGGTTTCATGTTCAGCGTGGAAAATCACTTTCACTAGAGCCTTTTGGGAGCTTGAAAGATTGATAATCCAGTGTTTTTCATGTACCTCGGTTTTCCTTGGTCCTATAGCGAAAAAAACGGAAATTTTGGGTCACTATCGTTTTTCGATCATATCTCCAGTTCTATCGGTCGTATCGCTGAAACTTGGTGGGTTTTATGTTCAGCGTGAAAAATCACATCGAATAGAGCCTTGCGGGAGCTCAAAAAATTAGTGATTAAGTGTTTTCCACGTACCTCGGTTTTTCTTGGTCCAATTGCAAAAAAAAAATGGAAATTTAGGATCACTATGGTTTTTTTATCATATCTCCCGTTCTATCGGTCGGATCGCTGAAACTCGATGGGTTTCATGTTCAGCGTGGAAAATCACTTTCACTAGAGCCTTTTGGGAGCTTGAAAGATTGGTTTTCCAGTGTTTTTCATGTACCTCGGTTTTCCTTAGTCCTATGGCGAAAAAAACGGAAATTTCGGATCACTATGGTTTTTCGATCAAATCTCCCGTTCTATCGGTCGTATCGCTAAAACTCGGTGGGTTTCGTATTTGGAGTAAAGAAACACATCAAATAGAGCCTTGCGTCAACTCGGAAGATTGGTAATTCAGTGTTTATCATGTAACTCGGTTATTCTTGGTCCTATGGCGAAAAAAAAAAAATTTGGATTACTATGGTTTTTCGATCATATCTCCCGTTCGATCGGTCGTGACGCTAAAACTCGGTTGGTTTCGTGTTCATCATTATAAAACACATTAAAATGAGGCTTGCGGGAGCACGAAAGATCGGTAATTTCGTGTTTTTCAAATATCTCGGTTTTTCTTGGTTCTATGGCGAAAGAAAACGGAAATTTTTCATCGCTATGGTTTTTCGATCATATCTCCCGTTCTATCGGTCGTATCGCTAAAACTCGGTGGGTTTCATGTTAAGCGTGAAAAATCACATCGAATTTAGCCTTGCGGAGGCTCGAAAGATTGGTAATTCAGTGTTCTTCACGTACCTCCAATTTTTCTTGGTCCTATGGCGAAAAAAAAAACGGAAATTTTGGATCACTATGGTTTTTCGATCATATCTCCCGTTCTATCGGTCGTATCGCTAAAACTCGGTGGGTTTCATGTTCAGCGTGGAAAACTACTCCAACTAGAGCCTTTTGGGAGCTTGAAAGATTGGTAATCCAGTGTTTTTCATGTACCTCGGTTTTCCTTGGCCCTATGGCGAAAAAAACGGAAATTTTGGGTCACTATGGTTTTTCGATCATATCTCCAGTTCTATCGGTCGTATCGCTGAAACTTGGTGGGTTTTATGTTCAGCGTGAAAAATCACATCGAATAGGGCCTTGCGAAAGCTCGAAAGATTGGTGATTGAGTGTTTTCCACGTACCTCGGTTTTTCTTGGTCCAATTGCAAAAAAAAAAATGGAAATTTAGGATCACTATGGTTTTTTTATCATATCTCCCGTTCTATCGGTCGGAACGCTGAAACTCGATGGGTTTCATGTTCAGCGTGGAAAATCACTTTAACTAGAGCCTTTTGGGAGCTTGAAAGATTGGTAATCCAGTGTTTTTCAAGTACCTCGGTTTTCCTTGGTCCTATGGCGACAAAAACGGAAAAATTCGGTCACTATGGTTTTTCGATCATATCTCCAGTTCTATCGGTCGTATCGCTGAAACTTGGTGGGTGTTATGTTCAGCGTGAAAAATCACATCGAATAGAGCCTTGCGGGAGCGCGAAAGATTGGTCATTCGGTGTTTTTCACGTACCTCGGTTTTTCTTGTTCCTATGGCTGAAAAAAACGGAAATTTCGGATCACTATGGTTTTTCGATCATATCTCCCGTTCTATCGGTCGTATCGCTGAAACTCGGTGAGTTCCATGTTCAGCGTGGAAATCACATCGAATAAGGCCTTGCGAAAGCTCGAAAGATTGGTGATTAAGTGTTTTCCACGTACCTCGGTTTTTCTTGGTCCAATTGCAAAAAAAAAATGGAAATTTAGGATCACTATGGTTTTTTTATCATATCTCCCGTTCTATCGGTCGGATCGCTGAAACTCGATGGGTTTCATGTTCAGCGTGGAAAATCACTTTAACTAGAGCCTTTTGGGAGCTTGAAAGATTGGTAATCCAGTGTTTTTCATGTACCTCGGTTTTCCTTGGTCCTATAGCGAAAAAAACGGAAATTTTGGGTCACTATCGTTTTTCGATCATATCTCCAGTTCTATCGGTCGTATCGCTGAAACTTGGTGGGTTTTATGTTCAGCGTGAAAAATCACATCGAATAGAGCCTTGCGGGAGCTCAAAAAATTGGTGATTAAGTGTTTTCCACGTACCTCGGTTTTTCTTGGTCCAATTGCAAAAAAAAAATGGAAATTTAGGATCACTATGATTTTTTTATCATATCTCCCGTTCTATCGGTCGGATCGCTGAAACTCGATGGGTTTCATGTTCAGCGTGGAAAATCACTTTTACTAGAGCCTTTTGGGAGCTTGAAAGATTGGTAATCCAGTGTTTTTCATGTACCTCGGTTTTCCTTAGGCCTATGGCGAAAAAAACGGAAATTTCGGATCACTATGGTTTTTCGATCCAATCTCCCGTTCTATCGGTCGTATCGCTAAAACTCGGTGGGTTTCGTATTTGGAGTAAAGAAACACATCGAATGAAGCCTTGCGTCAACTCGGAAGATTGGTAATTCAGTGTTTATCACGTAACTCGGTTATTCTTGGTCCTATGGCGAAAAAAAAAAAATTTGGATCACTATGGTTTTTCGATCATATCTCCCGTTCGATCGGTCGTGACGCTATAACTCGGTGGGTTTCGTGTTAAGAGTCAAAAAACACACCGAATGGAGCCTTGCGGGAGCTCGAAAGATTGGTAATTCAGTATTTTTCACATACCTCGGTTTTTCTTGGTCCTATGGCGAAAAAAAACGCAAATTTTGGATCACTATGGTTTTTCGATCATATCTCCAGTTCTATCGGTCGTATCGCTTGAACTCGACAAGTTTCGTGTTTAGAGTCAAAAAACACATCAAAAAGAGCCTTGCGGGAGCTCGAAATATTGGTAATTCGGTGTTTTTCACGTACCTCGGTTTTTCTTGTTCCTATAGCTGAAAAAAACGGAAATTTCGGATCACTATGGTTTTTCGATCATATCTCCCGTTCTATCGGTCGT
Organism: Diplazon laetatorius; assembly: GCA_963662125.1. NCBI lineage: Eukaryota > Metazoa > Arthropoda > Insecta > Hymenoptera > Ichneumonidae > Diplazon > Diplazon laetatorius. The sequence goes on along the minus strand of OY759156.1, from coordinate 19,445,424 downwards.
ATCGCTGAAACTCGGTGAGTTTCATGTTCAGCGTGGAAAATCACATCGAATGAGGCCTTGCGAAAGCTCGAAAGATTGGTAATTAAGTGTTTTCCACGTACCTCGGTTTTTCTTGGTCCAATTGCAAAAAAAAAATGGAAATTTAGGATCACTATGGTTTTTTTATCATATCTACCGTTCTATCGGTCGGATCGCTGAAACTCGATGGGTTTCATGTTCAGCGTGGAAAATCACTTCAACTAGAGCCTTTTGGGAGCTTGAAAGATTGGTAATCCAGTGTTTTCCACGTACCTCGGTTTTTCTTGGTCCAATTGCAAAAAAAAAATGGAAATTTAGGATCACTATGATTTTTTTATCATATCTCCCGTTCTATCGGTCGGATCGCTGAAACTCGATGGGTTTCATGTTCAGCGTGGAAAATCACTTTTACTAGAGCCTTTTGGGAGCTTGAAAGATTGGTAATCCAGTGTTTTTCATGTACCTCGGTTTTCCTTAGGCCTATGGCGAAAAAAACGGAAATTTCGGATCACTATGGTTTTTCGATCCAATCTCCCGTTCTATCGGTCGTATCGCTAAAACTCGGTGGGTTTCGTATTTGGAGTAAAGAAACACATCGAATGAAGCCTTGCGTCAACTCGGAAGATTGGTAATTCAGTGTTTATCACGTAACTCGGTTATTCTTGGTCCTATGGCGAAAAAAAAAAAATTTGGATCACTATGGTTTTTCGATCATATCTCCCGTTCGATCGGTCGTGACGCTATAACTCGGTGGGTTTCGTGTTAAGAGTCAAAAAACACACCGAATGGAGCCTTGCGGGAGCTCGAAAGATTGGTAATTCAGTATTTTTCACATACCTCGGTTTTTCTTGGTCCTATGGCGAAAAAAAACGCAAATTTTGGATCACTATGGTTTTTCGATCATATCTCCAGTTCTATCGGTCGTATCGCTTGAACTCGACAAGTTTCGTGTTTAGAGTCAAAAAACACATCAAAAAGAGCCTTGCGGGAGCTCGAAATATTGGTAATTCGGTGTTTTTCACGTACCTCGGTTTTTCTTGTTCCTATAGCTGAAAAAAACGGAAATTTCGGATCACTATGGTTTTTCGATCATATCTCCCGTTCTATCGGTCGTATCGCTGAAACTCGGTGAGTTTCATGTTCAGCGTGGAAAATCACATCGAATGAGGCCTTGCGAAAGCTCGAAAGATTGGTAATTAAGTGTTTTCCACGTACCTCGGTTTTTCTTGGTCCAATTGCAAAAAAAAAATGGAAATTTAGGATCACTATGGTTTTTTTATCATATCTACCGTTCTATCGGTCGGATCGCTGAAACTCGATGGGTTTCATGTTCAGCGTGGAAAATCACTTCAACTAGAGCCTTTTGGGAGCTTGAAAGATTGGTAATCCAGTGTTTTTCATGTACCTCGGTTTTCCTTGGTCCTATGGCGAAAAAAACGGAAATTTTGGGTCACTATCGTTTTTCGATCATATCTCCAGTTCTATCGGTCGTATCGCTGAAACTTGGTGGGTTTTATGTTCAGCGTGAAAAATCACATCGAATAGAGCCTTGCGGGAGCTCAAAAAATTGGTGATTAAGTGTTTTCCACGTACCTCGGTTTTTCTTGGTCCAATTGCAAAAAAAAAAATGGAAATTTAGGATCACTATGGTTTTTTTATCATATCTCCCGTTCTATTGGTCGGATCGCTGAAACTCGATGGGTTTCATGTTCAGCGTGGAAAATCACTTTTACTAGAGCCTTTTGGGAGCTTGAAAGATTGGTAATCCAGTGTTTTTCATGTACCTCGGTTTTCCTTAGTCCTATGGCGAAAAAAACGGAAATTTCGGATCACTATGGTTTTTCGATCAAATCTCCCGTTCTATCGGTCGTATCGCTAAAACTCGGTGGGTTTCGTATTTGGAGTAAAGAAACACATCGAATAGAGCCTTGCGTCAACTCGGAAGATTAGTAATTCAGTGTTTATCACGTAACTCGGTTATTCTTGGTCCTATGGCGAAAAAAAAAAAAAATTTGGATCACTATGGTTTTTCGATCATATCTCCCGTTCGATCGGTCGTGACGCTAAAACTCGGTTGGTTCCGTGTTCATCATTATGAAACACATTAAAATGAGGCTTGCGGGAGCACGAAAGATCGGTAATTTCGTGTTTTTCAAATATCTCGGTTTTTCTTGGTTCTATGGCGAAAGAAAACGGAAATTTTTCATTACTATGGTTTTTCGATCATATCTCCCGTTCTATCGGTCGTATCGCTAAAACTCGGTGGGTTTCATGTTAAGCGTGAAAAATCACATCGAATAGAGCCTTGCGGGAGCTCGAAAGATTGGTAATTCAGTGTTTTTCACGTACCTCGGTTTTTCTTGGTCCTATGGCTGAAAAAAACGGAAATTTCGGATCACTATGGTTTTTCGATCAAATCTCCCGTTCTATCGGTCGTATCGCTAAAACTCACTGGGTTTCGTGTTAAGAGTAAAAAAACACATCGAATTTAGCCTTGCGGAAGCTCGAAAGATTGGTAATTCAGTGTTCTTCACGTACCTCCAATTTTCCTTGGTCCTATGGCGAAAAAAAAAACGGAAATTTTGGATCACTATGGTTTTTCGATCATATCTCCCGTTCTATCGGTCGTATCGCTAAAACTCGGTGGGTTTCATGTTCAGCGTGGAAAACTACTCCAACTAGAGCCTTTTGGGAGCTTGAAAGATTGGTAATCCAGTGTTTTTCATGTACCTCGGTTTTCCTTGGCCCTATGGCGAAAAAAACGGAAATTCTGAGTCACTATGGTTTTTCGATCATATCTCCAGTTCTATCGGTCGTATCGCTGAAACTTGGTGGGTTTTATGTTCAGCGTGAAAAATCACATCGAAAAGAGCCTTGCGGGAGCTCGAAAGATTGGTGATTAAGTGTTTTCCACGTACCTCGGTTTTTCTTGGTCCTATGGCGAAAAAAAACCGAAAATTTAGGATCACTATGGTTTCCATATCATATCTCCCGTTCTATCGGTCGGATTGCCAAAACTCGATGTGTTTTATGTTCAGCGTGAAAAATCACATCGAAAAGAGCCTCGCGGGAGCTCGAAAGATTGGTAAATCAGTGTTTTTCACATATTTCGGTTTTTCTTGGTCCTATGGCGAAAAAAAACGCAAATTTTGGATCACTATGGTTTTTCGATTATATCTCCAGTTCTATCGGTCGTATCGCTTGAACTCGACAAGTTTCGTGTTTAGAGTCAAAAAACACATCGAAAAGAGCCTTGCGGGAGCTCGAAATATTGGTAATTCGGTGTTTTTCACGTACCTCGGTTTTTCTTGTTCCTATAGCTGAAAAAAACGGAAATTTCGGATCACTATAGTTTTTCGATCATATCTCCAGTTCTATCGGTCGTATCGCTAAAACTTGGTGGGTTTTATGTTCAGCGTGAAAAATCACATCGAATAGGGCCTTGCGGGAGCTCGAAAGATTGGTAATTCAGTGTTTTTCACGTACCTCGGTTTTTCTTGGTCCTATGGCTGAAAAAAACGGAAATTTCGGATCACTATGGTTTTTCGATCAAATCTCCCGTTCTATCGGTCGTATCGCTAAAACTCACTGGGTTTCGTGTTAAGAGTAAAAAAACACATCGAATTTAGCCTTGCGGAAGCTCGAAAGATTGGTAATTCAGTGTTCTTCACGTACCTCCAATTTTCCTTGGTCCTATGGCGAAAAAAAAAACGGAAATTTTGGATCACTATGGTTTTTCGATCATATCTCCCGTTCTATCGGTCGTATCGCTAAAACTCGGTGGGTTTCATGTTCAGCGTGGAAAACTACTCCAACTAGAGCCTTTTGGGAGCTTGAAAGATTGGTAATCCAGTGTTTTTCATGTACCTCGGTTTTCCTTGGCCCTATGGCGAAAAAAACGGAAATTTTGAGTCACTATGGTTTTTCGATCATATCTCCAGTTCTATCGGTCGTATCGCTGAAACTTGGTGGGTTTTATGTTCAGCGTGAAAAATCACATCGAAAAGAGCCTTGCGGGAGCTCGAAAGATTGGTGATTAAGTGTTTTCCACGTACCTCGGTTTTTCTTGGTCCTATGGCGAAAAAAAACCGAAAATTTAGGATCACTATGGTTTCCATATCATATCTCCCGTTCTATCGGTCGGATTGCCAAAACTCGATGTGTTTTATGTTCAGCGTGAAAAATCACATCGAATAGAGCCTCGCGGGAGCTCGAAAGATTGGTAAATCAGTGTTTTTCACATACCTCGGTTTTTCTTGGTCCTATGGCGAAAAAAAACGCAAATTTTGGATCACTATGGTTTTTCGATTATATCTCCAGTTCTATCGGTCGTATCGCTTGAACTCGACAAGTTTCGTGTTTAGAGTCAAAAAACACATCGAAAAGAGCCTTGCGGGAGCTCGAAATATTGGTAATTCGGTGTTTTTCACGTACCTCGGTTTTTCTTGTTCCTATAGCTGAAAAAAACGGAAATTTCGGATCACTATAGTTTTTCGATCATATCTCCAGTTCTATCGGTCGTATCGCTAAAACTTGGTGGGTTTTATGTTCAGCGTGAAAAATCACATCGAATAGGGCCTTGCGAAAGCTCGAAAGATTGGTGATTGAGTGTTTTCCACGTACCTCGGTTTTTCTTGGTCCAATTGCAAAAAAAAAATGGAAATTTAGGATCACTATGGTTTTTCTATCATATCTCCCGTTCTATCGGTCGGATCGCTGAAACTCGATGGGTTTCATGTTCAGCGTGGAAAATCACTTTAACTAGAGCCTTTTGGGAGCTTGAAAGATTGGTAATCCAGTGTTTTTCATGTACCTCGGTTTTCCTTGGTCCTATGGCGACAAAAACGGAAATATTGGGTCACTATGGTTTTTCGATCATATCTCCAGTTCTATCGGTCGTATCGCTGAAACTTGGTGGGTGTTATGTTCAGCGTGAAAAATCACATCGAATAGAGCCTTGCGGGAGCGCGAAAGATTGGTAATTCGGTGTTTTTCACGTACCTCGGTTTTTCTTGGTCCTATGGCTGAAAGAAACGGAAATTTCGGATCACTATGGTTTTTCGATCATATCTCCCGTTCTATCCGTCGTATCGCTGAAACTCGGTGAGTTTCATGTTCAGCGTGAAAAATCACATCAAATAGGGCCTCGCGAAAGCTCGAAAGATTGGTCATTAACTGTTTTCCACGTACCTCGGTTTTTCTTGGTCCAATTGCAAAAAAAAAAAAAAATGGAAATTTAGGATCACTATGGTTTTTTTATCATATCACCCGTTCTATCGGTCGGATCGCTGAAACTCGATGGGTATCATGTTCGGCGTGGAAAATTACTTTAACTAGAGCCTTTTGGGAGCTTGAAAAATTGGTAATCCAGTGTTTTTCATGTACCTCGGTTTTTCTTGGTCCTATGGCGACAAAAACGGAAATTTTGGGTCACTATGGTTTTTCGATTATATCTATAGTTCTATCGGTCGTATCGCTTGAACTCGACAAGTTTCGTGTTTAGAGTCAAAAAACACATCGGAAAGAGCCTTGCGGGAGCTCGAAATCTTGGTAATTCGGTGTTTTTCACGTACCTCGGTTTTTCTTGTTCCTATAGCTGAAAAAAACGGAAATTTCGGATCACTATAGTTTTTCGATCATATCTCCCGTTCTATCGGTCGTATCGCTGAAACTCGGTGAGTTTCATGTTCAGCGTGAAAAATCACATCGAATAGGGCCTTGCGAAAGCTCGAAAGATTGGTGATTGAGTGTTTTCCACGTACCTCGGTTTTTCTTGGTCCAATTGCAAAAAAAAAATGGAAATTTAGGATCACTATGGTTTTTTTATCATATCTCCCGTTCTATCGGTCGGATCGCTGAAACTCGATGGGTTTCATGTTCAGCGTAGAAAATCACTTTAACTAGAGCCTTTTGGGAGCTTGAAAGATTGGTAATGCAGTGTTTTTCATGTACCTCGGTTTTCCTTGGTCCTATGGCGACAAAAACGGAAATTTTGGGTCACTATGGTTTTTCGATCATATCTCCAGTTCTATCGGTTGTATCGCTGAAACTTGGTGAGTCTTATGTTCAGAGTGAGAATCACATCGAATAGAGCCTCGTGGGAGCTCGAAAGATTGGTAAATCAGTGTTTTTCACGTACCTCGGTTTTTCTTGGTCCTATGGCTGAAAAAAACGGAAATTTTGGATCACTATGGTTTTTCGATCAAATCTCCCGTTCTATCGGTCGTATCGCTAAAACTCACTGGGTTTCATGTTCAGCGTGGAAAATCACTTTTACTAGAGCCTTTTGGGAGCTTAAAAGATTGGTAATCCAGTGTTTTTCATGTACCTCGGTTGTCCTTAGGCCTATGGCGAAAAAAACGGAAATTTCGGATCACTATGGTTTTTCGATCAAATCTCCCGTTCTATCGGTCGTATCGCTAAAACTCGGTGGGTTTCGTATTTGAAGTAAAGAAACACATCGAATAAAGCCTTGCGTCAACTCGGAAGATTGGTAATTCAGTGTTTATCACGTAACTCGGTTATTCTTGGTCCTATGGCGAAAAAAAAACGGAAATTTAAGATCACTATGGTTTCCATATCATATCTCCCGTTCTATCGGTCGGATTGCCAAAACTCGATGTGTTTTATGTTTAGCGTAAAAATCACATCGAATAGAGCCTCGCGGGAGCTCGAAAGATTGGTAATTCAGTGTTTTTCACGTACCTCGGTTTTTCTTGGTCCTATGGCTGAAAAAAACAGAAATTTTTCATAACTATGGTTTTTCGATCATATCTCCCGTTCGATCGGTCGTGACGCTAAAACTCGGTGGGTTTCGTGTTAAGAGTAAAAAAACACATCGAATGGAGCCTTGCGGGAGCTCGAAAGATTGGTAATTCAGTATTTTTCACATACCTCGGTTTTTCTTGGTCCTATGGCGAAAAAAAACGCAAATTTTGGATCACTATGGTTTTTCGATCATATCTCCAGTTCTATCGGTCGTATCGCTTGAACTCGACAAGTTTCGTGTTTAGAGTCAAAAAACACATCAAAAAGAGCCTTGCGGGAGCTCGAAATATTGGTAATTCGGTGTTTTTCACGTACCTCGGTTTTTCTTGTTCCTATAGCTGAAAAAAACGGAAATTTCGGATCACTATGGTTTTTCGATCATATCTCCCGTTCTATCGGTCGTATCGCTGAAACTCGGTGAGTTTCATGTTCAGCGTGGAAAATCACATCGAATGAGGCCTTGCGAAAGCTCGAAAGATTGGTGATTAAGTGTTTTCCACGTACCTCGGTTTTTCTTGGTCCAATTGCAAAAAAAAAATGGAAATTTAGGATCACTATGGTTTTTTTATCATATCTACCGTTCTATCGGTCGGATCGCTGAAACTCGATGGGTTCCATGTTCAGCGTGGAAAATCACTTCAACTAGAGCCTTTTGGGAGCTTGAAAGATTGGTAATCCAGTGTTTTTCATGTACCTCGGTTTTCCTTGGTCCTATAGCGAAAAAAACGGAAATTTTGGGTCACTATCGTTTTTCGATTATATCTCCAGTTCTATCGGTCGTATCGCTGAAACTTGGTGGGTTTTATGTTCAGCGTGAAAAATCACATCGAATAGAGCCTTGCGGGAGCTCAAAAAATTAGTGATTAAGTGTTTTCCACGTACCTCGGTTTTTCTTGGTCCAATTGCAAAAAAAAAATGGAAATTTAGGATCACTATGGTTTTTTTATCATATCTCCCGTTCTATCGGTCGGATCGCTGAAACTCGATGGGTTTCATGTTCAGCGTGGAAAATCACTTTCACTAGAGCCTTTTGGGAGCTTGAAAGATTGGTAATCCAGTGTTTTTCATGTACCTCGGTTTTCCTTGGTCCTATAGCGAAAAAAACGGAAATTTTGGGTCACTATCGTTTTTCGATCATATCTCCAGTTCTATCGGTCGTATCGCTGAAACTTGGTGGGTTTTATGTTCAGCGTGAAAAATCACATCGAATAGAGCCTTGCGGGAGCTCAAAAAATTAGTGATTAAGTGTTTTCCACGTACCTCGGTTTTTCTTGGTCCAATTGCAAAAAAAAAATGGAAATTTAGGATCACTATGGTTTTTTTATCATATCTCCCGTTCTATCGGTCGGATCGCTGAAACTCGATGGGTTTCATGTTCAGCGTGGAAAATCACTTTCACTAGAGCCTTTTGGGAGCTTGAAAGATTGGTTTTCCAGTGTTTTTCATGTACCTCGGTTTTCCTTAGTCCTATGGCGAAAAAAACGGAAATTTCGGATCACTATGGTTTTTCGATCAAATCTCCCGTTCTATCGGTCGTATCGCTAAAACTCGGTGGGTTTCGTATTTGGAGTAAAGAAACACATCAAATAGAGCCTTGCGTCAACTCGGAAGATTGGTAATTCAGTGTTTATCATGTAACTCGGTTATTCTTGGTCCTATAGCGAAAAAAAAAAAATTTGGATTACTATGGTTTTTCGATCATATCTCCCGTTCGATCGGTCGTGACGCTAAAACTCGGTTGGTTTCGTGTTCATCATTATAAAACACATTAAAATGAGGCTTGCGGGAGCACGAAAGATCGGTAATTTCGTGTTTTTCAAATATCTCGGTTTTTCTTGGTTCTATGGCGAAAGAAAACGGAAATTTTTCATCGCTATGGTTTTTCGATCATATCTCCCGTTCTATCGGTCGTATCGCTAAAACTCGGTGGGTTTCATGTTAAGCGTGAAAAATCACATCGAATTTAGCCTTGCGGAGGCTCGAAAGATTGGTAATTCAGTGTTCTTCACGTACCTCCAATTTTTCTTGGTCCTATGGCGAAAAAAAAAACGGAAATTTTGGATCACTATGGTTTTTCGATCATATCTCCCGTTCTATCGGTCGTATCGCTAAAACTCGGTGGGTTTCATGTTCAGCGTGGAAAACTACTCCAACTAGAGCCTTTTGGGAGCTTGAAAGATTGGTAATCCAGTGTTTTTCATGTACCTCGGTTTTCCTTGGCCCTATGGCGAAAAAAACGGAAATTTTGGGTCACTATGGTTTTTCGATCATATCTCCAGTTCTATCGGTCGTATCGCTGAAACTTGGTGGGTTTTATGTTCAGCGTGAAAAATCACATCGAATAGGGCCTTGCGAAAGCTCGAAAGATTGGTGATTGAGTGTTTTCCACGTACCTCGGTTTTTCTTGGTCCAATTGCAAAAAAAAAAATGGAAATTTAGGATCACTATGGTTTTTTTATCATATCTCCCGTTCTATCGGTCGGATCGCTGAAACTCGATGGGTTTCATGTTCAGCGTGGAAAATCACTTTAACTAGAGCCTTTTGGGAGCTTGAAAGATTGGTAATCCAGTGTTTTTCAAGTACCTCGGTTTTCCTTGGTCCTATGGCGACAAAAACGGAAATATTCGGTCACTATGGTTTTTCGATCATATCTCCAGTTCTATCGGTCGTATCGCTGAAACTTGGTGGGTGTTATGTTCAGCGTGAAAAATCACATCGAATAGAGCCTTGCGGGAGCTCAAAAAATTGGTGATTAAGTGTTTTCCACGTACCTCGGTTTTTCTTGGTCCAATTGCAAAAAAAAATGGAAATTTAGGATCACTATGATTTTTTTATCATATCTCCCGTTCTATCGGTCGGATCGCTGAAACTCGATGGGTTTCATGTTCAGCGTGGAAAATCACTTTAACTAGAGCCTTTTGGGAGCGCGAAAGATTGGTCATTCGGTGTTTTTCACGTACCTCGGTTTTTCTTGTTCCTATGGCTGAAAAAAACGGAAATTTCGGATCACTATGGTTTTTCGATCATATCTCCCGTTCTATCGGTCGTATCGCTGAAACTCGGTGAGTTCCATGTTCAGCGTGGAAATCACATCGAATAAGGCCTTGCGAAAGCTCGAAAGATTGGTGATTAAGTGTTTTCCACGTACCTCGGTTTTTCTTGGTCCAATTGCAAAAAAAAAATGGAAATTTAGGATCACTATGGTTTTTTTATCATATCTCCCGTTCTATCGGTCGGATCGCTGAAACTCGATGGGTTTCATGTTCAGCGTGGAAAATCACTTTAACTAGAGCCTTTTGGGAGCTTGAAAGATTGGTAATCCAGTGTTTTTCATGTACCTCGGTTTTCCTTGGTCCTATAGCGAAAAAAACGGAAATTTTGGGTCACTATCGTTTTTCGATCATATCTCCAGTTCTATCGGTCGTATCGCTGAAACTTGGTGGGTTTTATGTTCAGCGTGAAAAATCACATCGAATAGAGCCTTGCGGGAGCTCAAAAAATTGGTGATTAAGTGTTTTCCACGTACCTCGGTTTTTCTTGGTCCAATTGCAAAAAAAAAATGGAAATTTAGGATCACTATGATTTTTTTATCATATCTCCCGTTCTATCGGTCGGATCGCTGAAACTCGATGGGTTTCATGTTCAGCGTGGAAAATCACTTTTACTAGAGCCTTTTGGGAGCTTGAAAGATTGGTAATCCAGTGTTTTTCATGTACCTCGGTTTTCCTTAGGCCTATGGCGAAAAAAACGGAAATTTCGGATCACTATGGTTTTTCGATCCAATCTCCCGTTCTATCGGTCGTATCGCTAAAACTCGGTGGGTTTCGTATTTGGAGTAAAGAAACACATCGAATGAAGCCTTGCGTCAACTCGGAAGATTGGTAATTCAGTGTTTATCACGTAACTCGGTTATTCTTGGTCCTATGGCGAAAAAAAAAAAATTTGGATCACTATGGTTTTTCGATCATATCTCCCGTTCGATCGGTCGTGACGCTATAACTCGGTGGGTTTCGTGTTAAGAGTCAAAAAACACACCGAATGGAGCCTTGCGGGAGCTCGAAAGATTGGTAATTCAGTATTTTTCACATACCTCGGTTTTTCTTGGTCCTATGGCGAAAAAAAACGCAAATTTTGGATCACTATGGTTTTTCGATCATATCTCCAGTTCTATCGGTCGTATCGCTTGAACTCGACAAGTTTCGTGTTTAGAGTCAAAAAACACATCAAAAAGAGCCTTGCGGGAGCTCGAAATATTGGTAATTCGGTGTTTTTCACGTACCTCGGTTTTTCTTGTTCCTATAGCTGAAAAAAACGGAAATTTCGGATCACTATGGTTTTTCGATCATATCTCCCGTTCTATCGGTCGTATCGCTGAAACTCGGTGAGTTTCATGTTCAGCGTGGAAAATCACATCGAATGAGGCCTTGCGAAAGCTCGAAAGATTGGTAATTAAGTGTTTTCCACGTACCTCGGTTTTTCTTGGTCCAATTGCAAAAAAAAAATGGAAATTTAGGATCACTATGGTTTTTTTATCATATCTACCGTTCTATCGGTCGGATCGCTGAAACTCGATGGGTTTCATGTTCAGCGTGGAAAATCACTTCAACTAGAGCCTTTTGGGAGCTTGAAAGATTGGTAATCCAGTGTTTTTCATGTACCTCGGTTTTCCTTGGTCCTATGGCGAAAAAAACGGAAATTTTGGGTCACTATCGTTTTTCGATCATATCTCCAGTTCTATCGGTCGTATCGCTGAAACTTGGTGGGTTTTATGTTCAGCGTGAAAAATCACATCGAATAGAGCCTTGCGGGAGCTCAAAAAATTGGTGATTAAGTGTTTTCCACGTACCTCGGTTTTTCTTGGTCCAATTGCAAAAAAAAAATGGAAATTTAGGATCACTATGGTTTTTTTATCATATCTCCCGTTCTATCGGTCGGATCGCTGAAACTCGATGGGTTTCATGTTCAGCGTGGAAAATCACTTTTACTAGAGCCTTTTGGGAGCTTGAAAGATTGGTAATCCAGTGTTTTTCATGTACCTCGGTTTTCCTTAGTCCTATGGCGAAAAAAACGGAAATTTCGGATCACTATGGTTTTTCGATCAAATCTCCCGTTCTATCGGTCGTATCGCTAAAACTCGGTGGGTTTCGTATTTGGAGTAAAGAAACACATCGAATAGAGCCTTGCGTCAACTCGGAAGATTAGTAATTCAGTGTTTATCACGTAACTCGGTTATTCTTGGTCCTATGGCGAAAAAAAAAAAAATTTGGATCACTATGGTTTTTCGATCATATCTCCCGTTCGATCGGTCGTGACGCTAAAACTCGGTTGGTTCCGTGTTCATCATTATAAAACACATTAAAATGAGGCTTGCGGGAGCACGAAAGATCGGTAATTTCGTGTTTTTCAAATATCTCGGTTTTTCTTGGTTCTATGGCGAAAGAAAACGGAAATTTTTCATAACTATGGTTTTTCGATCATATCTCCCGTTCTATCGGTCGTATCGCTAAAACTCGGTGGGTTTCATGTTAAGCGTGAAAAATCACATCGAATAGAGCCTTGCGGGAGCTCGAAAGATTGGTAATTCAGTGTTTTTCACGTACCTCGGTTTTTCTTGGTCCTATGGCTGAAAAAAACGGAAATTTCGGATCACTATGGTTTTTCGATCAAATCTCCCGTTCTATCGGTCGTATCGCTAAAACTCACTGGGTTTCGTGTTAAGAGTAAAAAAACACATCGAATTTAGCCTTGCGGAAGCTCGAAAGATTGGTAATTCAGTGTTCTTCACGTACCTCCAATTTTCCTTGGTCCTATGGCGAAAAAAAAAACGGAAATTTTGGATCACTATGGTTTTTCGATCATATCTCCCGTTCTATCGGTCGTATCGCTAAAACTCGGTGGGTTTCATGTTCAGCGTGGAAAACTACTCCAACTAGAGCCTTTTGGGAGCTTGAAAGATTGGTAATCCAGTGTTTTTCATGTACCTCGGTTTTCCTTGGCCCTATGGCGAAAAAAACGGAAATTCTGAGTCACTATGGTTTTTCGATCATATCTCCAGTTCTATCGGTCGTATCGCTGAAACTTGGTGGGTTTTATGTTCAGCGTGAAAAATCACATCGAAAAGAGCCTTGCGGGAGCTCGAAAGATTGGTGATTAAGTGTTTTCCACGTACCTCGGTTTTTCTTGGTCCTATGGCGAAAAAAAACCGAAAATTTAGGATCACTATGGTTTCCATATCATATCTCCCGTTCTATCGGTCGGATTGCCAAAACTCGATGTGTTTTATGTTCAGCGTGAAAAATCACATCGAATAGAGCCTCGCGGGAGCTCGAAAGATTGGTAAATCAGTGTTTTTCACATATTTCGGTTTTTCTTGGTCCTATGGCGAAAAAAAACGCAAATTTTGGATCACTATGGTTTTTCGATTATATCTCCAGTTCTATCGGTCGTATCGCTTGAACTCGACAAGTTTCGTGTTTAGAGTCAAAAAACACATCGAAAAGAGCCTTGCGGGAGCTCGAAATATTGGTAATTCGGTGTTTTTCACGTACCTCGGTTTTTCTTGTTCCTATAGCTGAAAAAAACGGAAATTTCGGATCACTATAGTTTTTCGATCATATCTCCAGTTCTATCGGTCGTATCGCTAAAACTTGGTGGGTTTTATGTTCAGCGTGAAAAATCACATCGAATAGGGCCTTGCGGGAGCTCGAAAGATTGGTAATTCAGTGTTTTTCACGTACCTCGGTTTTTCTTGGTCCTATGGCTGAAAAAAACGGAAATTTCGGATCACTATGGTTTTTCGATCAAATCTCCCGTTCTATCGGTCGTATCGCTAAAACTCACTGGGTTTCGTGTTAAGAGTAAAAAAACACATCGAATTTAGCCTTGCGGAAGCTCGAAAGATTGGTAATTCAGTGTTCTTCACGTACCTCCAATTTTCCTTGGTCCTATGGCGAAAAAAAAAACGGAAATTTTGGATCACTATGGTTTTTCGATCATATCTCCCGTTCTATCGGTCGTATCGCTAAAACTCGGTGGGTTTCATGTTCAGCGTGGAAAACTACTCCAACTAGAGCCTTTTGGGAGCTTGAAAGATTGGTAATCCAGTGTTTTTCATGTACCTCGGTTTTCCTTGGCCCTATGGCGAAAAAAACGGAAATTTTGAGTCACTATGGTTTTTCGATCATATCTCCAGTTCTATCGGTCGTATCGCTGAAACTTGGTGGGTTTTATGTTCAGCGTGAAAAATCACATCGAAAAGAGCCTTGCGGGAGCTCGAAAGATTGGTGATTAAGTGTTTTCCACGTACCTCGGTTTTTCTTGGTCCTATGGCGAAAAAAAACCGAAAATTTAGGATCACTATGGTTTCCATATCATATCTCCCGTTCTATCGGTCGGATTGCCAAAACTCGATGTGTTTTATGTTCAGCGTGAAAAATCACATCGAATAGAGCCTCGCGGGAGCTCGAAAGATTGGTAAATCAGTGTTTTTCACATACCTCGGTTTTTCTTGGTCCTATGGCGAAAAAAAACGCAAATTTTGGATCACTATGGTTTTTCGATTATATCTCCAGTTCTATCGGTCGTATCGCTTGAACTCGACAAGTTTCGTGTTTAGAGTCAAAAAACACATCGAAAAGAGCCTTGCGGGAGCTCGAAATATTGGTAATTCGGTGTTTTTCACGTACCTCGGTTTTTCTTGTTCCTATAGCTGAAAAAAACGGAAATTTCGGATCACTATAGTTTTTCGATCATATCTCCAGTTCTATCGGTCGTATCGCTAAAACTTGGTGGGTTTTATGTTCAGCGTGAAAAATCACATCGAATAGGGCCTTGCGGGAGCTCGAAAGATTGGTAATTCAGTGTTTTTCACGTACCTCGGTTTTTCTTGGTCCTATGGCTGAAAAAAACGGAAATTTCGGATCACTATGGTTTTTCGATCAAATCTCCCGTTCTATCGGTCGTATCGCTAAAACTCACTGGGTTTCGTGTTAAGAGTAAAAAAACACATCGAATTTAGCCTTGCGGAAGCTCGAAAGATTGGTAATTCAGTGTTCTTCACGTACCTCCAATTTTCCTTGGTCCTATGGCGAAAAAAAAAACGGAAATTTTGGATCACTATGGTTTTTCGATCATATCTCCCGTTCTATCGGTCGTATCGCTAAAACTCGGTGGGTTTCATGTTCAGCGTGGAAAACTACTCCAACTAGAGCCTTTTGGGAGCTTGAAAGATTGGTAATCCAGTGTTTTTCATGTACCTCGGTTTTCCTTGGCCCTATGGCGAAAAAAACGGAAATTTTGAGTCACTATGGTTTTTCGATCATATCTCCAGTTCTATCGGTCGTATCGCTGAAACTTGGTGGGTTTTATGTTCAGCGTGAAAAATCACATCGAAAAGAGCCTTGCGGGAGCTCGAAAGATTGGTGATTAAGTGTTTTCCACGTACCTCGGTTTTTCTTGGTCCTATGGCGAAAAAAAACCGAAAATTTAGGATCACTATGGTTTCCATATCATATCTCCCGTTCTATCGGTCGGATTGCCAAAACTCGATGTGTTTTATGTTCAGCGTGAAAAATCACATCGAATAGAGCCTCGCGGGAGCTCGAAAGATTGGTAAATCAGTGTTTTTCACATACCTCGGTTTTTCTTGGTCCTATGGCGAAAAAAAACGCAAATTTTGGATCACTATGGTTTTTCGATTATATCTCCAGTTCTATCGGTCGTATCGCTTGAACTCGACAAGTTTCGTGTTTAGAGTCAAAAAACACATCGAAAAGAGCCTTGCGGGAGCTCGAAATATTGGTAATTCGGTGTTTTTCACGTACCTCGGTTTTTCTTGTTCCTATAGCTGAAAAAAACGGAAATTTCGGATCACTATAGTTTTTCGATCATATCTCCAGTTCTATCGGTCGTATCGCTAAAACTTGGTGGGTTTTATGTTCAGCGTGAAAAATCACATCGAATAGGGCCTTGCGAAAGCTCGAAAGATTGGTGATTGAGTGTTTTCCACGTACCTCGGTTTTTCTTGGTCCAATTGCAAAAAAAAATGGAAATTTAGGATCACTATGGTTTTTCTATCATATCTCCCGTTCTATCGGTCGGATCGCTGAAACTCGATGGGTTTCATGTTCAGCGTGGAAAATCACTTTAACTAGAGCCTTTTGGGAGCTTGAAAGATTGGTAATCCAGTGTTTTTCATGTACCTCGGTTTTCCTTGGTCCTATGGCGACAAAAACGGAAATATTGGGTCACTATGGTTTTTCGATCATATCTCCAGTTCTATCGGTCGTATCGCTGAAACTTGGTGGGTGTTATGTTCAGCGTGAAAAATCACATCGAATAGAGCCTTGCGGGAGCGCGAAAGATTGGTAATTCGGTGTTTTTCACGTACCTCGGTTTTTCTTGGTCCTATGGCTGAAAAAAACGGAAATTTCGGATCACTATGGTTTTTCGATCATATCTCCCGTTCTATCCGTCGTATCGCTGAAACTCGGTGAGTTTCATGTTCAGCGTGAAAAATCACATCAAATAGGGCCTCGCGAAAGCTCGAAAGATTGGTCATTAATTGTTTTCCACGTACCTCGGTTTTTCTTGGTCCAATTGCAAAAAAAAAAAAAAATGGAAATTTAGGATCACTATGGTTTTTTTATCATATCACCCGTTCTATCGGTCGCATCGCTGAAACTCGATGGGTATCATGTTCGGCGTGGAAAATCACTTTAACTAGAGCCTTTTGGGAGCTTGAAAGATTGGTAATCCAGTGTTCTTCATGTACCTCGGTTTTCCTTAGCCCTATGGCGAAAAAAACGGAAATTTCGGATCACTATGGTTTTTCGATCAAATCTCCCGTTCTATCGGTCGTATCGCTAAAACTCGGTGGGTTTCGTATTTGGAGTAAAGAAACACAGCGAATAGAGCCTTGCGTCAACTCGGAAGATTGGTAATTCAGTGTTTATTACGTAACCCGGTTATTCTTGGTCCTATGGCGAAAAAAAAAAAATTTGGATCACTATGGTTTTCCGATCATATCTCCCGTTCGGTCGGTCGTGACGCTAAAACTCGGTCGGTTTCGTGTTTATCATTATAAAACACATTGAAATGAGGCTTGCGGGAGCACGAAAGATCGGTAATTTCGTGTTTTTCAAATATCTCGGTTTTTCTTGGTTCTATGGCGAAAGAAAACGGAAATTTTTCATAACTATGGTTTTTCGATCATATCTCCAGTTCTATCGGTCGTATCGCTGAAACTTGGTGGGTTTTATGTTCAGCGTGAAAAATCACATCGAATAGGGCCTTGCGGGAGCTCGAAAGATTGGTAATTCAGTGTTTTTCACGTACCTCGGTTTTTCTTGGTCCTATGGCTGAAAAAAACGGAAATTTCGGATCACTATGGTTTTTCGATCAAATCTCCCGTTCTATCGGTCGTATCGCTAAAACTCACTGGGTTTCGTGTTAAGAGTAAAAAAACACATCGAATTTAGCCTTGCGGAAGCTCGAGAGATTGGTAATTCAGTGTTCTTCACGTACCTCCAATTTTCCTTGGTCCTATGGCGAAAAAAAAAACGGAAATTTAGGATCACTATGGTTTTTTTATCATATCACCCGTTCTATCGGTCGCATCGCTGAAACTCGGTGGGTTTCATGTTCAGCGTGGAAAACTACTCCAACTAGAGCCTTTTGGGAGCTTGAAAGATTGGTAATCCAGTGTTTTTCATGTACCTCGGTTTTCCTTAGCCCTATGGCGAAAAAAACGGAAATTTCGGATCACTATGGTTTTTCGATCAAATCTCCCGTTCTATCGGTCGTATCGCTAAAACTCGGTGGGTTTCGTATTTGGAGTAAAGAGACACAGCGAATAGAGCCTTGCGTCAACTCGGAAGATTGGTAATTCAGTGTTTATTACGTAACCCGGTTATTCTTGGTCCTATGGCGAAAAAAAAAAAATTTGGATCACTATGGTTTTTCGATCATATCTCCCGTTCGGTCGGTCGTGACGCTAAAACTCGGTCGGTTTCGTGTTTATCATTATAAAACACATTGAAATGAGGCTTGCGGGAGCACGAAAGATCGGTAATTTCGTGTTTTTCAAATATCTCGGTTTTTCTTGGTTCTATGGCGGAAGAAAACGGAAATTTTTCATAACTATGGTTTTTCGATTATATCTCCAGTTCTATCGGTCGTATCGCTTGAACTCGACAAGTTTCGTGTTTAGAGTCAAAAAACACATCGAAAAGAGCCTTGCGGGAGCTCGAAATATTGGTAATTCGGTGTTTTTCACGTACCTCGGTTTTTCTTGTTCCTATAGCTGAAAAAAACGGAAATTTCGGATCACTATAGTTTTTCGATCATATCTCCAGTTCTATCGGTCGTATCGCTAAAACTTGGTGGGTTTTATGTTCAGCGTGAAAAATCACATCGAATAGGGCCTTGCGGGAGCTCGAAAGATTGGTAATTCAGTGTTTTTCACGTACCTCGGTTTTTCTTGGTCCTATGGCTGAAAAAAACGGAAATTTCTGATCACTATGGTTTTTCGATCAAATCTCCCGTTCTATCGGTCGTATCGCTAAAACTCACTGGGTTTCGTGTTAAGAGTAAAAAAACACATCGAATTTAGCCTTGCGGAAGCTCGAAAGATTGGTAATTCAGTGTTCTTCACGTACCTCCAATTTTCCTTGGTCCTATGGCGAAAAAAAAAACGGAAATTTTGGATCACTATGGTTTTTCGATCATATCTCCCGTTCTATCGGTCGTATCCCTAAAACTCGGTGGGTTTCATGTTCAGCGTGGAAAACTACTCCAACTAGAGCCTTTTGGGAGCTTGAAAGATTGGTAATCCAGTGTTTTTCATGTACCTCGGTTTTCCTTGGCCCTATGGCGAAAAAAACGGAAATTTTGAGTCACTATGGTTTATCGATCATATCTCCAGTTCTATCGGTCGTATCGCTGAAACTTGGTGGGTTTTATGTTCAGCGTGAAAAATCACATCGAAAAGAGCCTTGCGGGAGCTCGAAAGATTGGTGATTAAGTGTTTTCCACGTACCTCGGTTTTTCTTGGTCCTATGGCGAAAAAAAACCGAAAATTTAGGATCACTATGGTTTCCATATCATATCTCCCGTTCTATCGGTCGGATTGCCAAAACTCGATGTGTTTTATGTTCAGCGTGAAAAATCACATCGAATAGAGCCTCGCGGGAGCTCGAAAGATTGGTAAATCAGTGTTTTTCACATACCTCGGTTTTTCTTGGTCCTATGGCGACAAAAAACGCAAATTTTGGATCACTATGGTTTTTCGATTATATCTCCAGTTCTATCGGTCGTATCGCTTGAACTCGACAAGTTTCGTGTTTAGAGTCAAAAAACACATCGAAAAGAGCCTTGCGGGAGCTCGAAATATTGGTAATTCGGTGTTTTTCACGTACCTCGGTTTTTCTTGTTCCTATAGCTGAAAAAAACGGAAATTTCGGATCACTATAGTTTTTCGATCATATCTCCAGTTCTATCGGTCGTATCGCTAAAACTTGGTGGGTTTTATGTTCAGCGTGAAAAATCACATCGAATAGGGCCTTGCGAAAGCTCGAAAGATTGGTGATTGAGTGTTTTCCACGTACCTCGGTTTTTCTTGGTCCAATTGCAAAAAAAAAATGGAAATTTAGGATCACTATGGTTTTTCTATCATATCTCCCGTTCTATCGGTCGGATCGCTGAAACTCGATGGGTTTCATGTTCAGCGTGGAAAATCACTTTAACTAGAGCCTTTTGGGAGCTTGAAAGATTGGTAATCCAGTGTTTTTCATGTACCTCGGTTTTCCTTGGTCCTATGGCGACAAAAACGGAAATATTGGGTCACTATGGTTTTTCGATCATATCTCCAGTTCTATCGGTCGTATCGCTGAAACTTGGTGGGTGTTATGTTCAGCGTGAAAAATCACATCGAATAGAGCCTTGCGGGAGCGCGAAAGATTGGTAATTCGGTGTTTTTCACGTACCTCGGTTTTTCTTGGTCCTATGGCTGAAAAAAACGGAAATTTCGGATCACTATGGTTTTTCGATCATATCTCCCGTTCTATCCGTCGTATCGCTGAAACTCGGTGAGTTTCATGTTCAGCGTGAAAAATCACATCAAATAGGGCCTCGCGAAAGCTCGAAAGATTGGTCATTAATTGTTTTCCACGTACCTCGGTTTTTCTTGGTCCAATTGCAAAAAAAAAAAAAATGGAAATTTAGGATCACTATGGTTTTTTTATCATATCACCCGTTCTATCGGTCGCATCGCTGAAACTCGATGGGTATCATGTTCGGCGTGGAAAATCACTTTAACTAGAGCCTTTTGGGAGCTTGAAAGATTGGTAATCCAGTGTTCTTCATGTACCTCGGTTTTCCTTAGCCCTATGGCGAAAAAAACGGAAATTTCGGATCACTATGGTTTTTCGATCAAATCTCCCGTTCTATCGGTCGTATCGCTGAAACTCGGTGGGTTTCGTATTTGGAGTAAAGAAACACAGCGAATAGAGCCTTGCGTCAACTCGGAAGATTGGTAATTCAGTGTTTATTACGTAACCCGGTTATTCTTGGTCCTATGGCGAAAAAAAAAAAATTTGGATCACTATGGTTTTTCGATCATATCTCCCGTTCGGTCGGTCGTGACGCTAAAACTCGGTCGGTTTCGTGTTTATCATTATAAAACACATTGAAATGAGGCTTGCGGGAGCACGAAAGATCGGTAATTTCGTGTTTTTCAAATATCTCGGTTTTTCTTGGTTCTATGGCGAAAGAAAACGGAAATTTTTCATAACTATGGTTTTTCGATCATATCTCCCGTTCTATCGGTCGTATCGCTAAAACTCGGTGGGTTTCATGTTAAGCGTGAAAAATCACATCGAATAGAGCCTTGCGGGAGCTCGAAAGATTGGTAATTCAGTGTTTTTCACGTACCTCGGTTTTTCTTGGTCCTATGGCTGAAAAAAACGGAAATTTCGGATCACTATGGTTTTTCGATCATATCTCCAGTTCTATCGGTCGTATCGCTGAAACTTGGTGGGTTTTATGTTCAGCGTGAAAAATCACATCGAATAGGGCCTTGCGGGAGCTCGAAAGATTGGTAATTCAGTGTTTTTCACGTACCTCGGTTTTTCTTGGTCCTATGGCTGAAAAAAACGGAAATTTCGGATCACTATGGTTTTTCGATCAAATCTCCCGTTCTATCGGTCGTATCGCTAAAACTCACTGGGTTTCGTGTTAAGAGTAAAAAAACACATCGAATTTAGCCTTGCGGAAGCTCGAGAGATTGGTAATTCAGTGTTCTTCACGTACCTCCAATTTTCCTTGGTCCTATGGCGAAAAAAAAAACGGAAATTTAGGATCACTATGGTTTTTTTATCATATCACCCGTTCTATCGGTCGCATCGCTGAAACTCGGTGGGTTTCATGTTCAGCGTGGAAAACTACTCCAACTAGAGCCTTTTGGGAGCTTGAAAGATTGGTAATCCAGTGTTTTTCATGTACCTCGGTTTTCCTTAGCCCTATGGCGAAAAAAACGGAAATTTCGGATCACTATGGTTTTTCGATCAAATCTCCCGTTCTATCGGTCGTATCGCTAAAACTCGGTGGGTTTCGTATTTGGAGTAAAGAGACACAGCGAATAGAGCCTTGCGTCAACTCGGAAGATTGGTAATTCAGTGTTTATTACGTAACCCGGTTATTCTTGGTCCTATGGCGAAAAAAAAAAATTTGGATCACTATGGTTTTTCGATCATATCTCCCGTTCGGTCGGTCGTGACGCTAAAACTCGGTCGGTTTCGTGTTTATCATTATAAAACACATTGAAATGAGGCTTGCGGGAGCACGAAAGATCGGTAATTTCGTGTTTTTCAAATATCTCGGTTTTTCTTGGTTCTATGGCGGAAGAAAACGGAAATTTTTCATAACTATGGTTTTTCGATTATATCTCCAGTTCTATCGGTCGTATCGCTTGAACTCGACAAGTTTCGTGTTTAGAGTCAAAAAACACATCGAAAAGAGCCTTGCGGGAGCTCGAAATATTGGTAATTCGGTGTTTTTCACGTACCTCGGTTTTTCTTGTTCCTATAGCTGAAAAAAACGGAAATTTCGGATCACTATAGTTTTTCGATCATATCTCCAGTTCTATCGGTCGTATCGCTAAAACTTGGTGGGTTTTATGTTCAGCGTGAAAAATCACATCGAATAGGGCCTTGCGGGAGCTCGAAAGATTGGTAATTCAGTGTTTTTCACGTACCTCGGTTTTTCTTGGTCCTATGGCTGAAAAAAACGGAAATTTCTGATCACTATGGTTTTTCGATCAAATCTCCCGTTCTATCGGTCGTATCGCTAAAACTCACTGGGTTTCGTGTTAAGAGTAAAAAAACACATCGAATTTAGCCTTGCGGAAGCTCGAAAGATTGGTAATTCAGTGTTCTTCACGTACCTCCAATTTTCCTTGGTCCTATGGCGAAAAAAAAAACGGAAATTTTGGATCACTATGGTTTTTCGATCATATCTCCCGTTCTATCGGTCGTATCCCTAAAACTCGGTGGGTTTCATGTTCAGCGTGGAAAACTACTCCAACTAGAGCCTTTTGGGAGCTTGAAAGATTGGTAATCCAGTGTTTTTCATGTACCTCGGTTTTCCTTGGCCCTATGGCGAAAAAAACGGAAATTTTGAGTCACTATGGTTTTTCGATCATATCTCCAGTTCTATCGGTCGTATCGCTGAAACTTGGTGGGTTTTATGTTCAGCGTGAAAAATCACATCGAAAAGAGCCTTGCGGGAGCTCGAAAGATTGGTGATTAAGTGTTTTCCACGTACCTCGGTTTTTCTTGGTCCTATGGCGAAAAAAAACCGAAAATTTAGGATCACTATGGTTTCCATATCATATCTCCCGTTCTATCGGTCGGATTGCCAAAACTCGATGTGTTTTATGTTCAGCGTGAAAAATCACATCGAATAGAGCCTCGCGGGAGCTCGAAAGATTGGTAAATCAGTGTTTTTCACATACCTCGGTTTTTCTTGGTCCTATGGCGACAAAAAACGCAAATTTTGGATCACTATGGTTTTTCGATTATATCTCCAGTTCTATCGGTCGTATCGCTTGAACTCGACAAGTTTCGTGTTTAGAGTCAAAAAACACATCGAAAAGAGCCTTGCGGGAGCTCGAAATATTGGTAATTCGGTGTTTTTCACGTACCTCGGTTTTTCTTGTTCCTATAGCTGAAAAAAACGGAAATTTCGGATCACTATAGTTTTTCGATCATATCTCCAGTTCTATCGGTCGTATCGCTAAAACTTGGTGGGTTTTATGTTCAGCGTGAAAAATCACATCGAATAGGGCCTTGCGAAAGCTCGAAAGATTGGTGATTGAGTGTTTTCCACGTACCTCGGTTTTTCTTGGTCCAATTGCAAAAAAAAAATGGAAATTTAGGATCACTATGGTTTTTCTATCATATCTCCCGTTCTATCGGTCGGATCGCTGAAACTCGATGGGTTTCATGTTCAGCGTGGAAAATCACTTTAACTAGAGCCTTTTGGGAGCTTGAAAGATTGGTAATCCAGTGTTTTTCATGTACCTCGGTTTTCCTTGGTCCTATGGCGACAAAAACGGAAATATTGGGTCACTATGGTTTTTCGATCATATCTCCAGTTCTATCGGTCGTATCGCTGAAACTTGGTGGGTGTTATGTTCAGCGTGAAAAATCACATCGAATAGAGCCTTGCGGGAGCGCGAAAGATTGGTAATTCGGTGTTTTTCACGTACCTCGGTTTTTCTTGGTCCTATGGCTGAAAAAAACGGAAATTTCGGATCACTATGGTTTTTCGATCATATCTCCCGTTCTATCCGTCGTATCGCTGAAACTCGGTGAGTTTCATGTTCAGCGTGAAAAATCACATCAAATAGGGCCTCGCGAAAGCTCGAAAGATTGGTCATTAATTGTTTTCCACGTACCTCGGTTTTTCTTGGTCCAATTGCAAAAAAAAAAAAAAATGGAAATTTAGGATCACTATGGTTTTTTTATCATATCACCCGTTCTATCGGTCGCATCGCTGAAACTCGATGGGTATCATGTTCGGCGTGGAAAATCACTTTAACTAGAGCCTTTTGGGAGCTTGAAAGATTGGTAATCCAGTGTTCTTCATGTACCTCGGTTTTCCTTAGCCCTATGGCGAAAAAAACGGAAATTTCGGATCACTATGGTTTTTCGATCAAATCTCCCGTTCTATCGGTCGTATCGCTGAAACTCGGTGGGTTTCGTATTTGGAGTAAAGAAACACAGCGAATAGAGCCTTGCGTCAACTCGGAAGATTGGTAATTCAGTGTTTATTACGTAACCCGGTTATTCTTGGTCCTATGGCGAAAAAAAAAAATTTGGATCACTATGGTTTTTCGATCATATCTCCCGTTCGGTCGGTCGTGACGCTAAAACTCGGTCGGTTTCGTGTTTATCATTATAAAACACATTGAAATGAGGCTTGCGGGAGCACGAAAGATCGGTAATTTCGTGTTTTTCAAATATCTCGGTTTTTCTTGGTTCTATGGCGAAAGAAAACGGAAATTTTTCATAACTATGGTTTTTCGATCATATCTCCCGTTCTATCGGTCGTATCGCTAAAACTCGGTGGGTTTCATGTTAAGCGTGAAAAATCACATCGAATAGAGCCTTGCGGGAGCTCGAAAGATTGGTAATTCAGTGTTTTTCACGTACCTCGGTTTTTCTTGGTCCTATGGCTGAAAAAAACGGAAATTTCGGATCACTATGGTTTTTCGATCATATCTCCAGTTCTATCGGTCGTATCGCTGAAACTTGGTGGGTTTTATGTTCAGCGTGAAAAATCACATCGAATAGGGCCTTGCGGGAGCTCGAAAGATTGGTAATTCAGTGTTTTTCACGTACCTCGGTTTTTCTTGGTCCTATGGCTGAAAAAAACGGAAATTTCGGATCACTATGGTTTTTCGATCAAATCTCCCGTTCTATCGGTCGTATCGCTAAAACTCACTGGGTTTCGTGTTAAGAGTAAAAAAACACATCGAATTTAGCCTTGCGGAAGCTCGAGAGATTGGTAATTCAGTGTTCTTCACGTACCTCCAATTTTCCTTGGTCCTATGGCGAAAAAAAAAACGGAAATTTAGGATCACTATGGTTTTTTTATCATATCACCCGTTCTATCGGTCGCATCGCTGAAACTCGGTGGGTTTCATGTTCAGCGTGGAAAACTACTCCAACTAGAGCCTTTTGGGAGCTTGAAAGATTGGTAATCCAGTGTTTTTCATGTACCTCGGTTTTCCTTAGCCCTATGGCGAAAAAAACGGAAATTTCGGATCACTATGGTTTTTCGATCAAATCTCCCGTTCTATCGGTCGTATCGCTAAAACTCGGTGGGTTTCGTATTTGGAGTAAAGAGACACAGCGAATAGAGCCTTGCGTCAACTCGGAAGATTGGTAATTCAGTGTTTATTACGTAACCCGGTTATTCTTGGTCCTATGGCGAAAAAAAAAAAATTTGGATCACTATGGTTTTTCGATCATATCTCCCGTTCGGTCGGTCGTGACGCTAAAACTCGGTCGGTTTCGTGTTTATCATTATAAAACACATTGAAATGAGGCTTGCGGGAGCACGAAAGATCGGTAATTTCGTGTTTTTCAAATATCTCGGTTTTTCTTGGTTCTATGGCGAAAGAAAACGGAAATTTTTCATAACTATGGTTTTTCGATTATATCTCCAGTTCTATCGGTCGTATCGCTTGAACTCGACAAGTTTCGTGTTTAGAGTCAAAAAACACATCGAAAAGAGCCTTGCGGGAGCTCGAAATATTGGTAATTCGGTGTTTTTCACGTACCTCGGTTTTTCTTGTTCCTATAGCTGAAAAAAACGGAAATTTCGGATCACTATAGTTTTTCGATCATATCTCCAGTTCTATCGGTCGTATCGCTAAAACTTGGTGGGTTTTATGTTCAGCGTGAAAAATCACATCGAATAGGGCCTTGCGGGAGCTCGAAAGATTGGTAATTCAGTGTTTTTCACGTACCTCGGTTTTTCTTGGTCCTATGGCTGAAAAAAACGGAAATTTCTGATCACTATGGTTTTTCGATCAAATCTCCCGTTCTATCGGTCGTATCGCTAAAACTCACTGGGTTTCGTGTTAAGAGTAAAAAAACACATCGAATTTAGCCTTGCGGAAGCTCGAAAGATTGGTAATTCAGTGTTCTTCACGTACCTCCAATTTTCCTTGGTCCTATGGCGAAAAAAAAAACGGAAATTTTGGATCACTATGGTTTTTCGATCATATCTCCCGTTCTATCGGTCGTATCCCTAAAACTCGGTGGGTTTCATGTTCAGCGTGGAAAACTACTCCAACTAGAGCCTTTTGGGAGCTTGAAAGATTGGTAATCCAGTGTTTTTCATGTACCTCGGTTTTCCTTGGCCCTATGGCGAAAAAAACGGAAATTTTGAGTCACTATGGTTTTTCGATCATATCTCCAGTTCTATCGGTCGTATCGCTGAAACTTGGTGGGTTTTATGTTCAGCGTGAAAAATCACATCGAAAAGAGCCTTGCGGGAGCTCGAAAGATTGGTGATTAAGTGTTTTCCACGTACCTCGGTTTTTCTTGGTCCTATGGCGAAAAAAAACCGAAAATTTAGGATCACTATGGTTTCCATATCATATCTCCCGTTCTATCGGTCGGATTGCCAAAACTCGATGTGTTTTATGTTCAGCGTGAAAAATCACATCGAATAGAGCCTCGCGGGAGCTCGAAAGATTGGTAAATCAGTGTTTTTCACATACCTCGGTTTTTCTTGGTCCTATGGCGACAAAAAACGCAAATTTTGGATCACTATGGTTTTTCGATTATATCTCCAGTTCTATCGGTCGTATCGCTTGAACTCGACAAGTTTCGTGTTTAGAGTCAAAAAACACATCGAAAAGAGCCTTGCGGGAGCTCGAAATATTGGTAATTCGGTGTTTTTCACGTACCTCGGTTTTTCTTGTTCCTATAGCTGAAAAAAACGGAAATTTCGGATCACTATAGTTTTTCGATCATATCTCCAGTTCTATCGGTCGTATCGCTAAAACTTGGTGGGTTTTATGTTCAGCGTGAAAAATCACATCGAATAGGGCCTTGCGAAAGCTCGAAAGATTGGTGATTGAGTGTTTTCCACGTACCTCGGTTTTTCTTGGTCCAATTGCAAAAAAAAAATGGAAATTTAGGATCACTATGGTTTTTCTATCATATCTCCCGTTCTATCGGTCGGATCGCTGAAACTCGATGGGTTTCATGTTCAGCGTGGAAAATCACTTTAACTAGAGCCTTTTGGGAGCTTGAAAGATTGGTAATCTAGTGTTTTTCATGTACCTCGGTTTTCCTTGGTCCTATGGCGACAAAAACGGAAATATTGGGTCACTATGGTTTTTCGATCATATCTCCAGTTCTATCGGTCGTATCGCTGAAACTTGGTGGGTGTTATGTTCAGCGTGAAAAATCACATCGAATAGAGCCTTGCGGGAGCGCGAAAGATTGGTAATTCGGTGTTTTTCACGTACCTCGGTTTTTCTTGGTCCTATGGCTGAAAAAAACGGAAATTTCGGATCACTATGGTTTTTCGATCATATCTCCCGTTCTATCCGTCGTATCGCTGAAACTCGGTGAGTTTCATGTTCAGCGTGAAAAATCACATCAAATAGGGCCTCGCGAAAGCTCGAAAGATTGGTCATTAATTGTTTTCCACGTACCTCGGTTTTTCTTGGTCCAATTGCAAAAAAAAAAAAAAATGGAAATTTAGGATCACTATGGTTTTTTTATCATATCACCCGTTCTATCGGTCGCATCGCTGAAACTCGATGGGTATCATGTTCGGCGTGGAAAATCACTTTAACTAGAGCCTTTTGGGAGCTTGAAAGATTGGTAATCCAGTGTTCTTCATGTACCTCGGTTTTCCTTAGCCCTATGGCGAAAAAAACGGAAATTTCGGATCACTATGGTTTTTCGATCAAATCTCCCGTTCTATCGGTCGTATCGCTGAAACTCGGTGGGTTTCGTATTTGGAGTAAAGAAACACAGCGAATAGAGCCTTGCGTCAACTCGGAAGATTGGTAATTCAGTGTTTATTACGTAACCCGGTTATTCTTGGTCCTATGGCGAAAAAAAAAAAATTTGGATCACTATGGTTTTTCGATCATATCTCCCGTTCGGTCGGTCGTGACGCTAAAACTCGGTCGGTTTCGTGTTTATCATTATAAAACACATTGAAATGAGGCTTGCGGGAGCACGAAAGATCGGTAATTTCGTGTTTTTCAAATATCTCGGTTTTTCTTGGTTCTATGGCGAAAGAAAACGGAAATTTTTCATAACTATGGTTTTTCGATCATATCTCCCGTTCTATCGGTCGTATCGCTAAAACTCGGTGGGTTTCATGTTAAGCGTGAAAAATCACATCGAATAGAGCCTTGCGGGAGCTCGAAAGATTGGTAATTCAGTGTTTTTCACGTACCTCGGTTTTTCTTGGTCCTATGGCTGAAAAAAACGGAAATTTCGGATCACTATGGTTTTTCGATCATATCTCCAGTTCTATCGGTCGTATCGCTGAAACTTGGTGGGTTTTATGTTCAGCGTGAAAAATCACATCGAATAGGGCCTTGCGGGAGCTCGAAAGATTGGTAATTCAGTGTTTTTCACGTACCTCGGTTTTTCTTGGTCCTATGGCTGAAAAAAACGGAAATTTCGGATCACTATGGTTTTTCGATCAAATCTCCCGTTCTATCGGTCGTATCGCTAAAACTCACTGGGTTTCGTGTTAAGAGTAAAAAAACACATCGAATTTAGCCTTGCGGAAGCTCGAAAGATTGGTAATTCAGTGTTCTTCACGTACCTCCAATTTTCCTTGGTCCTATGGCGAAAAAAAAAACGGAAATTTTGGATCACTATGGTTTTTCGATCATATCTCCCGTTCTATCGGTCGTATCGCTAAAACTCGGTGGGTTTTATGTTCAGCGTGGAAAACTACTCCAACTAGAGCCTTTTGGGAGCTTGAAAGATTGGTAATCCAGTGTTTTTCATGTACCTCGGTTTTCCTTGGCCCTATGGCGAAAAAAACGGAAATTTTGAGTCACTATGGTTTTTCGATCATATCTCCAGTTCTATCGGTCGTATCGCTGAAACTTGGTGGGTTTTATGTTCAGCGTGAAAAATCACATCGAAAAGAGCCTTGCGGGAGCTCGAAAGATTGGTGATTAAGTGTTTTCCACGTACCTCGGTTTTTCTTGGTCCTATGGCGAAAAAAAACCGAAAATTTAGGATCACTATGGTTTCCATATCATATCTCCCGTTCTATCGGTCGGATTGCCAAAACTCGATGTGTTTTATGTTCAGCGTGAAAAATCACATCGAATAGAGCCTCGCGGGAGCTCGAAAGATTGGTAAATCAGTGTTTTTCACATACCTCGGTTTTTCTTGGTCCTATGGCGAAAAAAAACGCAAATTTTGGATCACTATGGTTTTTCGATTATATCTCCAGTTCTATCGGTCGTATCGCTTGAACTCGACAAGTTTCGTGTTTAGAGTCAAAAAACACATCGAAAAGAGCCTTGCGGGAGCTCGAAATATTGGTAATTCGGTGTTTTTCACGTACCTCGGTTTTTCTTGTTCCTATAGCTGAAAAAAACGGAAATTTCGGATCACTATAGTTTTTCGATCATATCTCCAGTTCTATCGGTCGTATCGCTAAAACTTGGTGGGTTTTTTGTTCAGCGTGAAAAATCACATCGAATAGGGCCTTGCGAAAGCTCGAAAGATTGGTGATTGAGTGTTTTCCACGTACCTCGGTTTTTCTTGGTCCAATTGCAAAAAAAAAATGGAAATTTAGGATCACTATGGTTTTTCTATCATATCTCCCGTTCTATCGGTCGGATCGCTGAAACTCGATGGGTTTCATGTTCAGCGTGGAAAATCACTTTAACTAGAGCCTTTTGGGAGCTTGAAAGATTGGTAATCCAGTGTTTTTCATGTACCTCGGTTTTCCTTGGTCCTATGGCGACAAAAACGGAACTATTGGGTCACTATGGTTTTTCGATCATATCTCCAGTTCTATCGGTCGTATCGCTGAAACTTGGTGGGTGTTATGTTCAGCGTGAAAAATCACATCGAATAAAGCCTTGCGGGAGCGCGAAAGATTGGTAATTCGGTGTTTTTCACGTACCTCGGTTTTTCTTGGTCCTATGGCTGAAAAAAACGGAAATTTCGGATCACTATGGTTTTTTGATCATATCTCCCGTTCTATCCGTCGTATCGCTGAAACTCGGTGAGTTTCATGTTCAGCGTGAAAAATCACATCAAATAGGGCCTCGCGAAAGCTCGAAAGATTGGTCATTAATTGTTTTCCACGTACCTCGGTTTTTCTTGGTCCAATTGCAAAAAAAAAAAAAATGGAAATTTAGGATCACTATGGTTTTTTTATCATATCACCCGTTCTATCGGTCGCATCGCTGAAACTCGATGGGTATCATGTTCGGCGTGGAAAATCACTTTAACTAGAGCCTTTTGGGAGCTTGAAAGATTGGTAATCCAGTGTTCTTCATGTACCTCGGTTTTCCTTAGCCCTATGGCGAAAAAAACGGAAATTTCGGATCACTATGGTTTTTCGATCAAATCTCCCGTTCTATCGGTCGTATCGCTAAAACTCGGTGGGTTTCGTATTTGGAGTAAAGAAACACAGCGAATAGAGCCTTGCGTCAACTCGGAAGATTGGTAATTCAGTGTTTATTACGTAACCCGGTTATTCTTGGTCCTATGGCGAAAAAAAAAAAATTTGGATCACTATGGTTTTTCGATCATATCTCCCGTTCGGTCGGTCGTGACGCTAAAACTCGGTCGGTTTCGTGTTTATCATTATAAAACACATTGAAATGAGGCTTGCGGGAGCACGAAAGATCGGTAATTTCGTGTTTTTCAAATATCTCGGTTTTTCTTGGTTCTATGGCGAAAGAAAACGGAAATTTTTCATAACTATGGTTTTTCGATCATATCTCCCGTTCTATCGGTCGTATCGCTAAAACTCGGTGGGTTTCATGTTAAGCGTGAAAAATCACATCGAATAGAGCCTTGCGGGAGCTCGAAAGATTGGTAATTCAGTGTTTTTCACGTACCTCGGTTTTTCTTGGTCCTATGGCTGAAAAAAACGGAAATTTCGGATCACTATGGTTTTTCGATCAAATCTCCCGTTCTATCGGTCGTATCGCTAAAACTCACTGGGTTTCGTGTTAAGAGTAAAAATTTACATCGAATTTAGCCTTGCGGAAGCTCGAAAGATTGGTAATTCAGTGTTCTTCACGTACCTCCAATTTTCCTTGGTCCTATGGCGAAAAAAAAAACGGAAATTTTGGATCACTATGGTTTTTCGATCATATCTCCCGTTCTATCGGTCGTATCGCTAAAACTCGGTGGGTTTCATGTTCAGCGTGGAAAACTACTCCAACGAGAGCCTTTTGGGAGCTTGAAAGATTGGTAATCCAGTGTTTTTCATGTACCTCGGTTTTCCTTGGCCCTATGGCGAAAAAAACGGAAATTTTGAGTCACTATGGTTTTTCGATCATATCTTCAGTTCTATCGGTCGTATCGCTGAAACTTGGTGGGTTTTATGTTCACCGTGAAAAATCACATCGAAAAGAGCCTTGCGGGAGCTCGAAAGATTGGTGATTAAGTGTTTTCCACGTACCTCGGTTTTTCTTGGTCCTATGGCGAAAAAAAACGCAAATTTTGGATCACTATGGTTTTTCGATTATATCTCCAGTTCTATCGGTCGTATCGCTTGAACTCGACAAGTTTCGCGTTTAGAGTCAAAAAACACATCGAAAAGAGCCTTGCGGGAGCTCGAAATATTGGTAATTCGGTGTTTTTCACGTACCTCGGTTTTTCTTGTTCCTATAGCTGAAAAACCGGAAATTTCGGATCACTATAGTTTTTCGATCATATCTCCAGTTCTATCGGTCGTATCGCTAAAACTTGGTGGGTTTTATGTTCAGCGTGAAAAATCACATCGAATAGGGCCTTGCGAAAGCTCGAAAGATTGGTGATTGAGTGTTTTCCACGTACCTCGGTTTTTCTTGGTCCAATTGCAAAAAAAAAATGGAAATTTAGGATCACTATGGTTTTTCTATCATATCTCCCGTTCTATCGGTCGGATCGCTGAAACTCGATGGGTTTCATGTTCAGCGTGGAAAATCACTTTAACTAGAGCCTTTTGGGAGCTTGAAAGATTGGTAATCCAGTGTTTTTCATGTACCTCGGTTTTCCTTGGTCCTATGGCGAAAATAACGGAAATTTTGGGTCACTATGGTTTTTCGATCATATCTCCAGTTCTATCGGTCGTATCGCTGAAACTTGGTGGGTTTTATGTTCAGCGTGAAAAATCACATCGAATAGAGCCTTGCAGGAGCTCGAAAGATTGGTGATTAAGTGTTTTCCACGTACCTCGGTTTTTCTTGGTCCTATGGCAAAAAAAAAACGGAAATTTAGGATCACTATGGTTTCCATATCATATCTCCCGTTCTATCGGTCGGATTGCCAAAACTCGATGTGTTTTATGTTCAGCGTGAAAAATCACATCGAATAGAGCCTCGTGGGAGCTCGAAAGATTGGTAAATCAGTGTTTTTCACGTACCTCGGTTTTTCTTGGTCCTATGGCTGAAAAAAACGGAAATTTTGGATCACTATGGTTTTTCGATTATATCTATAGTTCTATCGGTCGTATCGCTTGAACTCGACAAGTTTCGTGTTTCGAGTCAAAAAACACATCGAAAAGAGCCTTGCGGGAGCTCGAAATCTTGGTAATTCGGAGTTTTTCACGTACCTCGGTTTTTCTTGTTCCTATAGCTGAAAAAAACGGAAATTTCGGATCACTATAGTTTTTCGATCATATCTCCCGTTCTATCGGTCGTATCGCTGAAACTCGGTGAGTTTCATGTTCAGCGTGAAAAATCACATCGAATAGGGCCTTGCGGAAGCTCGAAAGATTGGTGATTGAGTGTTTTCCACGTACCTCGGTTTTTCTTGGTCCAATTGCAAAAAAAAAAATGGAAATTTAGGATCACTATGGTTTTTTTATCATATCTCCCGTTCTATCGGTCGGATCGCTGAAACTCGATGGGTTTCATGTTCAGCGTAGAAAATCACTTTAACTAGAGCCTTTTGGGAGCTTGAAAGATTGGTAATCCAGTGTTTTTCATGTACCTCGGTTTTCCTTGGTCCTATGGCGACAAAAACGGAAATTTTGGGTCACTATGGTTTTTCGATCATATCTCCAGTTCTATCGGTCGTATCGCTGAAACTTGGTGAGTCTTATGTTCAGAGTGAGAATCACATCGAATAGAGCCTCGTGGGAGCTCGAAAGATTGGTAAATCAGTGTTTTTCACGTACCTCGGTTTTTCTTGGTCCTATGGCTGAAAAAAACGGAAATTTTGGATCACTATGGTTTTTCGATTATATCTCCAGTTCTATCGGTCGTATCGCTTGAACTCGACAAGTTTCGTGTTTAGAGTCAAAAAACACATCGAAAAGAGCCTTGCGGGAGCTCGAAATCTTGGTAATTCGGTGTTTTTCACGTACCTCGGTTTTTCTTGTTCCTATAGCTGAAAAAAACGGAAATTTCGGATCACTATAGTTTTTCGATCATACCTCCCGTTCTATCGGTCGTATCGCTGAAACTCGGTGAGTTTCATGTTCAGCGTGAAAAATCACATCGAATAGGGCCTTGCGAAAGCTCGAAAGATTGGTGATTAAGTGTTTTCCACGTACCTCGGTTTTTCTTGGTCCAATTGCAAAAAAAAAATGGAAATTTAGGATCACTATGGTTTTTTTATCATATCTCCCGTTCTATCGGTCGGATCGCTGAAACTCGATGGGTTTTATGTTCAGCGTGGAAAATCACTTTAACTAGAGCCTTTTGGGAGCTTTAAAGATTGGTAATCCAGTGTTTTTCATGTACCTCGGTTTTCCTTGTTCCTATGGCGACAAAAACGGAAATTTTGGGTCACTATGGTTTTTCGATCATATCTCCAGTTCTATCGGTCGTATCGCTGAAACTTGGTGAGTCTTATGTTCAGAGTGAAAAATCACATCGAATAGAGCCTCGCGGGAGCTCGAAAGATTGGTAATCCAGTGTTTTTCATGTACCTCGGTTTTCCTTGGTCCTATGGCGAAAATAACGGAAATTTTGGGTCACTATGGTTTTTCGATCATATCTCCAGTTCTATCGGTCGTATCGCTGAAACTTGGTGGGTTTTATGTTCAGCGTGAAAAATCACATCGAATAGAGCCTCGCAGGAGCTCGAAAGATTGGTGATTAAGTGTTTTCCACGTACCTCGGTTTTTCTTGGTCCTATAGCAAAAAAAAAACGGAAATTTAGGATCACTATGGTTTCCATATCATATCTCCCGTTCTATCGGTCGGATTGCCAAAACTCGATGTGTTTTATGTTCAGCGTGAAAAATCACATCGAATAGAGCCTCGTGGGAGCTCGAAAGATTGGTAAATCAGTGTTTTTCACGTACCTCGGTTTTTCTTGGTCCTATGGCTGAAAAAAACGGAAATTTTGGATCACTATGGTTTTTCGATTATATCTATAGTTCTATCGGTCGTATCGCTTGAACTCGACAAGTTTCGTGTTTAGAGTCAAAAAACACATCGAAAAGAGCCTTGCGGGAGCTCGAAATCTTGGTAATTCGGAGTTTTTCACGTACCTCGGTTTTTCTTGTTCCTATAGCTGAAAAAAACGGAAATTTCGGATCACTATAGTTTTTCGATCATATCTCCCGTTCTATCGGTCGTATCGCTGAAACTCGGTGAGTTTCATGTTCAGCGTGAAAAATCACATCGAATAGGGCCTTGCGAAAGCTCGAAAGATTGGTGATTGAGTGTTTTCCACGTACCTCGGTTTTTCTTGGTCCAATTGCAAAAAAAAAAATGGAAATTTAGGATCACTATGGTTTTTTTATCATATCTCCCGTTCTATCGGTCGGATCGCTGAAACTCGATGGGTTTCATGTTCAGCGTAGAAAATCACTTTAACTAGAGCCTTTTGGGAGCTTGAAAGATTGGTAATCCAGTGTTTTTCATGTACCTCGGTTTTCCTTGGTCCTATGGCGACAAAAACGGAAATTTTGGGTCACTATGGTTTTTCGATCATATCTCCAGTTCTATCGGTCGTATCGCTGAAACTTGGTGAGTCTTATGTTCAGAGTGAGAATCACATCGAATAGAGCCTCGTGGGAGCTCGAAAGATTGGTAAATCAGTGTTTTTCACGTACCTCGGTTTTTCTTGGTCCTATGGCTGAAAAAAACGGAAATTTTGGATCACTATGGTTTTTCGATTATATCTCCAGTTCTATCGGTCGTATCGCTTGAACTCGACAAGTTTCGTGTTTAGAGTCAAAAAACACATCGAAAAGAGCCTTGCGGGAGCTCGAAATCTTGGTAATTCGGTGTTTTTCACGTACCTCGGTTTTTCTTGTTCCTATAGCTGAAAAAAACGGAAATTTCGGATCACTATAGTTTTTCGATCATACCTCCCGTTCTATCGGTCGTATCGCTGAAACTCGGTGAGTTTCATGTTCAGCGTGAAAAATCACATCGAATAGGGCCTTGCGAAAGCTCGAAAGATTGGTGATTAAGTGTTTTCCACGTACCTCGGTTTTTCTTGGTCCAATTGCAAAAAAAAAATGGAAATTTAGGATCACTATGGTTTTTTTATCATATCTCCCGTTCTATCGGTCGGATCGCTGAAACTCGATGGGTTTTATGTTCAGCGTGGAAAATCACTTTAACTAGAGCCTTTTGGGAGCTTTAAAGATTGGTAATCCAGTGTTTTTCATGTACCTCGGTTTTCCTTGGTCCTATGGCGACAAAAACGGAAATTTTGGGTCACTATGGTTTTTCGATCATATCTCCAGTTCTATCGGTCGTATCGCTGAAACTTGGTGAGTCTTATGTTCAGAGTGAAAAATCACATCGAATAGAGCCTCGCGGGAGCTCGAAAGATTGGTAATTCGGTGTTTTTCACGTACCTCGGTTTTTCTTGGTCCTATGGCTGAAAAAAACGGAAATTTCGGATCACTATCGTTTTTCGATCATATCTCCCGTTCTATCGGTCGTATCGCTGAACGTCGGCGAGTTTCATGTTCAGCGTGAAAAATCACATCAAATAGGGCCTCGCGAAAGCTCGAGAGATTGGTCATTAAGTGTTTTCCACGTACCTCGGTTTTTCTTGGTCCAATTGCAAAAAAAAAAAAAAATGGAAATTTAGGATCACTATGGTTTTTTTATCATATCACCCGTTCTATCGGTCGCATCGCTGAAACTCGATGGGTATCATGTTCGGCGTGGAAAATCACTTTAACTAGAGCCTTTTGGGAGCTTGAAAGATTGGTAATCCAGTGTTCTTCATGTACCTCGGTTTTCCTTAGCCCTATGGCGAAAAAAACGGAAATTTCGGATCACTATGGTTTTTCGATCAAATCTCCCGTTCTATCGGTCGTATCGCTAAAACTCGGTGGGTTTCGTATTTGGAGTAAAGAAACACAGCGAATAGAGCCTTGCGTCAACTCGGAAGATTGGTAATTCAGTGTTTATTACGTAACCCGGTTATTCTTGGTCCTATGGCGAAAAAAAAAAAATTTGGATCACTATGGTTTTTCGATCATATCTCCCGTTCGGTCGGTCGTGACGCTAAAACTCGGTCGGTTTCGTGTTTATCATTATAAAACACATTGAAATGAGGCTTGCGGGAGCACGAAAGATCGGTAATTTCGTGTTTTTCAAATATCTCGGTTTTTCTTGGTTCTATGGCGAAAGAAAACGGAAATTTTTCATAACTATGGTTTTTCGATCATATCTCCCGTTCTATCGGTCGTATCGCTAAAACTCGGTGGGTTTCATGTTAAGCGTGAAAAATCACATCGAATAGAGCCTTGCGGGAGCTCGAAAGATTGGTAATTCAGTGTTTTTCACGTACCTCGGTTTTTCTTGGTCCTATGGCTGAAAAAAACGGAAATTTCGGATCACTATGGTTTTTCGATCAAATCTCCCGTTCTATCGGTCGTATCGCTAAAACTCACTGGGTTTCGTGTTAAGAGTAAAAATTTACATCGAATTTAGCCTTGCGGAAGCTCGAAAGATTGGTAATTCAGTGTTCTTCACGTACCTCCAATTTTCCTTGGTCCTATGGCGAAAAAAAAAACGGAAATTTTGGATCACTATGGTTTTTCGATCATATCTCCCGTTCTATCGGTCGTATCGCTAAAACTCGGTGGGTTTCATGTTCAGCGTGGAAAACTACTCCAACGAGAGCCTTTTGGGAGCTTGAAAGATTGGTAATCCAGTGTTTTTCATGTACCTCGGTTTTCCTTGGCCCTATGGCGAAAAAAACGGAAATTTTGAGTCACTATGGTTTTTCGATCATATCTCCAGTTCTATCGGTCGTATCGCTGAAACTTGGTGGATTTTATGTTCACCGTGAAAAATCACATCGAAAAGAGCCTTGCGGGAGCTCGAAAGATTGGTGATTAAGTGTTTTCCACGTACCTCGGTTTTTCTTGGTCCTATGGCGAAAAAAAACGCAAATTTTGGATCACTATGGTTTTTCGATTATATCTCCAGTTCTATCGGTCGTATCGCTTGAACTCGACAAGTTTCGCGTTTAGAGTCAAAAAACACATCGAAAAGAGCCTTGCGGGAGCTCGAAATATTGGTAATTCGGTGTTTTTCACGTACCTCGGTTTTTCTTGTTCCTATAGCTGAAAAACCGGAAATTTCGGATCACTATAGTTTTTCGATCATATCTCCAGTTCTATCGGTCGTATCGCTAAAACTTGGTGGGTTTTATGTTCAGCGTGAAAAATCACATCGAATAGGGCCTTGCGAAAGCTCGAAAGATTGGTGATTGAGTGTTTTCCACGTACCTCGGTTTTTCTTGGTCCAATTGCAAAAAAAAAATGGAAATTTAGGATCACTATGGTTTTTCTATCATATCTCCCGTTCTATCGGTCGGATCGCTGAAACTCGATGGGTTTCATGTTCAGCGTGGAAAATCACTTTAACTAGAGCCTTTTGGGAGCTTGAAAGATTGGTAATCCAGTGTTTTTCATGTACCTCGGTTTTCCTTGGTCCTATGGCGAAAATAACGGAAATTTTGGGTCACTATGGTTTTTCGATCATATCTCCAGTTCTATCGGTCGTATCGCTGAAACTTGGTGGGTTTTATGTTCAGCGTGAAAAATCACATCGAATAGAGCCTTGCAGGAGCTCGAAAGATTGGTGATTAAGTGTTTTCCACGTACCTCGGTTTTTCTTGGTCCTATGGCAAAAAAAAAACGGAAATTTAGGATCACTATGGTTTCCATATCATATCTCCCGTTCTATCGGTCGGATTGCCAAAACTCGATGTGTTTTATGTTCAGCGTGAAAAATCACATCGAATAGAGCCTCGTGGGAGCTCGAAAGATTGGTAAATCAGTGTTTTTCACGTACCTCGGTTTTTCTTGGTCCTATGGCTGAAAAAAACGGAAATTTTGGATCACTATGGTTTTTCGATTATATCTATAGTTCTATCGGTCGTATCGCTTGAACTCGACAAGTTTCGTGTTTAGAGTCAAAAAACACATCGAAAAGAGCCTTGCGGGAGCTCGAAATCTTGGTAATTCGGAGTTTTTCACGTACCTCGGTTTTTCTTGTTCCTATAGCTGAAAAAAACGGAAATTTCGGATCACTATAGTTTTTCGATCATATCTCCCGTTCTATCGGTCGTATCGCTGAAACTCGGTGAGTTTCATGTTCAGCGTGAAAAATCACATCGAATAGGGCCTTGCGAAAGCTCGAAAGATTGGTGATTGAGTGTTTTCCACGTACCTCGGTTTTTCTTGGTCCAATTGCAAAAAAAAAAATGGAAATTTAGGATCACTATGGTTTTTTTATCATATCTCCCGTTCTATCGGTCGGATCGCTGAAACTCGATGGGTTTCATGTTCAGCGTAGAAAATCACTTTAACTAGAGCCTTTTGGGAGCTTGAAAGATTGGTAATCCAGTGTTTTTCATGTACCTCGGTTTTCCTTGGTCCTATGGCGACAAAAACGGAAATTTTGGGTCACTATGGTTTTTCGATCATATCTCCAGTTCTATCGGTCGTATCGCTGAAACTTGGTGAGTCTTATGTTCAGAGTGAGAATCACATCGAATAGAGCCTCGTGGGAGCTCGAAAGATTGGTAAATCAGTGTTTTTCACGTACCTCGGTTTTTCTTGGTCCTATGGCTGAAAAAAACGGAAATTTTGGATCACTATGGTTTTTCGATTATATCTCCAGTTCTATCGGTCGTATCGCTTGAACTCGACAAGTTTCGTGTTTAGAGTCAAAAAACACATCGAAAAGAGCCTTGCGGGAGCTCGAAATCTTGGTAATTCGGTGTTTTTCACGTACCTCGGTTTTTCTTGTTCCTATAGCTGAAAAAAACGGAAATTTCGGATCACTATAGTTTTTCGATCATACCTCCCGTTCTATCGGTCGTATCGCTGAAACTCGGTGAGTTTCATGTTCAGCGTGAAAAATCACATCGAATAGGGCCTTGCGAAAGCTCGAAAGATTGGTGATTAAGTGTTTTCCACGTACCTCGGTTTTTCTTGGTCCAATTGCAAAAAAAAAATGGAAATTTAGGATCACTATGGTTTTTTTATCATATCTCCCGTTCTATCGGTCGGATCGCTGAAACTCGATGGGTTTTATGTTCAGCGTGGAAAATCACTTTAACTAGAGCCTTTTGGGAGCTTTAAAGATTGGTAATCCAGTGTTTTTCATGTACCTCGGTTTTCCTTGGTCCTATGGCGACAAAAACGGAAATTTTGGGTCACTATGGTTTTTCGATCATATCTCCAGTTCTATCGGTCGTATCGCTGAAACTTGGTGAGTCTTATGTTCAGAGTGAAAAATCACATCGAATAGAGCCTCGCGGGAGCTCGAAAGATTGGTAATTCGGTGTTTTTCACGTACCTCGGTTTTTCTTGGTCCTATGGCTGAAAAAAACGGAAATTTCGGATCACTATCGTTTTTCGATCATATCTCCCGTTCTATCGGTCGTATCGCTGAACGTCGGCGAGTTTCATGTTCAGCGTGAAAAATCACATCAAATAGGGCCTCGCGAAAGCTCGAGAGATTGGTCATTAAGTGTTTTCCACGTACCTCGGTTTTTCTTGGTCCAATTGCAAAAAAAAAAAAATGGAAATTCAGGATCACTATGGTTTTTTTATCATATCACCCGTTCTATCGGTCGGATCGCTGAAACTCGATGGGTTTCATGTTCGGCGTGAAAAATCACTTCAACTAGAGCCTTTTGGGAGCTTGAAAAATTGGTAATCCAGTGTTTTTCATGTACCTCGGTTTTCCTTGGCCCTATAGCAAAAAAAACGGAAATTTCGGATCACTATGGTTTTTCGATCAAATCTCCCGTTCTATCGGTCGTATTGCTAAAACTCGGTCGGTGTCATGTTGAGCGTGAAAAATCACATCGAATAGAGCCTTGCGGGAGCTCAAAAAATTGGTGATTAAGTGTTTTCCACGTACCTCGGTTTTTCTTGGTCCAATTGCAAAAAAAAAATGGAAATTTAGGATCACTATGGTTTTTTTATCATATCTCCCGTTCTATCGGTCGGATCGCTGAAACTCGATAGGTTTCATGTTCAGCGTGGAAAATCACTTTAACTAGAGCCTTTTGGGAGCTTGAAAGATTGGTAATCCAGTGTTTTTCATGTACCTCGGTTTTCCTTGGTCCTATGGCGACAAAAACGGAAATTTTGGGTCACTATGGTTTTTCGATCATATCTCCAGTTCTATCGGTCGTATCGCTGAAACTTGGTGAGTCTTATGTTCAGAGTGAAAAATCACATCGAATAGAGCCTTGCGGGAGCTCGAAAGATTGGTAATTCGGTGTTTTTCACGTACCTCGGTTTTTCTTGGTCCTATGGCTGAAAAAAACGGAAATTTCGGATCACTATGGTTTTTCGATCATATCTCCCGTTCTATCGGTCGTATCGCTGAACGTTTGTGAGTTTCATGTTCAGCGTGAAAAATCACATCAAATAGGGCCTCGCGAAAGCTCGAAAGATTGGTCATTAAGTGTTTTCCACGTACCTCGGTTTTTCTTGGTCCAATTGCAAAAAAAAAAAAAATGGAAATACAGGATCACTATGGTTTTTTTATCATATCACCCGTTCTATCGGTCGGATCGCTGAAACTCGATGGGTATCATGTTCGGCGTGGAAAATTACTCTAACTAGAGCCTTTTGGGAGCTTGAAAAATTGGTAATCCAGTGTTTTTCATGTACCTCGGTTTTCCTTGGTCCTATGGCGACAAAAACGGAATTTTTGGGTCACTATGGTTTTTCGATCATATCTCCAGTTCTATCGGTCGTATCGCTGAAACTTGGTGAGTCTTATGTTCAGAGTGAAAAATCACATCGAATAGAGCCTTGCGGGAGCTCGAAAGATTGGTAATTCGGTGTTTTTCACGTACCTCGGTTTTTCTTGGTCCTATGGCTGAAAAAAACGGAAATTTCGGATCACTGTGGTTTTTCGATCAAATCTCCCGTTCTGTCGGTCGTATCGCTAAAACTCGGTGGGTGTCATGTTGTGCGTGAAAAATCACATCGAATAGAGCCTTGCGGGAGCTCGAAAGATTGGTAATTCAGTGTTTTTCACGTACCTCGGTTTTTCTTGGTCCTATGGCTAAAAAAAACGGAAATTTTGGATCACTATGGTTTTTCGATCATATCTCCCGTTCTATCGGTCTTATCGCTAAAACTCGGTGGGTTTCATGTTCAGCGTGGAAAATCACTTCAACTAGAGCCTTTTGGGAGCTTGAAAGATTGGTAATCCAGTGTTTTTCATGTACCTCGGTTTTCCTTGGTCCTATAGCGAAAAAAACGGAAATTTTGGGTCACTATCGTTTTTCGATCATATCTCCAGTTCTATCGGTCGTATCGCTGAAACTTGGTGGGTTTTATGTTCAGCGTGAAAAATCACATCGAATAGAGCCTTGCGGGAGCGCGAAAGATTGGTAATTCGGTGTTTTTCACGTACCTCGGTTTTTCTTGGTCCTATGGCTGAAAAAAACGGAAATTTCGGATCACTATGGTTTTTCGATCATATCTCCCGTTCTATCCGTCGTATCGCTGAAACTCGGTGAGTTTCATGTTCAGCGTGAAAAATCACATCAAATAGGGCCTCGCGAAAGCTCGAAAGATTGGTCATTAATTGTTTTCCACGTACCTCGGTTTTTCTTGGTCCAATTGCAAAAAAAAAAAAAAATGGAAATTTAGGATCACTATGGTTTTTTTATCATATCACCCGTTCTATCGGTCGCATCGCTGAAACTCGATGGGTATCATGTTCGGCGTGGAAAATCACTTTAACTAGAGCCTTTTGGGAGCTTGAAAGATTGGTAATCCAGTGTTCTTCATGTACCTCGGTTTTCCTTAGCCCTATGGCGAAAAAAACGGAAATTTCGGATCACTATGGTTTTTCGATCAAATCTCCCGTTCTATCGGTCGTATCGCTGAAACTCGGTGGGTTTCGTATTTGGAGTAAAGAAACACAGCGAATAGAGCCTTGCGTCAACTCGGAAGATTGGTAATTCAGTGTTTATTACGTAACCCGGTTATTCTTGGTCCTATGGCGAAAAAAAAAAAATTTGGATCACTATGGTTTTTCGATCATATCTCCCGTTCGGTCGGTCGTGACGCTAAAACTCGGTCGGTTTCGTGTTTATCATTATAAAACACATTGAAATGAGGCTTGCGGGAGCACGAAAGATCGGTAATTTCGTGTTTTTCAAATATCTCGGTTTTTCTTGGTTCTATGGCGAAAGAAAACGGAAATTTTTCATAACTATGGTTTTTCGATCATATCTCCCGTTCTATCGGTCGTATCGCTAAAACTCGGTGGGTTTCATGTTAAGCGTGAAAAATCACATCGAATAGAGCCTTGCGGGAGCTCGAAAGATTGGTAATTCAGTGTTTTTCACGTACCTCGGTTTTTCTTGGTCCTATGGCTGAAAAAAACGGAAATTTCGGATCACTATGGTTTTTCGATCATATCTCCAGTTCTATCGGTCGTATCGCTGAAACTTGGTGGGTTTTATGTTCAGCGTGAAAAATCACATCGAATAGGGCCTTGCGGGAGCTCGAAAGATTGGTAATTCAGTGTTTTTCACGTACCTCGGTTTTTCTTGGTCCTATGGCTGAAAAAAACGGAAATTTCGGATCACTATGGTTTTTCGATCAAATCTCCCGTTCTATCGGTCGTATCGCTAAAACTCACTGGGTTTCGTGTTAAGAGTAAAAAAACACATCGAATTTAGCCTTGCGGAAGCTCGAAAGATTGGTAATTCAGTGTTCTTCACGTACCTCCAATTTTCCTTGGTCCTATGGCGAAAAAAAAAACGGAAATTTTGGATCACTATGGTTTTTCGATCATATCTCCCGGTCTATCGGTCGTATCGCTAAAACTCGGTGGGTTTCATGTTCAGCGTGGAAAACTACTCCAACTAGAGCCTTTTGGGAGCTTGAAAGATTGGTAATCCAGTGTTTCTCATGTACCTCGGTTTTCCTTGGCCCTATGGCGAAAAAAACGGAAATTTTGAGTCACTATGGTTTTTCGATCATATCTCCAGTTCTATCGGTCGTATCGCTGAAACTTGGTGGGTTTTATGTTCAGCGTGAAAAATCACATCGAAAAGAGCCTTGCGGGAGCTCGAAAGATTGGTGATTAAGTGTTTTCCACGTACCTCGGTTTTTCTTGGTCCTATGGCGAAAAAAAACCGAAAATTTAGGATCACTATGGTTTCCATATCATATCTCCCGTTCTATCGGTCGGATTGCCAAAACTCGATGTGTTTTATGTTCAGCGTGAAAAATCACATCGAATAGAGCCTCGCGGGAGCTCGAAAGATTGGTAAATCAGTGTTTTTCACATACCTCGGTTTTTCTTGGTCCTATGGCGAAAAAAAACGCAAATTTTGGATCACTATGGTTTTTCGATTATATCTCCAGTTCTATCGGTCGTATCGCTTGAACTCGACAAGTTTCGTGTTTAGAGTCAAAAAACACATCGAAAAGAGCCTTGCGGGAGCTCGAAATATTGGTAATTCGGTGTTTTTCACGTACCTCGGTTTTTCTTGTTCCTATAGCTGAAAAAAACGGAAATTTCGGATCACTATAGTTTTTCGATCATATCTCCAGTTCTATCGGTCGTATCGCTAA
This sequence comes from Diplazon laetatorius, assembly GCA_963662125.1. Taxonomy (NCBI): domain Eukaryota; kingdom Metazoa; phylum Arthropoda; class Insecta; order Hymenoptera; family Ichneumonidae; genus Diplazon; species Diplazon laetatorius. Next base: position 19,401,338 of record OY759156.1, on the reverse strand, counting down.
AACTTGGTGGGTTTTATGTTCAGCGTGAAAAATCACATCGAATAGGGCCTTGCGAAAGCTCGAAAGATTGGTGATTGAGTGTTTTCCACGTACCTCGGTTTTTCTTGGTCCAATTGCAAAAAAAAAATGGAAATTTAGGATCACTATGGTTTTTCTATCATATCTCCCGTTCTATCGGTCGGATCGCTGAAACTCGATGGGTTTCATGTTCAGCGTGGAAAATCACTTTAACTAGAGCCTTTTGGGAGCTTGAAAGATTGGTAATCCAGTGTTTTTCATGTACCTCGGTTTTCCTTGGTCCTATGGCGACAAAAACGGAAATATTGGGTCACTATGGTTTTTCGATCATATCTCCAGTTCTATCGGTCGTATCGCTGAAACTTGGTGGGTGTTATGTTCAGCGTGAAAAATCACATCGAATAAAGCCTTGCGGGAGCGCGAAAGATTGGTAATTCGGTGTTTTTCACGTACCTCGGTTTTTCTTGGTCCTATGGCTGAAAAAAACGGAAATTTCGGATCACTATGGTTTTTCGATCATATCTCCCGTTCTATCCGTCGTATCGCTGAAACTCGGTGAGTTTCATGTTCAGCGTGAAAAATCACATCAAATAGGGCCTCGCGAAAGCTCGAAAGATTGGTCATTAATTGTTTTCCACGTACCTCGGTTTTTCTTGGTCCAATTGCAAAAAAAAAAAAAATGGAAATTTAGGATCACTATGGTTTTTTTATCATATCACCCGTTCTATCGGTCGCATCGCTGAAACTCGATGGGTATCATGTTCGGCGTGGAAAATCACTTTAACTAGAGCCTTTTGGGAGCTTGAAAGATTGGTAATCCAGTGTTCTTCATGTACCTCGGTTTTCCTTAGCCCTATGGCGAAAAAAACGGAAATTTCGGATCACTATGGTTTTTCGATCAAATCTCCCGTTCTATCGGTCGTATCGCTAAAACTCGGTGGGTTTCGTATTTGGAGTAAAGAAACACAGCGAATAGAGCCTTGCGTCAACTCGGAAGATTGGTAATTCAGTGTTTATTACGTAACCCGGTTATTCTTGGTCCTATGGCGAAAAAAAAAAAATTTGGATCACTATGGTTTTTCGATCATATCTCCCGTTCGGTCGGTCGTGACGCTAAAACTCGGTCGGTTTCGTGTTTATCATTATAAAACACATTGAAATGAGGCTTGCGGGAGCACGAAAGATCGGTAATTTCGTGTTTTTCAAATATCTCGGTTTTTCTTGGTTCTATGGCGAAAGAAAACGGAAATTTTTCATAACTATGGTTTTTCGATCATATCTCCCGTTCTATCGGTCGTATCGCTAAAACTCGGTGGGTTTCATGTTAAGCGTGAAAAATCACATCGAATAGAGCCTTGCGGGAGCTCGAAAGATTGGTAATTCAGTGTTTTTCACGTACCTCGGTTTTTCTTGGTCCTATGGCTGAAAAAAACGGAAATTTCGGATCACTATGGTTTTTCGATCAAATCTCCCGTTCTATCGGTCGTATCGCTAAAACTCACTGGGTTTCGTGTTAAGAGTAAAAAATTACATCGAATTTAGCCTTGCGGAAGCTCGAAAGATTGGTAATTCAGTGTTCTTCACGTACCTCCAATTTTCCTTGGTCCTATGGCGAAAAAAAAAACGGAAATTTTGGATCACTATGGTTTTTCGATCATATCTCCCGTTCTATCGGTCGTATCGCTAAAACTCGGTGGGTTTCATGTTCAGCGTGGAAAACTACTCCAACGAGAGCCTTTTGGGAGCTTGAAAGATTGGTAATCCAGTGTTTTTCATGTACCTCGGTTTTCCTTGGCCCTATGGCGAAAAAAACGGAAATTTTGAGTCACTATGGTTTTTCGATCATATCTCCAGTTCTATCGGTCGTATCGCTGAAACTTGGTGGGTTTTATGTTCACCGTGAAAAATCACATCGAAAAGAGCCTTGCGGGAGCTCGAAAGATTGGTGATTAAGTGTTTTCCACGTACCTCGGTTTTTCTTGGTCCTATGGCGAAAAAAAACGCAAATTTTGGATCACTATGGTTTTTCGATTATATCTCCAGTTCTATCGGTCGTATCGCTTGAACTCGACAAGTTTCGCGTTTAGAGTCAAAAAACACATCGAAAAGAGCCTTGCGGGAGCTCGAAATATTGGTAATTCGGTGTTTTTCACGTACCTCGGTTTTTCTTGTTCCTATAGCTGAAAAAAACGGAAATTTCGGATCACTATAGTTTTTCGATCATATCTCCAGTTCTATCGGTCGTATCGCTAAAACTTGGTGGGTTTTATGTTCAGCGTGAAAAATCACATCGAATAGGGCCTTGCGAAAGCTCGAAAGATTGGTGATTGAGTGTTTTCCACGTACCTCGGTTTTTCTTGGTCCAATTGCAAAAAAAAAATGGAAATTTAGGATCACTATGGTTTTTCTATCATATCTCCCGTTCTATCGGTCGGATCGCTGAAACTCGATGGGTTTCATGTTCAGCGTGGAAAATCACTTTAACTAGAGCCTTTTGGGAGCTTGAAAGATTGGTAATCCAGTGTTTTTCATGTACCTCGGTTTTCCTTGGTCCTATGGCGAAAATAACGGAAATTTTGGGTCACTATGGTTTTTCGATCATATCTCCAGTTCTATCGGTCGTATCGCTGAAACTTGGTGGGTTTTATGTTCAGCGTGAAAAATCACATCGAATAGAGCCTTGCAGGAGCTCGAAAGATTGGTGATTAAGTGTTTTCCACGTACCTCGGTTTTTCTTGGTCCTATGGCAAAAAAAAAACGGAAATTTAGGATCACTATGGTTTCCATATCATATCTCCCGTTCTATCGGTCGGATTGCCAAAACTCGATGTGTTTTATGTTCAGCGTGAAAAATCACATCGAATAGAGCCTCGTGGGAGCTCGAAAGATTGGTAAATCAGTGTTTTTCACGTACCTCGGTTTTTCTTGGTCCTATGGCTGAAAAAAACGGAAATTTTGGATCACTATGGTTTTTCGATTATATCTATAGTTCTATCGGTCGTATCGCTTGAACTCGACAAGTTTCGTGTTTAGAGTCAAAAAACACATCGAAAAGAGCCTTGCGGGAGCTCGAAATCTTGGTAATTCGGAGTTTTTCACGTACCTCGGTTTTTCTTGTTCCTATAGCTGAAAAAAACGGAAATTTCGGATCACTATAGTTTTTCGATCATATCTCCCGTTCTATCGGTCGTATCGCTGAAACTCGGTGAGTTTCATGTTCAGCGTGAAAAATCACATCGAATAGGGCCTTGCGAAAGCTCGAAAGATTGGTGATTGAGTGTTTTCCACGTACCTCGGTTTTTCTTGGTCCAATTGCAAAAAAAAAAATGGAAATTTAGGATCACTATGGTTTTTTTATCATATCTCCCGTTCTATCGGTCGGATCGCTGAAACTCGATGGGTTTCATGTTCAGCGTAGAAAATCACTTTAACTAGAGCCTTTTGGGAGCTTGAAAGATTGGTAATCCAGTGTTTTTCATGTACCTCGGTTTTCCTTGGTCCTATGGCGACGAAAACGGAAATTTTGGGTCACTATGGTTTTTCGATCATATCTCCAGTTCTATCGGTCGTATCGCTGAAACTTGGTGAGTCTTATGTTCAGAGTGAGAATCACATCGAATAGAGCCTCGTGGGAGCTCGAAAGATTGGTAAATCAGTGTTTTTCACGTACCTCGGTTTTTCTTGGTCCTATGGCTGAAAAAAACGGAAATTTTGGATCACTATGGTTTTTCGATTATATCTCCAGTTCTATCGGTCGTATCGCTTGAACTCGACAAGTTTCGTGTTTAGAGTCAAAAAACACATCGAAAAGAGCCTTGCGGGAGCTCGAAATCTTGGTAATTCGGTGTTTTTCACGTACCTCGGTTTTTCTTGTTCCTATAGCTGAAAAAAACGGAAATTTCGGATCACTATAGTTTTTCGATCATACCTCCCGTTCTATCGGTCGTATCGCTGAAACTCGGTGAGTTTCATGTTCAGCGTGAAAAATCACATCGAATAGGGCCTTGCGAAAGCTCGAAAGATTGGTGATTAAGTGTTTTCCACGTACCTCGGTTTTTCTTGGTCCAATTGCAAAAAAAAAATGGAAATTTAGGATCACTATGGTTTTTTTATCATATCTCCCGTTCTATCGGTCGGATCGCTGAAACTCGATGGGTTTTATGTTCAGCGTGGAAAATCACTTTAACTAGAGCCTTTTGGGAGCTTTAAAGATTGGTAATCCAGTGTTTTTCATGTACCTCGGTTTTCCTTGGTCCTATGGCGACAAAAACGGAAATTTTGGGTCACTATGGTTTTTCGATCATATCTCCAGTTCTATCGGTCGTATCGCTGAAACTTGGTGAGTCTTATGTTCAGAGTGAAAAATCACATCGAATAGAGCCTCGCGGGAGCTCGGAAGATTGGTAATTCGGTGTTTTTCACGTACCTCGGTTTTTCTTGGTCCTATGGCTGAAAAAAACGGAAATTTCGGATCACTATCGTTTTTCGATCATATCTCCCGTTCTATCGGTCGTATCGCTGAACGTCGGCGAGTTTCATGTTCAGCGTGAAAAATCACATCAAATAGGGCCTCGCGAAAGCTCGAGAGATTGGTCATTAAGTGTTTTCCACGTACCTCGGTTTTTCTTGGTCCAATTGCAAAAAAAAAAAAATGGAAATTCAGGATCACTATGGTTTTTTTATCATATCACCCGTTCTATCGGTCGGATCGCTGAAACTCGATGGGTATCATGTTCGGCGTGAAAAATCACTTTAACTAGAGCCTTTTGGGAGCTTGAAAAATTGGTAATCCAGTGTTTTTCATGTACCTCGGTTTTCCTTGGCCCTATAGCAAAAAAAACGGAAATTTCGGATCACTATGGTTTTTCGATCAAATCTCCCGTTCTATCGGTCGTATCGCTAAAACTCGGTCGGTGTCATGTTGAGCGTGAAAAATCACATCGAATAGAGCCTTGCGGGAGCTCAAAAAATTGGTGATTAAGTGTTTTCCACGTACCTCGGTTTTTCTTGGTCCAATTGCAAAAAAAAAATGGAAATTTAGGATCACTATGGTTTTTTTATCATATCTCCCGTTCTATCGGTCGGATCGCTGAAACTCGATAGGTTTCATGTTCAGCGTGGAAAATCACTTTAACTAGAGCCTTTTGGGAGCTTGAAAGATTGGTAATCCAGTGTTTTTCATGTACCTCGGTTTTCCTTGGTCCTATGGCGACAAAAACGGAAATTTTGGGTCACTATGGTTTTTCGATCATATCTCCAGTTCTATCGGTCGTATCGCTGAAACTTGGTGGGTTTTATGTTCACCGTGAAAAATCACATCGAAAAGAGCCTTGCGGGAGCTCGAAAGATTGGTGATTAAGTGTTTTCCACGTACCTCGGTTTTTCTTGGTCCTATGGCGAAAAAAAACGCAAATTTTGGATCACTATGGTTTTTCGATTATATCTCCAGTTCTATCGGTCGTATCGCTTGAACTCGACAAGTTTCGCGTTTAGAGTCAAAAAACACATCGAAAAGAGCCTTGCGGGAGCTCGAAATATTGGTAATTCGGTGTTTTTCACGTACCTCGGTTTTTCTTGTTCCTATAGCTGAAAAAAACGGAAATTTCGGATCACTATAGTTTTTCGATCATATCTCCAGTTCTATCGGTCGTATCGCTAAAACTTGGTGGGTTTTATGTTCAGCGTGAAAAATCACATCGAATAGGGCCTTGCGAAAGCTCGAAAGATTGGTGATTGAGTGTTTTCCACGTACCTCGGTTTTTCTTGGTCCAATTGCAAAAAAAAAATGGAAATTTAGGATCACTATGGTTTTTCTATCATATCTCCCGTTCTATCGGTCGGATCGCTGAAACTCGATGGGTTTCATGTTCAGCGTGGAAAATCACTTTAACTAGAGCCTTTTAGGAGCTTGAAAGATTGGTAATCCAGTGTTTTTCATGTACCTCGGTTTTCCTTGGTCCTATGGCGAAAATAACGGAAATTTTGGGTCACTATGGTTTTTCGATCATATCTCCAGTTCTATCGGTCGTATCGCTGAAACTTGGTGGGTTTTATGTTCAGCGTGAAAAATCACATCGAATAGAGCCTTGCAGGAGCTCGAAAGATTGGTGATTAAGTGTTTTCCACGTACCTCGGTTTTTCTTGGTCCTATGGCAAAAAAAAAACGGAAATTTAGGATCACTATGGTTTCCATATCATATCTCCCGTTCTATCGGTCGGATTGCCAAAACTCGATGTGTTTTATGTTCAGCGTGAAAAATCACATCGAATAGAGCCTCGTGGGAGCTCGAAAGATTGGTAAATCAGTGTTTTTCACGTACCTCGGTTTTTCTTGGTCCTATGGCTGAAAAAAACGGAAATTTTGGATCACTATAGTTTTTCGATTATATCTATAGTTCTATCGGTCGTATCGCTTGAACTCGACAAGTTTCGTGTTTAGAGTCAAAAAACACATCGAAAAGAGCCTTGCGGGAGCTCGAAATCTTGGTAATTCGGAGTTTTTCACGTACCTCGGTTTTTCTTGTTCCTATAGCTGAAAAAAACGGAAATTTCGGATCACTATAGTTTTTCGATCATATCTCCCGTTCTATCGGTCGTATCGCTGAAACTCGGTGAGTTTCATGTTCAGCGTGAAAAATCACATCGAATAGGGCCTTGCGAAAGCTCGAAAGATTGGTGATTGAGTGTTTTCCACGTACCTCGGTTTTTCTTGGTCCAATTGCAAAAAAAAAAATGGAAATTTAGGATCACCATGGTTTTTTTATCATATCTCCCGTTCTATCGGTCGGATCGCTGAAACTCGATGGGTTTCATGTTCAGCGTAGAAAATCACTTTAACTAGAGCCTTTTGGGAGCTTGAAAGATTGGTAATCCAGTGTTTTTCATGTACCTCGGTTTTCCTTGGTCCTATGGCGACGAAAACGGAAATTTTGGGTCACTATGGTTTTTCGATCATATCTCCAGTTCTATCGGTCGTATCGCTGAAACTTGGTGAGTCTTATGTTCAGAGTGAGAATCACATCGAATAGAGCCTCGTGGGAGCTCGAAAGATTGGTAAATCAGTGTTTTTCACGTACCTCGGTTTTTCTTGGTCCTATGGCTGAAAAAAACGGAAATTTTGGATCACTATGGTTTTTCGATTATATCTCCAGTTCTATCGGTCGTATCGCTTGAACTCGACAAGTTTCGTGTTTAGAGTCAAAAAACACATCGAAAAGAGCCTTGCGGGAGCTCGAAATCTTGGTAATTCGGTGTTTTTCACGTACCTCGGTTTTTCTTGTTCCTATAGCTGAAAAAACGGAAATTTCGGATCACTATAGTTTTTCGATCATATCTCTCGTTCTATCCGTCGTATCGCTGAAACTCGGTGAGTTTCATGTTCAGCGTGAAAAATCACATCAAATAGGGCCTTGCGAAAGCTCGAAAGATTGGTGATTAAGTGTTTTCCACGTACCTCGGTTTTTCTTGGTCCAATTGCAAAAAAAAAATGGAAATTTAGGATCACTATGGTTTTTTTATCATATCTCCCGTTCTATCGGTCGGATCGCTGAAACTCGATGGGTTTTATGTTCAGCGTGGAAAATCACTTTAACTAGAGCCTTTTGGGAGCTTTAAAGATTGGTAATCCAGTGTTTTTCATGTACCTCGGTTTTCCTTGGTCCTATGGCGACAAAAACGGAAATTTTGGGTCACTATGGTTTTTCGATCATATCTCCAGTTCTATCGGTCGTATCGCTGAAACTTGGTGAGTCTTATGTTCAGAGTGAAAAATCACATCGAATAGAGCCTCGCGGGAGCTCGGAAGATTGGTAATTCGGTGTTTTTCACGTACCTCGGTTTTTCTTGGTCCTATGGCTGAAAAAAACGGAAATTTCGGATCACTATCGTTTTTCGATCATATCTCCCGTTCTATCGGTCGTATCGCTGAACGTCGGCGAGTTTCATGTTCAGCGTGAAAAATCACATCAAATAGGGCCTCGCGAAAGCTCGAGAGATTGGTCATTAAGTGTTTTCCACGTACCTCGGTTTTTCTTGGTCCAATTGCAAAAAAAAAAAATGGAAATTCAGGATCACTATGGTTTTTTTATCATATCACCCGTTCTATCGGTCGGATCGCTGAAACTCGATGGGTATCATGTTCGGCGTGAAAAATCACTTTAACTAGAGCCTTTTGGGAGCTTGAAAAATTGGTAATCCAGTGTTTTTCATGTACCTCGGTTTTCCTTGGTCCTATAGCGAAAAAAACGGAAATTTTGGGTCACTATCGTTTTTCGATCATATCTCCAGTTCTATCGGTCGTATCGCTGAAACTTGGTGGGTTTTATGTTCAGCGTGAAAAATCACATCGAATAGAGCCTTGCGGGGGCTCCAAAATCTGGTGATTAAGTGTTTTCCACGTACCTCGGTTTTTCTTGGTCCAATTGCAAAAAAAAAATGGAAATTTAGGATCACTATGGTTTTTTTATCATATCTCCCGTTCTATCGGTCGGATCGCTGAAACTCGATGGGTTTCATGTTCAGCGTGGAAAATCACTTTTACTAGAGCCTTTTGGGAGCTTGAAAGATTGGTAACCCAGTGTTTTTCATGTACCTCGGTTTTCCTTAGTCCTATGGCGACAAAAACGGAAATTTCGGATCACTATGTTTTTCGATCAAATCTCCCGTTCTATCGGTCGTATCGCTAAAACTCGGTGGGTTTCGTATTTGGAGTAAAGAAACACATCGAATAGAGCCTTGCGTCAACTCGGAAGATTGGTAATTCAGTGTTTATCACGTAACTCGGTTATTCTTGGTCCTATGGCGTAAAAAAAAAAATTTGGATCACTATGGTTTTTCGATCATATCTCCCGTTCGATCGGTCGTGACGCTAAAACTCGGTTGGTTTCGTGTTCATCATTATAAAACACATTAAAATGAGGCTTGCGGGAGCACGAAAGATCGGTAATTTCGTGTTTTTCAAATATCTCGGTTTTTCTTGGTCCTATGGCTGAAAAAAACGGAAATTTCGGATCACTATGGTTTTTCGATCAAATCTCCCGTTCTATCGGTCGTAAGATTGGTCATTAAGTGTTTTCCACGTACCTCGGTTTTTCTTGGTCCAATTGCAAAAAAAAAAAAATGGAAATTTAGGATCACTATGGTTTTTTTATCATATCACCCGTTCTATCGGTCGGATCGCTGAAACTCGATGGGTATCATGTTCGGCGTGGAAAATCACTTTAACTAGAGCCTTTTGGGAGCTTGAAAGATTGGTAATCCAGTGTTCTTCATGTACCTCGGTTTTCCTTAGCCCTATGGCGAAAAAAACGGAAATTTCGGATCACTATGGTTTTTCGATCAAATCTCCCGTTCTATCGGTCGTATCGCTAAAACTCGGTGGGTTTCGTATTTGGAGTAAAGGAACACAGCGAATAGAGCCTTGCGTCAACTCGGAAGATTGGTAATTCAGTGTTTATTACGTAACCCGGTTATTCTTGGTCCTATGGCGAAAAAAAAAAAATTTGGATCACTATGGTTTTTTGATCATATCTCCCGTTCGATCGGTCGTGACGCTAAAACTCGGTCGGTTTCGTGTTCATCATTATAAAACACGTTGAAATGAGGCTTGCGGGAGCACGAAAGATCGGTAATTTCGTGTTTTTCAAATATCTCCGTTTTTCTTGGTTCTATGGCGAAAGAAAACGGAAATTTTTCATCACTATGGTTTTTCGATCATATCTCCCGTTCTATCGGTCGTATCGCTAAAACTCGGTGGGTTTCATGTTGAGCGTGGAAAATCACATCGAATAGAGCCTTGAGGGAGCTCGAAAGATTGATAATTCAGTGTTTTTCACGTACCTCGGTTTTTCTTGGTCCTATGGCTGAAAAAAACGGAAATTTCGGATCACTATGGTTTTTTGATCAAATCTCCCGTTCTATCGGTCGTATCGCTAAAACTCACTGGGTTTCGTGTTTAGAGTAAAAAAACACATCGAATTTAGCCTTGCAGAAGCTCGAAAGATTGGCAATTCAGTGTTCTTCACGTACCTCCAATTTTTCTTGGTCTTATGGCGAAAAAAAAAACGGAAATTTTGGATCACTGTGGTTTTTCGATCATATCTCCCGTTCTATCGGTCTTATCGCTAAAACTCGGTGGGTTTTATGTTTAGCGTGGAAAATTACTCTAACTAGAGCCTTTTGGGAGCTTGAAAGATTGGTAATCCAGTGTTTTTCATGTACCTCGGTTTTCCTTGGTCCTATGGCGAAAAAAACGGAAATTTTGGGTCACTATGGTTTTTTGATCATATCTCCAGTTCTATCGGTCGTATCGCTGAAACTTGGTGGGTTTTATGTTCAGCGTGAAAAATCACATCGAATAGAGCCTTGCGGGAGCTCGAAAGATTGGTGATTAAGTGTTTTCCACGTACCTCGGTTTTTCTTGGTCCTATGGCAAAAAAAAAACGGAAATTTAGGATCACTATGGTTTCCATATCATATCTCCCGTTCTATCGGTCGGATTGCCAAAACTCGATGTGTTTTATGTTCAGCGTGAAAAATCACATCGAATAGAGCCTCGTGGGAGCTCGAAAGATTGGTAAATCAGTGTTTTTCACGTACCTCGGTTTTTCTTGGTCCTATGGCTGAAAAAAACGGAAATTTTGGATTACTATGGTTTTTCGATCAGATCTGCCGTTCTATTGGTCGTATCGCTAAAACTCGGTGGGTTTCGTGTTAAGAGTAAAAAAACACATCGCATGGAGCCTCGCGGGAGCTCGAAAGATTGGTAATTCAGTGGTCTTCACATACCTCGGTTTCTCTTGGTCCTATGGCGAAAAAAAACGCAAATTTTGGATCACTATGGTTTTTCGATTATATCTCCAGTTCTATCGGTCGTATCGCTTGAACTCGACAAGTTTCGTGTTTAGAGTCAAAAAACACATCGAATAGAGCCTTGCGGGAGCTCGAAATCTTGGTAATTCGGTGTTTTTCACGTACCTCGGTTTTTCTTGTTCCTATAGCTGAAAAAAACGGAAATTTCGGATCACTATAGTTTTTCGATCATATCTCCCGTTCTATCGGTCGTATCGCTGAAACTCGGTGAGTTTCATGTTCAGCGTGAAAAATCACATCGAATAAGGCCTTGCGAAAGCTCGAAAGATTAGTGATTAAGTGTTTTCCACGTACCTCGGTTTTTCTTGGTCCAATTGCAAAAAAAAAATGGAAATATAGGATCACTATGGTTTTTTTATCATATCTCCCGTTCTATCGGTCTTATCGCTGAAACTCGATGGGTTTCATGTTCAGCGTGGAAAATCACTTTAACTAGAGCCTTTTGGGAGCTTGAAAGATTGGTAATCCAGTGTTTTTCATGTACCTCGGTTTTCCTTGGTCCTATGGCGACAAAAACGGAAATTTTGGGTCACTATGTTTTTTCGATCATATCTCCAGTTCTATCGGTCGTATCGCTGAAACTTGGTGAGTCTTATGTTCAGAGTGAAAAATCACATCGAATAGAGCCTTGCGGGAGCTCGAAAGATTGGTGATTAAGTGTTTTCCACGTACCTCGGTTTTTCTTGGTCCTATGGCAAAAAAAAAACGGAAATTTAGGATCACTATGGTTTCCATGTCATATCTCCCGTTCTATCGGTCGGATTGCCAAAACTCGATGTGTTTTATGTTCAGCGTGAAAAATCACATCGAATAGAGCCTCGTGGGAGCTCGAAAGATTGGTAAATCAGTGTTTTTTACGTACCTCGGTTTTTCTTGGTCCTATGGCTGAAAAAAACGGAAATTTTGGATTACTATGGTTTTTCGATCAGATCTGCCGTTCTATTGGTCGTACCGCTATAACTCGGTCGGTTTCGTGTTAAGAGTAAAAAAACACATCGCATGGAGCCTTGCGGGAGCTCGAAAGATTGGTAATTCAGTGGTCTTCACATACCTCGGTTTTTCTTGGTCCTATGGCGAAAAAAAACGCAAATTTTGGATCACTATGGTTTTTCGATTATATCTCCAGTTCTATCGGTCGTATCGCTTGAACTCGACAAGTTTCGTGTTTAGAGTCAAAAAACACATCGAATAGAGCCTTGCGGGAGCTCGAAATCTTGGTAATTCGGTGTTTTTCACGTACCTCGGTTTTTCTTGTTCCTATAGCTGAAAAAAACGGAAATTTCGGATCACTATAGTTTTTCGATCATATCTCCCGTTCTATCGGTCGTATCGCTGAAACTCGGTGAGTTTCATGTTCAGCGTGAAAAATCACATCGAATAGGGCCTTGCGGAAGCTCGAAAGATTGGTGATTAAGTGTTTTCCACGTACCTCGGTTTTTCTTGGTGCAATTGCAAAAAAAAAAATGGAAATTTAGGATCACTATGGTTTTTTTATCATATCTCCCGTTCTATCGGTCTTATCGCTGAAACTCGATGGGTTTCATGTTCAGCGTGGAAAATCACTTTAACTAAAGCCTTTTGGGAGCTTGAAAGATTGGTAATCCAGTGTTTTTCATGTACCTCGGTTTTCCTTGGTCCTATGGCGACAAAAACGGAAATTTTGGGTCACTATGGTTTTTCGATCATATCTCCAGTTCTATCGGTCGTATCGCTGAAACTTGGTGAGTCTTATGTTCAGAGTGAAAAATCACATCGAATAGAGCCTTGCGGGAGCTCGAAAGATTGGTGATTAAGTCTTTTCCACGTACCTCGGTTTTTCTTGGTCCTATGGCAAAAAAAAAAACGGAAATTTAGGATCACTATGGTTTCCATATTATATCTCCCGTTCTATCGGTCGGATTGCCAAAACTCGATGTGTTTTATGTTCAGCGTGAAAAATCACATCGAATAGAGCCTCGTGGGAGCTCGAAAGATTGGTAAATCAGTGTTTTTCACGTACCTCGGTTTTTCTTGGTCCTATGGCTGAAAAAAACGGAAATTTTGGATTACTATGGTTTTTCGATCAGATCTGCCGTTCTATTGGTCGTATCGCTAAAACTCGGTGGGTTTCGTGTTAAGAGTAAAAAAACACATCGCATGGAGCCTTGCGGGAGCTCGAAAGATTGGTAATTCAGTGGTCTTCACATACCTCGGTTTTTCTTGGTCCTATGGCGAAAACAAACGCAAATTTTGGATCACTATGGTTTTTCGATTATATCTCCAGTTCTATCGGTCGTATCGCTTGAACTCGACAAGTTTCGTGTTTAGAGTCAAAAAACACATCGAATAGAGCCTTGCGGGAGCTCGAAATCTTGGTAATTCGGTGTTTTTCACGTACCTCGGTTTTTCTTGTTCCTATAGCTGAAAAAAACGGAAATTTCGGATCACTATAGTTTTTCGATCATATCTCCCGTTCTATCGGTCGTATCGCTGAAACTCGGTGAGTTTCATGTTCAGCGTGAAAAATCACATCGAATAGGGCCTTGCGAGAGCTCGAAAGATTGGTGATTAAGTGTTTTCCACGTACCTCGCTTTTTCTTGGTCCAATTGCAAAAAAAAAAATGGAAATTTAGGATCACTATGGTTTTTTTATCATATCTCCCGTTCTATCGGTCTTATCGCTGAAACTCGATGGGTTTCATGTTCAGCGTGGAAAATCACTTTAACTAGAGCCTTTTGGGAGCTTGAAAGATTGGTAATCCAGTGTTTTTCATGTACCTCGGTTTTCCTTGGTCCTATGGCGACAAAAACGGAAATTATCGGTCACTATGGTTTTTCGATCATATCTCCAGTTCTATCGGTCGTATCGCTGAAACTTGGTGAGTCTTATGTTCAGAGTGAGAAATCACATCGAATAGAGCCTTGCGGGAGCTCGAAAGATTGGTAATTCGGTGTTTTTCACGTACCTCGGTTTTTCTTGGTCCTATGGCTGAAAAAAACGGAAATTTCGGATCACTATGGTTTTTCGATCATATCTCCCGTTCTATCGGTCGTATCGCTGAACGTCGGTGAGTTTCATGTTCAGCGTGAAAAATCACATCAAATAGGGCCTCGCGAAAGCTCGAAAGATTGGTCATTAAGTGTTTTCCACGTACCTCGGTTTTTCTTGGTCCAATTGCAAAAAAAAAAAAATGGAAATTCAGGATCACTATGGTTTTTTTATTATATCACCCGTTCTATCGGTCGGATCGCTGAAACTCGATGGGTATCATGTTTGGCGTGGAAAATCACTTTAACTAGAGCCTTTTGGGAGCTTGAAAGATTGGTAATCCAGTGCTTTTCATGTACCTCGGTTTTCCTTGGCCCTATAGCGAAAAAAACGGAAATTTCGAATCACTATGGTTTTTCGATCAAATCTCCCGATCTATCGGTCGTATCGCTAAAACTCGGTGGGTGTCATGTTGAGCGTGAAAAATCACATCGAATAGAGCCTTGCGGGAGCTCGAAAGATTGGTAATTCAGTGTTTTTCACGTACCTCGGTTTTTCTTGGTCCTATGGCTAAAAAAAACGGAAATTTTGGATCACTATGGTTTTTCGGTCATATCTCCCGTTCTATCGGTCTTATCGCTAGAACTCGGTGGGTTTCATGTTCAGCGTGAAAAATTACTCTAACTAGAGCCTTTTGGGAGCTTGAAAGATTGGTAATCCAGTGTTTTTCATGTACCTCGGTTTTCCTTGGTCCTATAGCGAAAAAAACGGAAATTTTGGGTCACTATCGTTTTTCGATCATATCTCCAGTTCTATCGGTCGTATCGCTGAAACTTGGTAGGTTTTATGTTCAGCGTGAAAAATCACATCGAATAAAGGCTTGCGGGAGCTCAAAAAATTGGTGATTAAGTGTTTCCCACGTACCTCGGTTTTTCTTGGTCCAATTGCAAAAAAAAAATGGAAATTTAGGATCACTATGGTTTTTTTATCATATCTCCCGTTCTATCGGTCGGATCGCTGAAACTCGATGGGTTTCATGTTCAGCGTGGAAAATCACTTTTACTAGAGCCTTTTGGGAGCTTGAAAGATTGGTAATCCAGTGTTATTTATGTACCTCGGTTTTCCTTAGTCCTATGGGGAAAAAAACGGAAATTTTGGGTCACTATGGTTTTTCGATCATATCTCCAGTTCTATCGGTCGTATCGCTGAAACTAGGTGGGTTTTA
Organism: Diplazon laetatorius; assembly: GCA_963662125.1. Classification (NCBI taxonomy): domain Eukaryota; kingdom Metazoa; phylum Arthropoda; class Insecta; order Hymenoptera; family Ichneumonidae; genus Diplazon; species Diplazon laetatorius. The sequence continues at coordinate 19,386,258 of OY759156.1, read as the reverse complement.
TGTTCAGCGTGAAAAATCACATCGAATAGAGCCTTGCGGGAGCTCGAAAGATTGGTGATTAAGTGTTTTCCACGTACCTCGGTTTTTCTTGGTCCTATGGCAAAAAAAAAACGGAAATTTAGGATCACTATGGTTTCCATATCATATCTCCCGTTCTATCGGTCGGATTGCCAAAACTCGATGTTTTTTATGTTCAGCGTGAAAAATCACATCGAATAGAGCCTCGTGGGAGCTCGAAAGATTGGTAAATCAGTGTTTTTCACATACCTCGGTTTTTCTTGGTCCTATGGCTGAAAAAAACGGAAATTTTGGATTACTATGGTTTTTCGATCAGATCTGCCGTTCTATTAGTCGTTTGGCTAAAACTCGGTGGGTTTCGTGTTAAGAGTAAAAAAACACATCGCATGGAGCCTTGCGGGAGCTCGAAAGATTGGTAATTCAGCGTTTTTCACATACCTCGGTTTTTCTTGGTCCTATGGCGAAAAAAAACGCAAATTTTGGATCACTATGGTTTTTCGATTATATCTCCAGTTCTATCGGTCGTATCGCTTGGACTCGACAAGTTTCGTGTTTAGAGTTAAAAAACACATCGAAAAGAGCCGTGCGGGAGCTCGAAATCTTGGTAATTCGGTGTTTTTCACGTACCTCGGTTTTTCTTGTTCCTATAGCTGAAAAAAACGGAAATTTCGGATCACTATAGTTTTTCGATCATATCTCCCGTTCTATCGGTCGTATCGCTGAAACTCGGTGAGTTTCATGTTCAGCGTGAAAAATCACATCGAATAGGGCCTTGCGAAAGCTCGAAAGATTGGTGATTAAGTGTTTTCCACGTACCTCGGTTTTTCTTGGTCCAATTGCAAAAAAAAAAATTGAAATTTAGGATCACTATGGTTTTTTTATCATGTCTCCCGTTCTATCGGTCGGATCGCTGAAACTCGATCGGTTTCATGTTCAGCGTGGAAAATCACTTTAACTAGAGCCTTTTGGGAGCTTGGAAGATTGGTAATCCAGTGTTTTTCATGTACCTCGGTTTTCCTTGGTCCTATGGCGACAAAAACGGAAATTTTGGGTCACTATGGTTTTTCGATCATATCTCCAGTTCTATCGGTCGTATCGCTGAAACTTGGTGAGTCTTATGTTCAGAGTGAAAAATCACATCGAATAGAGCCTTGCGGGAGCTCGAAAGATTGGTAATTCGGTGTTTTTCACGTACCTCGGTTTTTCTTGGTCCTATGGCTGAAAAAAACGGAAATTTCGGATCACTATGGTTTTTCGATCATATCTCCCGTTCTATCGGTCGTATCGCTGAACGTCGGTGAGTTTCATGTTCAGCGTGAAAAATCACATCAAATAGGGCCTCGCGAAAGCTCGAAAGATTGGTCATTAAGTGTTTTCCACGTACCTCGGTTTTTCTTGGTCCAATTGCAAAAAAAAAAAATGGAAATTCAGGATCACTATGGTTTTTTTATCATATCACCCGTTCTATCGGTCGGATCGCTGAAACTCGATGGGTATCATGTTCGGCGTGGAAAATCACTTAAACTAGAGCCTTTTGGGAGCTTGAAAAATTGGTAATCCAGTGTTTTTCATGTACCTCGGTTTTCCTTGGCCCTATAGCGAAAAAAACGGAAATTTCGAATCACTATGGTTTTTCGATCAAATCTCCCGATCTATCGGTCGTATCGCTAAAACTCGGTGGGTGTCATGTTGAGCGTGAAAAATCACATCGAATAGAGCCTTGCGGGAGCTCGAAAGATTGGTAATTCAGTGTTTTTCACGTACCTCGGTTTTTCTTGGTCCTATGGCTAAAAAAAACGGAAATTTTGGATCACTATGGTTTTTCGGTCATATCTCCCGTTCTATCGGTCTTATCGCTAGAACTCGGTGGGTTTCATGTTCAGCGTGGAAAATTACTCTAACTAGAGCCTTTTGGGAGCTTGAAAGATTGGTAATCCAGTGTTTTTATGTACCTCGGTTTTCCTTGGTCCCATAGCGAAAAAAACGGAAATTTTGGGTCACTATCGTTTTTCGATCATATCTCCAGTTCTATCGGTCGTATCGCTGAAACTTGGTGGGTTTTATGTTCAGCGTGAAAAATCACATCGAATAGAGGCTTGCGGGAGCTCAAAAAATTGGTGATTAAGTGTTTTCCACGTACCTCGGTTTTTCTTGGTCCAATTGCAAAAAAAAAAATGGAAATTTAGGATCACTATGGTTTTTTTATCATATCTCCCGTTCTATCGGTCGGATCGCTGAAACTCGATGGGTTTCATGTTCAGCGTGGAAAATCACTTTTACTAGAGCCTTTTGGGAGCTTGAAAGATTGGTAATCCAGTGTTTTTCATGTACCTCGGTTTTCCTTAGTCCTATGGGGAAAAAAACGGAAATTTTGGGTCACTATGGTTTTTTGATCATATCTCCAGTTCTATCGGTCGTATCGCTGAAACCAGGTGGGTTTTATGTTCAGCGTGAAAAATCACATCGAATAGAGCCTTGCGGGAGCTCGAAAGATTGGTGATTAAGTGTTTTCCACGTACCTCGGTTTTCCTTGGTCCTATGGCGACAAAAACGGAAATTTTGGGTCACTATGGTTTTTCGATCATATCTCCAGTTCTATCGGTCGTATCGCTGAAACTTGGTGAGTCTTATGTTCAGAGTGAAAAATCACATCGAATAGAGCCTTGCGGGAGCTCGAAAGATTGGTAATTCGGTGTTTTTCACGTACCTCGGTTTTTCTTGGTCCTATGGCTGAAAAAAACGGAAATTTCGGATCACTATGGTTTTTCGATCATATCTCCCGTTCTATCGGTCGTATCGCTGAACGTCGGTGAGTTTCATGTTCAGCGTGAAAAATCACATCAAATAGGGCCTCGCGAAAGCTCGAAAGATTGGTCATTAAGTGTTTTCCACGTACCTCGGTTTTTCTTGGTCCAATTGCAAAAAAAAAAAATGGAAATTCAGGATCACTATGGTTTTTTTATCATATCACCCGTTCTATCGGTCGGATCGCTGAAACTCGATGGGTATCATGTTCGGCGTGGAAAATCACTTAAACTAGAGCCTTTTGGGAGCTTGAAAAATTGGTAATCCAGTGTTTTTCATGTACCTCGGTTTTCCTTGGCCCTATAGCGAAAAAAACGGAAATTTCGAATCACTATGGTTTTTCGATCAAATCTCCCGATCTATCGGTCGTATCGCTAAAACTCGGTGGGTGTCATGTTGAGCGTGAAAAATCACATCGAATAGAGCCTTGCGGGAGCTCGAAAGATTGGTAATTCAGTGTTTTTCACGTACCTCGGTTTTTCTTGGTCCTATGGCTAAAAAAAACGGAAATTTTGGATCACTATGGTTTTTCGGTCATATCTCCCGTTCTATCGGTCTTATCGCTAGAACTCGGCGGGTTTCATGTTCAGCGTGGAAAATTACTCTAACTAGAGCCTTTTGGGAGCTTGAAAGATTGGTAATCCAGTGTTTTTATGTACCTCGGTTTTCCTTGGTCCCATAGCGAAAAAAACGGAAATTTTGGGTCACTATCGTTTTTCGATCATATCTCCAGTTCTATCGGTCGTATCGCTGAAACTTGGTGGGTTTTATGTTCAGCGTGAAAAATCACATCGAATAGAGGCTTGCGGGAGCTCAAAAAATTGGTGATTAAGTGTTTTCCACGTACCTCGGTTTTTCTTGGTCCAGTTGCAAAAAAAAAAATGGAAATTTAGGATCACTATGGTTTTTTTATCATATCTCCCGTTCTATCGGTCGGATCGCTGAAACTCGATGGGTTTCATGTTCAGCGTGGAAAATCACTTTTACTAGAGCCTTTTGGGAGCTTGAAAGATTGGTAATCCAGTGTTTTTCATGTACCTCGGTTTTCCTTAGTCCTATGGGGAAAAAAACGGAAATTTTGGGTCACTATGGTTTTTTGATCATATCTCCAGTTCTATCGGTCGTATCGCTGAAACCAGGTGGGTTTTATGTTCAGCGTGAAAAATCACATCGAATAGAGCCTTGCGGGAGCTCGAAAGATTGGTGATTAAGTGTTTTCCACGTACCTCGGTTTTTCTTGGTCCTATGGCAAAAAAAAAACGGAAATTTAGGATCACTATGGTTTCCATATCATATCTCCCGTTCTATCGGTCGGATTGCCAAAACTCGATGTGTTTTATGTTCAGCGTGAAAAATCACATCGAATAGAGCCTCGTGGGAGCTCGAAAGATTGGTAAATCAGTGTTTTTCACATACCTCGGTTTTTCTTGGTCCTATGGCTGAAAAAAACGGAAATTTTGGATTACTATGGTTTTTCGATCAGATCTGCCGTTCTATTGGTCGTATGGCTAAAACTCGGTGGGTTTCGTGTTAAGAGTAAAAAAACACATCGCATGGAGCCTTGCGGGAGCTCGAAAGATTGGTAATTCAGCGTTTTTCACATACCTCGGTTTTTCTTGGTCCTATGGCGAAAAAAAACGCAAATTTTGGATCACTATGGTTTTTCGATTATATCTCCAGTTCTATCGGTCGTATCGCTTGAACTCGACAAGTTTCGTGTTTAGAGTCAAAGAACACATCGAAAAGAGCCTTGCGGGAGCTCGAAAGATTGGTAATTCAGTGTTTTTCACGTACCTCGGTTTTTTTTGGTCCTATGGCAAAAAAAAAAACGGAAATTTAGGATCACTATGGTTTCCATATCATATCTCCCGTTCTATCGGTCGGATTGCCAAAACTCGATGTGTTTTATGTTCAGCGTGAAAAATCACTTCGAATAGAGCCTCGTGGGAGCTCGAAAGATTGGTAAATCAGTGTTTTTCACGTACCTCGGTTTTTCTTGGTCCTATGGCTGAAAAAAACGGAAATTTTGGATCACTATGGTTTTTCGATTATATCTCCAGTTCTATCGGTCGTATCGCTTGAACTCGACAAGTTTCGTGTTTAGAGTCAAAGAACACATCGAAAAGAGCCTTGCGGGAGCTCGAAATCTTGGTAATTCGGTGTTTTTCACGTACCTCGGTTTTTCTTGTTCCTATAGCTGAAAAAAACGGAAATTTCGGATCACTATAGTTTTTCGATCATATCTCCCGTTCTATCGGTCGCATCGCTGAAACTCGGTGAGTTTCATGTTCAGCGTGAAAAATCACATCGAATAGGGCCTTGCGAAAGCTCGAAAGATTGGTGATTAAGTGTTTTCCACGTACCTCGGTTTTTCTTGGTCCAATTGCAAAAAAAAAATGGAAATTTAGGATCACTATGGTTTTTTTATCATATCTCCCGTTCTATCGGTCGGATCGCTGAAACTCGATGGGTTTCATGTTCAGCGTGGAAAATCACTTTAACTAGAGCCTTTTGGGAGCTTTAAAGATTGGTAATCCAGTGTTTTTCATGTACCTCGGTTTTCCTTGGTCCTATGGCGACAAAAACGGAAATTTTGGGTCACTATGGTTTTTCGATCATATCTCCAGTTCTATCGGTCGTATCGCTGAAACTTGGTGAGTCTTATGTTCAGAGTGAAAAATCACATCGAATAGAGCCTTGCGGGAGCTCGAAAGATTGGTAATTCGGTGTTTTTCACGTACCTCGGTTTTTCTTGGTCCTATGGCTGAAAAAAACGGAAATTTCGGATCACTATGGTTTTTCGATCATATCTCCCGTTCTATCGGTCGTATCGCTGAACGTCGGTGAGTTTCATGTTCAGCGTGAAAAATCACATCAAATAGGGCCTCGCGAAAGCTCGAAAGATTGGTCATTAAGTGTTTTCCACGTACCTCGGTTTTTCTTGGTCCAATTGCAAAAAAAAAAAAAATGGAAATTCAGGATCACTATGGTTTTTTTATCATATCACCCGTTCTATCGGTCGGATCGCTGAAACTCGATGGGTATCATGTTTGGCGTGGAAAATCACTTTAACTAGAGCCTTTTGGGAGCTTGAAAAATTGGTAATCCAGTGTTTTTCATGTACCTCGGTTTTCCTTGGCCCTATAGCGAAAAAAACGGAAATTTCGAATCACTATGGTTTTTCGATCAAATCTCCCGATCTATCGGTCGTATCGCTAAAACTCGGTGGGTTTCATGTTGAGCGTGAAAAATCACATCGAATAGAGCCTTGCGGGAGCTCGAAAGATTGGTAATTCAGTGTTTTTCACGTACCTCGGTTTTTCTTGGTCCTATGGCTAAAAAAAACGGAAATTTTGGATCACTATGGTTTTTCGGTCATATCTCCCGTTCTATCGGTCTTATCGCTAGAACTCGGTGGGTTTCATGTTCAGCGTGGAAAATTACTCTAACTAGAGCCTTTTGGGAGCTTGAAAGATTGGTAATCCAGTGTTTTTCATGTACCTCGGTTTTCCTTGGTCCTATAGCGAAAAAAACGGAAATTTTGGGTCACTATCGTTTTTCGATCATATCTCCAGTTCTATCGGTCGTATCGCTAAAACTTGGTAGGTTTTATGTTCAGCGTGAAAAATCACATCGAATAGAGGCTTGCGGGAGCTCAAAAAATTGGTAATTAAGTGTTTTCCACGTACCTCGGTTTTTCTTGGTCCAATTGCAAAAAAAAAAATGGAAATTTAGGATCACTATGGTTTTTTATCATATCTCCCGTTCTATCGGTCGGATCGCTGAAACTCGATGGGTTTCATGTTCAGCGTGGAAAATCACTTTTACTAGAGCCTTTTAGGAGCTTGAAAGATTGGTAATCCAGTGTTTTTCATGTACTTCGGTTTACCTTAGTCCTATGGGGAAAAAAACGGAAATTTTGGGTCACTATGGTTTTTCGATCATATCTCCAGTTCTATCGGTCGTATCGCTGAAACTAGGTGGGTTATATGTTCAGCGTGAAAAATCACATCGAATAGAGCCTTGCGGGAGCTCGAAAGATTGGTGATTGAGTGTTTTCCACGTACCTCGGTTTTTCTTGGTCCTATGGCAAAAAAAAAACGGAAATTTAGGATCACTATGGTTTCCATATCATATCTCCCGTTCTATCGGTCGGATTGCCAAAACTCGATGTGTTTTATGTTCAGCGTGAAAAATCACATCGAATAGAGCCTCGTGGGAGCTCGAAAGATTGGTAAATCAGTGTTTTTCACGAACCTCGGTTTTTCTTGGTCCTATGGCTGAAAAAAACGGAAATTTTGGATTACTATGGTTTTTCGATCAGATCTGCCGTTCTATTAGTCGTATGGCTAAAACTCGGTGGGTTTCGTGTTAAGAGTAAAAAAACACATCGCATGGAGCCTTGCGGGAGCTCGAAAGATTGGTAATTCAGCGTTTTTCACATACCTCGGTTTTTCTTGGTCCTATGGCGAAAAAAAACGCAAATTTTGGATCACTATGGTTTTTCGATTATATCTCCAGTTCTATCGGTCGTATCGCTTGAACTCGACAAGTTTCGTGTTTAGAGTCAAAAAACACATCGAAAAGAGCCTTGCGGGAGCTCGAAATCTTGGTAATTCGGTGTTTTTCACGTACCTCGGTTTTTCTTGTTCCTATAGCTGAAAAAAACGGAAATTTCGGATCACTATAGTTTTTCGATCATATCTCCCGTTCTATCGGTCGTATCGCTGAAACTCGGTGAGTTTCATGTTCAGCGTGAAAAATCACATCGAATAGGGCCTTGCGAAAGCTCGAAAGATTGGTGATTAAGTGTTTTCCACGTACCTCGGTTTTTCTTGGTCCAATTGCAAAAAAAAAAATTGAAATTTAGGATCACTATGGTTTTTTTATCATGTCTCCCGTTCTATCGGTCGGATCGCTGAAACTCGATGGGTTTCATGTTCAGCGTGGAAAATCACTTTAACTAGAGTTTTTTGGGAGCTTGGAAGATTGGTAATCCAGTGTTTTTCATGTACCTCGGTTTTCCTTGGTCCTATGGCGACAAAAACGGAAATTTTGGGTCACTATGGTTTTTCGATCATATCTCCAGTTCTATCGGTCGTATCGCTGAAACTTGGTGAGTCTTATGTTCAGAGTGAAAAATCACATCGAATAGAGCCTTGCGGGAGCTCGAAAGATTGGTAATTCGGTGTTTTTCACGTACCTCGGTTTTTCTTGGTCCTATGGCTGAAAAAAACGGAAATTTCGGATCACTATGGTTTTTCGATCATATCTCCCGTTCTATCGGTCGTATCGCTGAACGTCGGTGAGTTTCATGTTCAGCGTGAAAAATCACATCAAATAGGGCCTCGCGAAAGCTCGAAAGATTGGTCATCAAGTGTTTTCCACGTACCTCGGTTTTTCTTGGTCCAATTGCAAAAAAAAAAAAATGGAAATTCAGGATCACTATGGTTTTTTTATCATATCACCCGTTCTATCGGTCGGATCGCTGAAACTCGATAGGTATCATGTTCGGCGTGGAAAATCACTTCAACTAGAGCCTTTTGGGAGCTTGAAAAATTGGTAATCCAGTGTTTTTCATGTACCTCGGTTTTCCTTGGCCCTATAGCGAAAAAAACGGAAATTTCGAATCACTATGGTTTTTCAATCAAATCTCCCGATCTATCGGTCGTATCGCTAAAACTCGGTGGGTGTCATGTTCAGCGTGAAAAATCACATCGAATAGAGCCTCGTGGGAGCTCGAAAGATTGGTAAATCAGTGTTTTTCACATACCTCGGTTTTTCTTGGTCCTATGGCTGAAAAAAACGGAAATTTTGGATTACTATGGTTTTTCGATCAGATCTGCCGTTCTATTGGTCGTATAGCTAAAACTCGGTGGGTTTCGTGTTAAGAGTAAAAAAACACATCGCATGGAGCCTTGCGGGAGCTCGAAAGATTGGTAATTCAGCGTTTTTCACATACCTCGGTTTTTCTTGGTCCTATGGCGAAAAAAAACGCAAATTTTGGATCACTATGGTTTTTCGATTATATCTCCAGTTCTATCGGTCGTATCGCTTGAACTCGACAAGTTTCGTGTTTAGAGTCAAAAAACACATCGAAAAGAGCCTTGCGGGAGCTCGAAATCTTGGTAATTCGGTGTTTTTCACGTACCTCGGTTTTTCTTGGTCCTATGGCTGAAAAAAACGGAAATTTTGGATCACCATGGTTTTTCGATTATATCTCCAGTTCTATCGGTCGTATCGCTTGAACTCGACAAGTTTCGTGTTTAGAGTCAAAGAACACATCGAAAAGAGCCTTGCGGGAGCTCGAAATCTTGGTAATTCGGTGTTTTTCACGTACCTCGGTTTTTCTTGTTCCTATAGCTGAAAAAAACGGAAATTTCGGATCACTATAGTTTTTCGATCATATCTCCCGTTCTATCGGTCGCATCGCTGAAACTCGGTGAGTTTCATGTTCAGCGTGAAAAATCACATCGAATAGGGCCTTGCGAAAGCTCGAAAGATTGGTGATTAAGTGTTTTCCACGTACCTCGGTTTTTCTTGGTCCAATTGCAAAAAAAAAAATGGAAATTTAGGATCACTATGGTTTTTTTATCATATCTCCCGTTCTATCGGTCGGATCGCTGAAACTCGATGGGTTTCATGTTCAGCGTGGAAAATCACTTTAACTAGAGCCTTTTGGGAGCTTTAAAGATTGGTAATCCAGTGTTTTTCATGTACCTCGGTTTTCCTTGGTCCTATGGCGACAAAAACGGAAATTTTGGGTCACTATGGTTTTTCGATCATATCTCCAGTTCTATCGGTCGTATCGCTGAAACTTGGTGAGTCTTATGTTCAGAGTGAAAAATCACATCGAATAGAGCCTTGCGGGAGCTCGAAAGATTGGTAATTCGGTGTTTTTCACGTACCTCGGTTTTTCTTGGTCCTATGGCTGAAAAAAACGGAAATTTCGGATCACTATGGTTTTTCGATCATATCTCCCGTTCTATCGGTCGTATCGCTGAACGTCGGTGAGTTTCATGTTCAGCGTGAAAAATCACATCAAATAGGGCCTCGCGAAAGCTCGAAAGATTGGTCATTAAGTGTTTTCCACGTACCTCGGTTTTTCTTGGTCCAATTGCAAAAAAAAAAAAATGGAAATTCAGGATCACTATGGTTTTTTTATCATATCACCCGTTTTATCGGTCGGATCGCTGAAACTCGATGGGTATCATGTTTGGCGTGGAAAATCACTTTAACTAGAGCCTTTTGGGAGCTTGAAAAATTGGTAATCCAGTGTTTTTCATGTACCTCGGTTTTCCTTGGCCCTATAGCGAAAAAAACGGAAATTTCGAATCACTATGGTTTTTCGATCAAATCTCCCGATCTATCGGTCGTATCGCTAAAACTCGGTGGGTTTCATGTTGAGCGTGGAAAATCACATCGAATAGAGCCTTGCGGGAGCTCGAAAGATTGGTAATTCAGTGTTTTTCACGTACCTCGGTTTTTCTTGGTCCTATGGCTAAAAAAAACGGAAATTTTGGATCACTATGGTTTTTCGGTCATATCTCCCGTTCTATCGGTCTTATCGCTAGAACTCGGTGGGTTTCATGTTCAGCGTGGAAAATTACTCTAACTAGAGCCTTTTGGGAGCTTGAAAGATTGGTAATCCAGTGTTTTTCATGTACCTCGGTTTTCCTTGGTCCTATAGCGAAAACAACGGAAATTTTGGGTCACTATCGTTTTTCGATCATATCTCCAGTTCTATCGGTCGTATCGCTAAAACTTGGTAGGTTTTATGTTCAGCGTGAAAAATCACATCGAATAGAGGCTTGCGGGAGCTCAAAAAATTGGTAATTAAGTGTTTTCCACGTACCTCGGTTTTTCTTGGTCCAATTGCAAAAAAAAAATGGAAATTTAGGATCACTATGGTTTTTTTATCATATCTCCCGTTCTATCGGTCGGATCGCTGAAACTCGATGGGTTTTATGTTCAGCGTGGAAAATCACTTTTACTAGAGCCTTTTGGGAGCTTGAAAGATTGGTAATCCAGTGTTTTTCATGTACTTCGGTTTACCTTAGTCCTATGGGGAAAAAAACGGAAATTTTAGGTCACTATGGTTTTTCGATCATATCTCCAGTTCTATCGGTCGTATCGCTGAAACTAGGTGGGTTTTATGTTCAGCGTGAAAAATCACATCGAATAGAGCCTTGCGGGAGCTCGAAAGATTGGTGATTGAGTGTTTTCCACGTACCTCGGTTTTTCTTGGTCCTATGGCAAAAAAAAAACGGAAATTTAGGATCACTATGGTTTCCATATCATATCTCCCGTTCTATCGGTCGGATTGCCAAAACTCGATGTGTTTTATGTTCAGCGTGAAAAATCACTTCGAATAGAGCCTCGTGGGAGCTCGAAAGATTGGTAAATCAGTGTTTTTCACGTACCTCGGTTTTTCTTGGTCCTATGGCTGAAAAAAACGGAAATTTTGGATCACTATGGTTTTTCGATTATATCTCCAGTTCTATCGGTCGTATCGCTTGAACTCGACAAGTTTCGTGTTTAGAGTCAAAGAACACATCGAAAAGAGCCTTGCGGGAGCTCGAAATCTTGGTAATTCGGTGTTTTTCACGTACCTCGGTTTTTCTTGTTCCTATAGCTGAAAAAAACGGAAATTTCGGATCACTATAGTTTTTCGATCATATCTCCCGTTCTATCGGTCGCATCGCTGAAACTCGGTGAGTTTCATGTTCAGCGTGAAAAATCACATCGAATAGGGCCTTGCGAAAGCTCGAAAGATTGGTGATTAAGTGTTTTCCACGTACCTCGGTTTTTCTTGGTCCAATTGCAAAAAAAAAAATGGAAATTTAGGATCACTATGGTTTTTTTATCATATCTCCCGTTCTATCGGTCGGATCGCTGAAACTCGATGGGTTTCATGTTCAGCGTGGAAAATCACTTTAACTAGAGCCTTTTGGGAGCTTTAAAGATTGGTAATCCAGTGTTTTTCATGTACCTCGGTTTTCCTTGGTCCTATGGCGACAAAAACGGAAATTTTGGGTCACTATGGTTTTTCGATCATATCTCCAGTTCTATCGGTCGTATCGCTGAAACTTGGTGAGTCTTATGTTCAGAGTGAAAAATCACATCGAATAGAGCCTTGCGGGAGCTCGAAAGATTGGTAATTCGGTGTTTTTCACGTACCTCGGTTTTTCTTGGTCCTATGGCTGAAAAAAACGGAAATTTCGGATCACTATGGTTTTTCGATCATATCTCCCGTTCTATCGGTCGTATCGCTGAACGTCGGTGAGTTTCATGTTCAGCGTGAAAAATCACATCAAATAGGGCCTCGCGAAAGCTCGAAAGATTGGTCATTAAGTGTTTTCCACGTACCTCGGTTTTTCTTGGTCCAATTGCAAAAAAAAAAAATGGAAATTCAGGATCACTATGGTTTTTTTATCATATCACCCGTTCTATCGGTCGGATCGCTGAAACTCGATGGGTATCATGTTTGGCGTGGAAAATCACTTTAACTAGAGCCTTTTGGGAGCTTGAAAAATTGGTAATCCAGTGTTTTTCATGTACCTCGGTTTTCCTTGGCCCTATAGCGAAAAAAACGGAAATTTCGAATCACTATGGTTTTTCGATCAAATCTCCCGATCTATCGGTCGTATCGCTAAAACTCGGTGGGTTTCATGTTGAGCGTGAAAAATCACATCGAATAGAGTTTTGCGGGAGCTCGAAAGATTGGTAATTCAGTGTTTTTCACGTACCTCGGTTTTTCTTGGTCCTATGGCTAAAAAAAACGGAAATTTTGGATCACTATGGTTTTTCGGTCATATCTCCCGTTCTATCGGTCTTATCGCTAGAACTCGGTGGGTTTCATGTTCAGCGTGGAAAATTACTCTAACTAGAGCCTTTTGGGAGCTTGAAAGATTGGTAATCCAGTGTTTTTCATGTACCTCGGTTTTCCTTGGTCCTATAGCGAAAAAAACGGAAATTTTGGGTCACTATCGTTTTTCGATCATATCTCCAGTTCTATCGGTCGTATCGCTAAAACTTGGTAGGTTTTATGTTCAGCGTGAAAAATCACATCGAATAGAGGCTTGCGGGAGCTCAAAAAATTGGTAATTAAGTGTTTTCCACGTACCTCGGTTTTTCTTGGTCCAATTGCAAAAAAAAAAATGGAAATTTAGGATCACTATGGTTTTTTTATCATATCTCCCGTTCTATCGGTCGGATCGCTGAAACTCGATGGGTTTCATGTTCAGCGTGGAAAATCACTTTTACTAGAGCCTTTTAGGAGCTTGAAAGATTGGTAATCCAGTGTTTTTCATGTACTTCGGTTTACCTTAGTCCTATGGGGAAAAAAACGGAAATTTTGGGTCACTATGGTTTTTCGATCATATCTCCAGTTCTATCGGTCGTATCGCTGAAACTAGGTGGGTTTTATGTTCAGCGTGAAAAATCACATCGAATAGAGCCTTGCGGGAGCTCGAAAGATTGGTGATTGAGTGTTTTCCACGTACCTCGGTTTTTCTTGGTCCTATGGCAAAAAAAAAACGGAAATTTAGGATCACTATGGTTTCCATATCATATCTCCCGTTCTATCGGTCGGATTGCCAAAACTCGATGTGTTTTATGTTCAGCGTGAAAAATCACATCGAATAGAGCCTCGTGGGAGCTCGAAAGATTGGTAAATCAGTGTTTTTCACATACCTCGGTTTTTCTTGGTCTTATGGCTGAAAAAAACGGAAATTTTGGATTACTATGGTTTTTCGATCAGATCTGCCGTTCTATTAGTCGTATGGCTAAAACTCGGTGGGTTTCGTGTTAAGAGTAAAAAAACACATCGCATGGAGCCTTGCGGGAGCTCGAAAGATTGGTAATTCAGCGTTTTTCACATACCTCAGTTTTTCTTGGTCCTATGGCGAAAAAAAACGCAAATTTTGGATCACTATGGTTTTTCGATTATATCTCCAGTTCTATCGGTCGTATCGCTTGAACTCGACAAGTTTCGTGTTTAGAGTCAAAAAACACATCGAAAAGAGCCTTGCGGGAGCTCGAAATCTTGGTAATTCGGTGTTTTTCACGTACCTCGGTTTTTCTTGTTCCTATAGCTGAAAAAAACGGAAATTCGGATCACTATAGTTTTTCGATCATATCTCCCGTTCTATCGGTCGTATCGCTGAAACTCGGTGAGTTTCATGTTCAGCGTGAAAAATCACATCGAATAGGGCCTTGCGAAAGCTCGAAAGATTGGTGATTAAGTGTTTTCCACGTACCTCGGTTTTTCTTGGTCCAATTGCAAAAAAAAAAATTGAAATTTAGGATCACTATGGTTTTTTTATCATGTCTCCCGTTCTATCGGTCGGATCGCTGAAACTCGATGGGTTTCATGTTCAGCGTGGAAAATCACTTTAACTAGAGTTTTTTGGGAGCTTGGAAGATTGGTAATCCAGTGTTTTTCATGTACCTCGGTTTTCCTTGGTCCTATGGCGACAAAAACGGAAATTTTGGGTCACTATGGTTTTTCGATCATATCTCCAGTTCTATCGGTCGTATCGCTGAAACTTGGTGAGTCTTATGTTCAGAGTGAAAAATCACATCGAATAGAGCCTTGCGGGAGCTCGAAAGATTGGTAATTCGGTGTTTTTCACGTACCTCGGTTTTTCTTGGTCCTATGGCTGAAAAAAACGGAAATTTCGGATCACTATGGTTTTTCGATCATATCTCCCGTTCTATCGGTCGTATCGCTGAACGTCGGTGAGTTTCATGTTCAGCGTGAAAAATCACATCAAATAGGGCCTCGCGAAAGCTCGAAAGATTGGTCATCAAGTGTTTTCCACGTACCTCGGTTTTTCTTGGTCCAATTGCAAAAAAAAAAAAATGGAAATTCAGGATCACTATGGTTTTTTTATCATATCACCCGTTCTATCGGTCGGATCGCTGAAACTCGATAGGTATCATGTTCGGCGTGGAAAATCACTTTAACTAGAGCCTTTTGGGAGCTTGAAAAATTGGTAATCCAGTGTTTTTCATGTACCTCGGTTTTCCTTGGCCCTATAGCGAAAAAAACGGAAATTTCGAATCACTATGGTTTTTCAATCAAATCTCCCGATCTATCGGTCGTATCGCTAAAACTCGGTGGGTGTCATGTTCAGCGTGAAAAATCACATCGAATAGAGCCTCGTGGGAGCTCGAAAGATTGGTAAATCAGTGTTTTTCACATACCTCGGTTTTTCTTGGTCCTATGGCTGAAAAAAACGGAAATTTTGGATTACTATGGTTTTTCGATCAGATCTGCCGTTCTATTGGTCGTATGGCTAAAACTCGGTGGGTTTCGTGTTAAGGTAGTAACGCACAAACCGTAAGAGTCAAAGCAAGCCTAAAGCTATACCATCTCCAAATGAGTTACGTAGTACCTGTGTGTGACAAAGACGCGTGGTATGATGTCGATTAGAGAGAAAGAGAGAGAGACGATATTTTCCGATGTTTATTTGCTTATTATTCTCGTCACAGTCTGTTGATCTTTACGGTCAAGTGCCCAAAATGTTGCCCGAATATTAAACTTGCAGCTCGAAGTGTTTTCATTAAAATCTGACGGCAACTTTTTGTATTATATCAAATTTAGCGTGTTTTTCCATAAGGCTCAATGTTAAACGTGAAAAAATTAAAGTGTTGATATCTTTTTTCTCGTGCTCCGGAGGGCCATAAAAATTTAACTGGGCCTTTTTCTCATCAATACCCATAAGTATGCCAAGTTTCATGAAAATCGGACGGTAAAGTCTCCTATGTGCGTTACTACCTTAAGAGTAAAAAAACACATCGCATGGAGCCTTGCGGGAGCTCGAAAGATTGGTAATTCAGCGTTTTTCACATACCTCGGTTTTTCTTGGTCCTATGGCGAAAAAAAACGCAAATTTTGGATCACTATGGTTTTTCGATTATATCTCCAGTTCTATCGGTCGTATCGCTTGAACTCGACAAGTTTCGTGTTTAGAGTCAAAAAACACATCGAAAAGAGCCTTGCGGGAGCTCGAAATCTTGGTAATTCGGTGTTTTTCACGTACCTCGGTTTTTCTTGGTCCTATGGCTGAAAAAAACGGAAATTTTGGATCACCATGGTTTTTCGATTATATCTCCAGTTCTATCGGTCGTATCGCTTGAACTCGACAAGTTTCGTGTTTAGAGTCAAAGAACACATCGAAAAGAGCCTTGCGGGAGCTCGAAATCTTGGTAATTCGGTGTTTTTCACGTACCTCGGTTTTTCTTGTTCCTATAGCTGAAAAAAACGGAAATTTCGGATCACTATAGTTTTTCGATCATATCTCCCGTTCTATCGGTCGCATCGCTGAAACTCGGTGAGTTTCATGTTCAGCGTGAAAAATCACATCGAATAGGGCCTTGCGAAAGCTCGAAAGATTGGTGATTAAGTTTTTTCCACGTACCTCGGTTTTTCTTGGTCCAATTGCAAAAAAAAAAATGGAAATTTAGGATCACTATGGTTTTTTTATCATATCTCCCGTTCTATCGGTCGGATCGCTGAAACTCGATGGGTTTCATGTTCAGCGTGGAAAATCACTTTAACTAGAGCCTTTTGGGAGCTTTGAAGATTGGTAATCCAGTGTTTTTCATGTACCTCGGTTTTCCTTGGTCCTATGGCGACAAAAACGGAAATTTTGGGTCACTATGGTTTTTCGATCATATCTCCAGTTCTATCGGTCGTATCGCTGAAACTTGGTGAGTCTTATGTTCAGAGTGAAAAATCACATCGAATAGAGCCTTGCGGGAGCTCGAAAGATTGGTAATTCGGTGTTTTTCACGTACCTCGGTTTTTCTTGGTCCTATGGCTGAAAAAAACGGAAATTTCGGATCACTATGGTTTTTCGATCATATCTCCCGTTCTATCGGTCGTATCGCTGAACGTCGGTGAGTTTCATGTTCAGCGTGAAAAATCACATCAAATAGGGCCTCGCGAAAGCTCGAAAGATTGGTCATTAAGTGTTTTCCACGTACCTCGGTTTTTCTTGGTCCAATTGCAAAAAAAAAAAAATGGAAATTCAGGATCACTATGGTTTTTTTATCATATCACCCGTTCTATCGGTCGGATCGCTGAAACTCGATGGGTATCATGTTTGGCGTGGAAAATCACTTTAACTAGAGCCTTTTGGGAGCTTGAAAAATTGGTAATCCAGTGTTTTTCATGTACCTCGGTTTTCCTTGGCCCTATAGCGAAAAAAACGGAAATTTCGAATCACTATGGTTTTTCGATCAAATCTCCCGATCTATCGGTCGTATCGCTAAAACTCGGTGGGTTTCATGTTGAGCGTGGAAAATCACATCGAATAGAGCCTTGCGGGAGCTCGAAAGATTGGTAATTCAGTGTTTTTCACGTACCTCGGTTTTTCTTGGTCCTATAGCTGAAAAAAACGGAAATTTTGGATCACTATGGTTTTTCGGTCATATCTCCCGTTCTATCGGTCTTATCGCTAGAACTCGGTGGGTTTCATGTTCAGCGTGGAAAATTACTCTAACTAGAGCCTTTTGGGAGCTTGAAAGATTGGTAATCCAGTGTTTTTCACGTACCTCGGTTTTTCTTGTTCCTATAGCTGAAAAAAACGGAAATTTTGGGTCACTATCGTTTTTCGATCATATCTCCAGTTCTATCGGTCGTATCGCTGAAACTTGGTAGGTTTTATGTTCAGCGTGAAAAATCACATCGAATAGAGGCTTGCGGGAGCTCAAAAAATTGGTGATTAAGTGTTTTCCACGTACCTCGGTTTTTCTTGGTCCAATTGCAAAAAAAAAAAATGGAAATTTAGGATCACTATGGTTTTTTTATCATATCTCCCGTTCTATCGGTCGGATCGCTGAAACTCGATGGGTTTCATGTTCAGCGTGGAAAATCACTTTTACTAGAGCCTTTTGGGAGCTTGAAAGATTGGTAATCCAGTGTTTTTCATGTACCTCGGTTTTCCTTAGTCCTATGGGGAAAAAAACGGAAATTTTGGGTCACTATGGTTTTTCGATCATATCTCCAGTTCTATCGGTCGTATCGCTGAAACTAGGTGGGTTTTATGTTCAGCGTGAAAAATCACATCGAATAGAGCCTTGCGGGAGCTCGAAAGATTGGTGATTGAGTGTTTTCCACGTACCTCGGTTTTTCTTGGTCCTATGGCAAAAAAAAACGGAAATTTAGGATCACTATGGTTTCCATATCATATCTCCCGTTCTATCGGTCGGATTGCCAAAACTCGATGTGTTTTATGTTCAGCGTGAAAAATCACATCGAATAGAGCCTCGTGGGAGCTCGAAAGATTGGTAAATCAGTGTTTTTCACATACCTCGGTTTTTCTTGGTCCTATGGCTGAAAAAAACGGAAATTTTGGATTACTATGGTTTTTCGATCAGATCTGCCGTTCTATTAGTCGTATGGCTAAAACTCGGTGGGTTTCGTGTTAAGAGTAAAAAAACACATCGCATGGAGCCTTGCGGGAGCTCGAAAGATTGGTAATTCAGCGTTTTTCACATACCTCGGTTTTTCTTGGTCCTATGGCGAAAAAAAACGCAAATTTTGGATCACTATGGTTTTTCGATTATATCTCCAGTTCTATCGGTCGTATCGCTTGAACTCGACAAGTTTCGTGTTTAGAGTCAAAAAACACATCGAAAAGAGCCTTGCGGGAGCTCGAAATCTTGGTAATTCGGTGTTTTTCACGTACCTCGGTTTTTCTTGTTCCTATAGCTGAAAAAAACGGAAATTTCGGATCACTATAGTTTTTCGATCATATCTCCCGTTCTATCGGTCGTATCGCTGAAACTCGGTGAGTTTCATGTTCAGCGTGAAAAATCACATCGAATAGGGCCTTGCGAAAGCTCGAAAGATTGGTGATTAAGTGTTCTCCACGTACCTCGGTTTTTCTTGGTCCAATTGCAAAAAAAAATAATTGAAATTTAGGATCACTATGGTTTTTTTATCATGTCTCCCGTTCTATCGGTCGGATCGCTGAAACTCGATGGGTTTCATGTTCAGCGTGGAAAATCACTTCAACTAGAGCCTTTTGGGAGCTTGGAAGATTGGTAATCCAGTGTTTTTCATGTACCTCGGTTTTCCTTGGTCCTATGGCGACAAAAACGGAAATTTCGGGTCACTATGGTTTTTCGATCATATCTCCAGTTCTATCGGTCGTATCGCTGAAACTTGGTGAGTCTTATGTTCAGAGTGAAAAATCACATCGAATAGAGCCTTGCGGGAGCTCGAAAGATTGGTAATTCGGTGTTTTTCACGTACCTCGGTTTTTCTTGGTCCTATGGCTGAAAAAAACGGAAATTTCGGATCACTATGGTTTTTCGATCATATCTCCCGTTCTATCGGTCGTATCGCTGAACGTCGGTGAGTTTCATGTTCAGCGTGAAAAATCACATCAAATAGGGCCTCGCGAAAGCTCGAAAGATTGGTCATTAAGTGTTTTCCACGTACCTCGGTTTTTCTTGGTCCAATTGCAAAAAAAAAAATGGAAATTCAGGATCACTATGGTTTTTTTATCATATCACCCGTTCTATCGGTCGGATCGCTGAAACTCGATAGGTATCATGTTCGGCGTGGAAAATCACTTTAACTAGAGCCTTTTGGGAGCTTGAAAAATTGGTAATCCAGTGTTTTTCATGTACCTCGGTTTTCCTTGGCCCTATAGCGAAAAAAACGGAAATATCGAATCACTATGGTTTTTCGATCAAATCTCCCGATCTATCGGTCGTATCGCTAAAACTCGGTGGGTGTCATGTTGAGCGTGAAAAATCACATCGAATAGAGCCTTGCGGGAGCTCGAAAGATTGGTAATTCAGTGTTTTCCACGTACCTCGGTTTTTCTTGGTCCTATGGCTAAAAAAAACGGAAATTTTGGATCACTATGGTTTTTCGGTTATATCTCCCGTTCTATCGGTCTTATCGCTAGAACTCGGTGGGTTTCATGTTCAGCGTGGAAAATTACTCTAACTAGAGCCTTTCGGGAGCTTGAAAGATTGGTAATCCAGTGTTTTTCATGTACCTCGGTTTTCCTTGGTCCTATAGCGAAAAAAACGGAAATTTTGGGTCACTATCGTTTTTCGATCATATCTCCAGTTCTATCGGTCGTATCGCTGAAACTTGGTGGGTTTTATGTTCAGCGTGAAAAATCACATCGAATAGAGGCTTGCGGGAGCTCAAAAAATTGGTGATTAAGTGTTTTCCACGTACCTCGGTTTTTCTTGGTCCAATTGCAAAAAAAAAATGGAAATTTAGGATCACTATGGTTTTTTTATCATATCTCCCGTTCTATCGGTCGGATCGCTGAAACTCGATGGGTTTCATGTTCAGCGTGGAAAATCACTTTTACTAGAGCCTTTTGGGAGCTTGAAAGATTGGTAATCCAGTGTTTTTCATGTACCTCGGTTTTCCTTAGTCCTATGGGGAAAAAAACGGAAATTTTGGGTCACTATGGTTTTTCGATCATATCTCCAGTTCTATCGGTCGTATCGCTGAAACCAGGTGGGTTTTATGTTCAGCGTGAAAAATCACATCGAATAGAGCCTTGCGGGAGCTCGAAAGATTGGTGATTAAGTGTTTTCCACGTACCTCGGTTTTTCTTGGTCCTATGGCAAAAAAAAAAACGGAAATTTAGGATCACTATGGTTTCCATATCATATCTCCCGTTCTATCGGTCGGATTGCCAAAACTCGATGTGTTTTATGTTCAGCGTGAAAAATCACATCGAATAGAGCCTCGTGGGAGCTCGAAAGATTGGTAAATCAGTGTTTTTCACATACCTCGGTTTTTCTTGGTCCTATGGCTGAAAAAAACGGAAATTTTGGATTACTATGGTTTTTCGATCAGATCTGCCGTTCTATTGGTCGTATGGCTAAAACTCGGTGGGTTTCGTGTTAAGAGTAAAAAAACACATCGCATGGAGCCTTGCAGGAGCTCGAAAGATTGGTAATTCAGCGTTTTTCACATACCTCGGTTTTTCTTGGTCCTATGGCGAAAAAAAACGCAAATTTTGGATCACTATGGTTTTTCGATTATATCTCCAGTTCTATCGGTCGTATCGCTTGAACTCGACAAGTTTCGTGTTTAGAGTCAAAAAACACATCGAAAAGAGCCTTGCGGGAGCTCGAAATCTTGGTAATTCGGTGTTTTTCACGTACCTCGGTTTTTCTTGGTCCTATGGCTGAAAAAAACGGAAATTTCGGATCACTATGGTTTTTCGATCATATCTCCCGTTCTATCGGTCGTATCGCTGAACGTCGGTGAGTTTCATGTTCAGCGTGAAAAATCACATCAAATAGGGCCTCGCGAAAGCTCGAAAGATTGGTCATTAAGTGTTTTCCACGTACCTCGGTTTTTCTTGGTCCAATTGCAAAAAAAAAAAAAATGGAAATTCAGGATCACTATGGTTTTTTTATCATATCACCCGTTCTATCGGTCGGATCGCTGAAACTCGATGTGTATCATGTTCGGCGTGGAAAATCACTTCAACTAGAGCCTTTTGGGAGCTTGAAAAATTGGTAATCCAGTGTTTTTCATGTACCTCGGTTTTCCTTGGCCCTATAGCGAAAAAAACGGAAATTTCGAATCACTATGGTTTTTCGATCAAATCTCCCGTTCTATCGGTCGTATCGCTAAAACTCGGTGGGTGTCATGTTGAGCGTGAAAAATCCCATCGAATAGAGCCTTGCGGGAGCTCGAAAGATTGGTAATTCAGTGTTTTTCACGTACCTCGGTTTTTCTTGGTCCTATGGCTAAAAAAAACGGAAATTTTGGATCACTATGGTTTTTCGATCATATCTCCCGTTCTATCGGTCTTATCGCTAGTACTCGGTGGGTTTCATGTTCAGCGTGGAAAATTACTCTAACTAGAGCCTTTTGGGAGCTTGAAAGATTGGTAATCCAGTGTTTTTCATGTACCTCGGTTTTCCTTGGTCCTATAGCGAAAAAAACGGAAATTTTGGGTCACTATCGTTTTTCGATCATATCTCCAGTTCTATCGGTCGTATCGCTGAAACTAGGTGGGTTTTATGTTCAGCGTGAAAAATCACATCGAATAGAGCCTTGCGGGAGCTCGAAAGATTGGTGATTAAGTTTTTTCCACGTACCTCGGTTTTTCTTGGTCCTATGGCAAAAAAAAAACGGAAATTTAGGATCACTATGGTTTCCATATCATATCTCCCGTTCTATCGGTCGGATTGCCAAAACTCGATGTGTTTTATGTTCAGCGTGAAAAATCACATCGAAAAGAGCCTCGTGGGAGCTCGAAAGATTGGTAAATCAGTGTTTTCCACGTACCTCGGTTTTTCTTGGTCCTATGGCTGAAAAAAACGGAAATTTTGGATTACTATGGTTTTTCGATCAGATCTGCCGTTCTATTGGTCGTATGGCTAAAACTCGGTGGGTTTCGTGTTAGGAGTAAAAAAACACATCGCATGGAGCCTTGCGGGAGCTCGAAAGATTGGTAATTCAGCGTTTTTCACATACCTCGGTTTTTCTTGGTCCTATGGCGAAAAAAAACGCAAATTTTGGATCACTATGGTTTTTCGATTATATCTCCAGTTCTATCGGTCGTATCGCTTGAACTCGACAAGTTTCGTGTTTAGAGTCAAAAAACACATCGAAAAGAGCCTTGCGGGAGCTCGAAATCTTGGTAATTCGGTGTTTTTCACGTACCTCGGTTTTTCTTGTTCCTATAGCTGAAAAAAACGGAAATTTCGGATCACTATAGTTTTTCGATCATATCTCCCGTTCTATCGGTCGTATCGCTGAAACTCGGTGAGTTTCATGTTCAGCGTGAAAAATCACATCGAATAGGGCCTTGCGAAAGCTCGAAAGATTGGTGATTAAGTGTTTTCCACGTACCTCGGTTTTTCTTGGTCCAATTGCAAAAAAAAAAAAATGGAAATTTAGGATCACTATGGTTTTTTTATCATGTCTCCCGTTCTATCGGTCGGATCGCTGAAACTCGATGGGTTTCATGTTCAGCGTGGAAAATCACTTTAACTAGAGCCTTTTGGGAGCTTGGAAGATTGGTAATCCACTGTTTTTCATGTACCTCGGTTTTCCTTGGTCCTATGGCGACAAAAACGGAAATTTTGGGTCACTATGGTTTTTCGATCATATCTCCAGTTCTATCGGTCGTATCGCTGAAACTTGGTGAGTCTTATGTTCAGAGTGAAAAATCACATCAAATAGAGCCTTGCGGGAGCTCGAAAGATTGGTAATTCGGTGTTTTTCACGTACCTCGGTTTTTCTTGGTCCTATGGCTGAAAAAAACGGAAATTTCGGATCACTATGGTTTTTCGATCATATCTCCCGTTCTATCGGTCGTATCGCTAAAACTCGGTGGGTTGCGTGTTTAGAGTGAAGAAACACGTCGAGTACAGCCTTGCGGCAGCTCGAAAGATTGTTGATTCAGTGTTTTTTACGTAACTCGATTATTCTTGGTCCTATAGCGGAAAAAAAAAATTTGGATTACTACGGTTTTTCGATCATATCTCCCGTTCTATCGGTCGTATCGCTGAAACTCGGTGAGTTTCATGTTCAGCGTGAAAAATCACATCAAATAGAGCCTCGCGGAAGCTCGAAAGATTGGTCATCAAGGGTTTTCCACGTACCTCGGTTTTTCTTGGTCCAATTGCAAAAAAAAAAAAAATGGAAATTTAGGATCACTATGATTTTTTTATCATATCACCCGTTCTATCGGTCGGATCGCTGAAACTCGATGGGTATCATGTTCGGCGTGGAAAATCACTTTAACTAGAGCCTTTTGGAAGCTTGAAAGATTGGTAATCCAGTGTTTTTCATGTGCCTCGGTTTTCCTTGGTCCTATAGCGAAAAAAACGGAAATTTTGGGTCACTATCGTTTTTCGATCATATCTCCAGTTCTATCGGTCGTATCGCTGAAACTTGGTGGGTTTTATGTTCAGCTTGAAAAATCACGTCGAATAGAGCCTTGCGGGAGCTCGAAAGATTGGTAATTCAGTGTTTTTCACGTACCTCGGTTTTTCTTGGTCCTATGGCTGAAAAAAACGGAAATTTCGGATCACTATGGTTTTTCGATCAAATCTCCTGTTCTATCGGTCGTATCGCTGAAACTCAGTGGGTTTCGTGTTGAGAGTAAAAAAACACATCGAATTTAGCCTTGCGGGAGCTCGAAAGATTGGTAATTCAGTGTTTTTCACGTACCTCGAATTTTTCTTGGTCCTATGGCGAAAAAAAAAAACGGAAATTTTGGATCACTATGGTTTTTCGTACATATCTCCCGTTCTATCGGTCGTATCGCTGAAACTCGGTGGGTTTCATGTTCAGCGTGAGAAATCACATCGAATAGAGCCTTGCGGGAGCTCGAAAGATTGGTAATTCTGTGTTTTTCACGTACCTCGGTTTTTCTTGGTCCTATGGCTAAAAAAAACGGAAATTTTGGATCACTATGGTTTTTCGATCATATCTCCTGTTCTATCGGTCTTATCGCTAAAACTCGGTGGGTTTCATGTTCAGCGTGGAAAATTACTCTAACTAGAGCCTTTTGGGAGCTTGAAAGATTGGTAATCCAGTGTTTTTCATGTACCTCGGTTTTCCTTGGTCCTATAGCGAAAAAAACGGAAATTTTGGGTCACTATCGTTTTTCGATCATATCTCCAGTTCTATCGGTCGTATCGCTGAAACTTGGTGGGTTTTATGTTTAGCGTGAAAAATCACATCGAATAGAGCCTTGCGGGAGCTCAAAAAATTGGTGATTAAGTGTTTTCCACGTACCTCGGTTTTTCTTGGTCCAATTGCAAAAAAAAAAATGGAAATTTAGGATCACTATGGTTTTTTTATCATATCTCCCGTTCTATCGGTCGGATCGCTGAAACTCGATGGGTTTCATGTTCAGCGTGGAAAATCACTTTTACTAGAGCCTTTTGGGAGCTTGAAAGATTGGTAATCCAGTGTTTTTCATGTACCTCGGTTTTCCTTAGTCCTATAGCGAAAAAAACGGAAATTTTGGGTCACTACCGTTTTTCGATCATATCTCCAGTTCTATCGGTCGTATCGCTGAAACTCGGTGAGTTTCATGTTCAGCGTGAAAAATCACATCGAATAGGGCCGTGCGAAAGCTCGAAAGATTGGTGATTAAGTGTTTTCCACGTACCTCGGTTTTTCTTGGTCCAATTGCAAAAAAAAAATGGAAATTTAGGATCACTATGGTTTTTTTATCATATCTCCCGTTCTATCGGTCGGATCGCTGAAACTCGATGGGTTTCATGTTCAGCGTGGAAAATCACTTTAACTAGAGCCTTTTGGGAGCTTGAAAGATTGGTAATGCAGTGTTTTTCATGTACCTCGGTTTTCCTTGGTCCTATGGCGACAAAAACCGAAATATTGGGTCACTATGGTTTTTCGATCATATCTCCAGTTCTATCGGTCGTATCGCTGAAACTTGGTGAGTCTTATGTTCAGAGTGAAAATTCACATCGAATAGAGCCTTGCGGGAGCTCGAAAGATTGGTAATTCGGTGTTTTTCACGTACCTCGGTTTTTCTTGGTCCTATGGCTGAAAAAAACGGAAATTTCGGATCACTATGGTTTTTCGATCATATCTCCCGTTCTATCGGTCGTATCGCTAAAACTCGGTGGGTTGCGTGTTGAGAGTAAAGAAACACGTCGAGTTCAGCCTTGCGGCAGCTCGAAAGATTGTTAATTCAGTGTTTATTACGTAACTCGATTATTCTTGGTCCTATAGCGGAAAAAAAAATTTTGGATTACTACTTTTTTTCGATCATATCTCCCGTTCTATCGGTCGTATCGCTGAAACTCGGTGAGTTTCATGTTCAGCGTGAAAAATCACATCAAATAGGGCCTCGCGAAAGCTCAAAAGATTAGTCATCGAGTGTTTTCCACGTACCTCGGTTTTTCTTGGTCAAATTGCAAAAAAAAAAAAATGGAAATTTAAGATCACTATGGTTTTTTTATCATATCACCCGTTCTATCGGTCGGATCGCTGAAACTCGATGGGTATCATGTTCGGCGTGGAAAATCACTTTAACTACAGCCTTTTGGGAGCTTGAAAGATTGGTAATCCAGTGTTTTTCATGTACCTCGGTTTTCCTTGGTCCTATAGCGAAAAAAACGGAAATTTTGGGTCACTATCGTTTTTCGATCATATCTCCAGTTCTATCGGTCGTATCGCTGAAACTTGGTGAGTTTTATGTTCAGCGTGGAAAATCACATCGAATAGCGCTTTGCGGGTGCTCGTAAGATTGGTAATTTAGTGTTTTTCACGTCCCTCGGTTTTTCTTGGTCCTATGGCGAAAGAAAACGGAAATTTCGGATTACTATGGTTTTCGATCAAATCTCCCGTTCTATCAGTCGTATCGCTAAAACTCGGTGGGTTTCGTGTTTAGAGTGAAAAAAAACATCGAATAGAGCCTTGCGGCAGCTCGAACGATTGGTAATTCAGTGTTTATTGCGTAACTCGATTATTCTTGGTTCTATGGCGGAAAAAAAACAAAATTTTGAATCACTACGGTTTTTCGATTATATCTCCCGTTTAATCGGTCGGATCGCAAAAACTCGGTTGGTTTCGTGTTCAACATGATAAAACACATCGAATGGAGCCTTGCGGAAGCTCGAAAGATTGGTAATTCAGTGTTTTTCACGTACCTCGGTTTTTCTTGGTCCTATGGCGAAAAAAAACGGAAATTTTGGATCACTACGGTTTTTCGATTATATCTCCCGTTCAATCGGTCGGATCGCGAAAACTCGGTTGGTTTCGTGTTCAGCGTGAAAAATCACATGGATCAGAGCCTTGCGGGAGCTCGGAAGATTGGTAATTCAGTGTTTCTCACGTAGCTTGGTTTTCCTCGGTCCTATGGCAAAAAAAAAACGGAAATCTTGGGTCACTATGGTTTTTCGATCAATTCTCCCGTTGTATCGGTCGTATCGCTGAAACTCGGTGGGTTTCATGTTCAGCGTGGAAAATCACATCGAATAGAGCCTTGCGGGTGCTCGTAAGATTGGTAATTCAGTGTTCTTCACGTCCCTCGGTTTATCTTGGTCCGATGGCGAAAAAAAACGCAAATTTTTCATTACTATGGTTTTTTGATCATATCTCCCGTTCTATTGGTCGTATCGCTGAAACTCGGTGAGTTTCGTGTTCAGCGAGATAAAACACATCGCGAATGAGGCTTCCGGGAGCTCGAAAGATTGGTGATACAGTGTTTTTCACGTACCTCGGTTTTTCTTGGTCCTTTGGCGAAAAAAAACGGAAATTTCGGATCACTATGGTTTTCGTTCAAATCTCCCGTTCTATCAGTCGTATCGTTAAAACTCGGTGGGTTTCGTGTTTAGAGTGAAAAAAAAAACATCGAATAGAGCCTTGCGGCAGCTCGAAAAATTGGTAATTCAGTGTTTTTCACGTCCCTCGGTTTTTCTTGGTCCTATGGCGAAAAAAAACGGAAATTTCGCATCACTATGGTTTTCGATCAAATCTCCCGTTCTATGAATCGTATCGCTAAAACTCGGTGGGTTTCGTGTTTAGAGTGAAAAAAAAACATCGAATAGAGCCTTGCGGCAGCTCGAACGATTGGTAATTCAGTGTTTATTGCGTAACGCGATTATTCTTGGTCCTATGGCGGAAAAGAAAAAAAATGTTGGATGACTACGGTTTTTCGATCATATCTCCCGTTCAATCGGTCGGATCGCAAAAACTCGATTGGTTTCGTGTTCAACATGATAAAACACATCGAATGGAGCCTTGCGGAAGCTCGAAAGATTGGTCATTCAGTGTTTTTCACGTACCTCGGTTTTTCTTGGTCCTATGGCGAAAAAAAAACGCAAATTTTTCATCACTATGGTTTTTCGATCATATCTCCCGTTCTATCGGTCGTATCGCTGAAACTCGGTGAGTTTTGTGTTCAGCGAGATAAAACACATCGAATGAGGCTTCCGGGAGCTCGGAAGATTGGTGATTCAGTGTTTTTCACGTACCTCGGATTTTCTTGGTCCTATGGCGAAAAAAAACGGAAATTTTGTATCACTATGGTTTTTTGATGATATCTCCCGTGCTCCCGGTCGTATCACCAAAACTCGGTGGGTTTCGTGTTCAGCATGGAAAATCACATCGAATAGAGCCTTGCGGGTGCTCGTAAGATTGGTAATTCAGTGTTTTTTACGTCCCTCGGTTTTTCTTGGTCCTATAACGAAAAAAAACGGAAATTTCGCATCACTATGGTTTTCGATCAAATCTCCCGTTCTATCAGTCGTATCGCTAAAACTCGGTGGGTTTCGTGTTTAGAGTGAAACAAAACATCGAATAGAGCTTTGCGGCAGCTCGAACGATTGGTAATTCGGTGTTTATTGCGTAACTCGATTATTCTTGGTCCTATGGCGGAAAAGAAAAAAAATGTTAGATGACTACGGTTTTTCGATCATATCTCCCGTTCAATCGGTCGGATCGCAAAAACTCGATTGGTTTCGTGTTCAACATGATAAAACACATCGAATGGAGCCTTGCGGAAGCTCGAAAGATTGGAAATTCAGTGTTTTTCACGTACCTCGGTTTTTCTTGGTCCTATGGCGAAAAAAAACGGAAATTTTGGATTACTATGGTTCTTCGATCATATCTCCCGTTCTATCGGTCGGATCGCTGTAACTCGATGAGTTTCATGTTCAGCGTGAAAAATCACATCGAATAGAGCCTGGCGGAAGCTCGAAAGATTGGTAATTCAGTGTTTTTCACGTGACTCAGTTTTTCTTGGTCCTATGACGAAAAAAAAAATGCAAATTTTGGATCACTATGGTTTTTCGATCATATCTCCCGTTCTCCCGGCCGTATCGCTAAAACTCAGTGAGTTTCGTGTTCAGCGAGATAAAACACATCGGAATGACGCTTCCGGGAGCTCGAAAGATTGGTAATTCAGTGTTTTTCACGTACCTCGGTTTTTCTTGGTCCTATGGCGTAAAAAAACGGAAATTTTGGATCACTATCGTTTTCGATCGAATCTCCCGTTCTATCAGTCGTATCGCTAAAACTCGGTAGGTTTCATGTTCAGCGTGAAAAATTACATGGAATAGAGCCTTGCGGGAGCTCGAAAGATTAGTAATTCAGTGTTTCTCACGTACCTCGGTTTTCCTCAGTCCCATGGCAAAAAAAACACGGAAATCTTGGATCACCATGATTTTTCGATCAAATCTCCCGTTGTATCGGTCGTATCGCTAAAACTCGGTGGGTTTCATGTTCAGCGTGGAAAGACACATCGAATAGAGCCTTGCGGGAGCTCAAACGTCTGGTAATTCAGTTTTTTTTACGTCCCTCGGTTTTTCTTGGTCCTATAGCGAAAAAAAACGGAACTTTTTCATCACTATGGTTTTTCGTACATATCTCCCGTTCTATCGGTCGTATCGCTGAAACTCGGTGGGTTTCATGTTCAGCGTGAGAAATCACATCGAATAGAGCCTTGCGGGAGCTCGAAAGATTGGTAATTCAGTGTTTTTCACGTACCTCGGTTTTTCTTGGTCCTATGGCTAAAAAAAACGGAAATTTTGGATCACTATGGTTTTTCGATCATATCTCCCGTTCTATCGGTCTTATCGCTAAAACTCGGTGGGTTTCATGTTCAGCGTGGAAAATTACTCTAACTAGAGCCTTTTGGGAGCTTGAAAGATTGGTAATCCAGTGTTTTTCATGTACCTCGGTTTTCCTTGGTCCTATAGCGAAAAAAACGGAAATTTTGGGTCACTATCGTTTTTCGATCATATCTCCAGTTCTATCGGTCGTATCGCTGAAACTTGGTGGGTTTTATGTTTAGCGTGAAAAATCACATCGAATAGAGCCTTGCGGGAGCTCAAAAAATTGGTGATTAAGTGTTTTCCACGTACCTCGGTTTTTCTTGGTCCAATTGCAAAAAAAAAAATGGAAATTTAGGATCACTATGGTTTTTTTATCATATCTCCCGTTTTATCGGTCGGATCGCTGAAACTCGATGGGTTTCATGTTCAGCGTGGAAAATCACTTTTACTAGAGCCTTTTGGGAGCTTGAAAGATTGGTAATCCAGTGTTTTTCATGTACCTCGGTTTTCCTTAGTCCTATAGCGAAAAAAACGGAAATTTTGGGTCACTATCGTTTTTCGATCATATCTCCGGTTCTATCGGTCGTATCGCTGAAACTCGGTGGGTTTCGTGTTAAGAGTAAAAAAACACATCGCATGGAGCCTTGCGGGAGCTCGAAAGATTGGTAATTCAGCGTTTTTCACATACCTCGCATTTTCTTGGTCCTATGGCGAAAAAAACGCAACCTTTGGATCACTATGGTTTTTCGATCATATCTCCAGTTCTATCGGTCGTATCGCTGAAACTTGGTGAGTCTTATGTTCAGAGTGAAAAATCACATCGAATAGAGCCTTGCGGGAGCTCGAAAGATTGGTAATTCGGTGTTTTTCACGTACCTCGGTTTTTCTTGGTCCTATGGCTGAAAAAAACGGAAATTTCGGATCACTATGGTTTTTCGATCATATCTCCCGTTCTATCGGTCGTATCGCTAAAACTCGGTGGGTTGCGTGTTTAGAGTAAAGAAACACGTCGAGTTCAGCCTTGCGGCAGCTCGAAAGATTGTTAATTCAGTGTTTATTACGTAACTCGATTATTCTTGGTCCTATAGCGGAAAAAAAAATTTTGGATTACTACTTTTTTTCGATCATATCTCCCGTTCTATCGGTCGTATCGCTGAAACTCGGTGAGTTTCATGTTCAGCGTGAAAAATCACATCAAATAGGGCCTTGCGAAAGCTCAAAAGATTAGTCATCGAGTGTTTTCCACGTACCTCGGTTTTTCTTGGTCAAATTGCAAAAAAAAAAAATGGAAATTTAAGATCACTATGGTTTTTTTATCATATCACCCGTTCTATCGGTCGGATCGCTGAAACTCGATGGGTATCATGTTCGGCGTGGAAAATCACTTTAACTACAGCCTTTTGGGAGCTTGAAAGATTGGTAATCCAGTGTTTTTCATGTACCTCGGTTTTCCTTGGTCCTATAGCGAAAAAAACGGAAATTTTGGGTCACTATCGTTTTTCGATCATATCTCCAGTTCTATCGGTCGTATCGCTGAAACTTGGTGGGTTTTATGTTCAGCTTGAAAAATCAC
This sequence comes from Diplazon laetatorius, assembly GCA_963662125.1. NCBI lineage: Eukaryota > Metazoa > Arthropoda > Insecta > Hymenoptera > Ichneumonidae > Diplazon > Diplazon laetatorius. The sequence goes on along the minus strand of OY759156.1, from coordinate 19,355,303 downwards.
ATCGAATAGAGCCTTGCGGGAGCTCGAAAGATTGGTAATTCAGTGTTTTTCACGTACCTCGGTTCTTCTTGGTCCTATGGCTGAAAAAAACGGAAATTTCGGATCACTATGGTTTTTCGATCAAATCTCCCGTTTTATCGGTTGGATCGCAAAAACTCGAGTGGCTTCGTGTTCAGCATTATAAAACACATTGAAATAAGGCTTGAAGGAGCACGAAAGATCGGTAATTTCGTTTTTTTCAAATATCTCGGTTTTTCTTCGTCCTATGGCGATAAAAAACCGAAATTTAGGATCACTATGGTTTTTCGATCGTATCTCCAGTTCTATCGGTCGTATCGCTGAAACTCGGTGGGTTTCATGTGCAGCGTTAAAAATCACATCGAATAGAGCCTTGCGAGAGCTCGAAAGATTGGTAATTCAGTGTTTTCCACGTGCCTCTGTTTTTTTTGGTGATATGGCTGAAAAAAACAGATACTTCGGATCACTATGGTTTTTTGATCAACGCTCCCGTTCTGTCGGTCGTATCGCTGAAACTCGGTGGGTTTCGTGTTTAGAGTTTATAAACACATCGAATGGACCCTTGCGGGAGCTCGGAAGATTGGTAATTCAGTGTTTTTCACGTACCTCGGTTTTTCTTGGTCCTATGGCAAAAAAAACGGAAATCTTGGATCACTATGGTTTTTCGATCAATTCTCCCGTTGTATCGGTCGTATCGCTAAAACTCGGTAAGTTTTATGTTCAGCGTGGAAAATCACATCGAATAGCGCTTTGCGGGTGCTCGTAAGATTGGTAATTCAGTGTTTTCCACGTCCCTCGGTTTTTCTTGGTCCTATGGCGAAAGAAAACGGAAATTTCGGATTACTATGGTTTTCGATCAAATCTCCCGTTCTATCAGTCGTATCGCTAAAACTCGGTGGGTTTCGTGTTTAGAGTGAAAAAAAACATCGAATAGAGCCTTGCGGCAGCTCGAACGATTGGTAATTCAGTGTTTATTGCGTAACTCGATTATTCTTGGTTCTATGGCGGAAAAAAAACAAAATTTTGAATCACTACGGTTTTTCGATTATATCTCCCGTTTAATCGGTCGGATCGCAAAAACTCGGTTGGTTTCGTGTTCAACATGATAAAACACATCGAATGGAGCCTTGCGGAAGCTCGAAAGATTGGTAATTCAGTGTTTTTCACGTACCTCGGTTTTTCTTGGTCCTATGGCGAAAAAAAACGGAAATTTTGGATCACTACGGTTTTTCGATTATATCTCCCGTTCAATCGGTCGGATCGCGAAAACTCGGTTGGTTTCGTGTTCAGCGTGAAAAATCACATGGATCAGAGCCTTGCGGGAGCTCGGAAGATTGGTAATTCAGTGTTTCTCACGTAGCTTGGTTTTCCTCGGTCCTATGGCAAAAAAAAAACGGAAATCTTGGGTCACTATGGTTTTTCGATCAATTCTCCCGTTGTATCGGTCGTATCGCTGAAACTCGGTGGGTTTCATGTTCAGCGTGGAAAATCACATCGAATAGAGCCTTGCGGGTGCTCGTAAGATTGGTAATTCAGTGTTCTTCACGTCCCTCGGTTTATCTTGGTCCGATGGCGAAAAAAAACGCAAATTTTTCATTACTATGGTTTTTTGATCATATCTCCCGTTCTATTGGTCGTATCGCTGAAACTCGGTGAGTTTCGTGTTCAGCGAGATAAAACACATCGCGAATGAGGCTTCCGGGAGCTCGAAAGATTGGTGATACAGTGTTTTTCACGTACCTCGGTTTTTCTTGGTCCTTTGGCGAAAAAAAACGGAAATTTCGGATCACTATGGTTTTCGTTCAAATCTCCCGTTCTATCAGTCGTATCGTTAAAACTCGGTGGGTTTCGTGTTTAGAGTGAAAAAAAAACATCGAATAGAGCCTTGCGGCAGCTCGAAAAATTGGTAATTCAGTGTTTTTCACGTCCCTCGGTTTTTCTTGGTCCTATGGCGAAAAAAAACGGAAATTTCGCATCACTATGGTTTTCGATCAAATCTCCCGTTCTATGAATCGTATCGCTAAAACTCGGTGGGTTTCGTGTTTAGAGTGAAAAAAAAACATCGAATAGAGCCTTGCGGCAGCTCGAACGATTGGTAATTCAGTGTTTATTGCGTAACGCGATTATTCTTGGTCCTATGGCGGAAAAGAAAAAAAATGTTGGATGACTACGGTTTTTCGATCATATCTCCCGTTCAATCGGTCGGATCGCAAAAACTCGATTGGTTTCGTGTTCAACATGATAAAACACATCGAATGGAGCCTTGCGGAAGCTCGAAAGATTGGTCATTCAGTGTTTTTCACGTACCTCGGTTTTTCTTGGTCCTATGGCGAAAAAAAAACGCAAATTTTTCATCACTATGGTTTTTCGATCATATCTCCCGTTCTATCGGTCGTATCGCTGAAACTCGGTGAGTTTTGTGTTCAGCGAGATAAAACACATCGAATGAGGCTTCCGGGAGCTCGAAAGATTGGTGATTCAGTGTTTTTCACGTACCTCGGATTTTCTTGGTCCTATGGCGAAAAAAAACGGAAATTTTGTATCACTATGGTTTTTTGATGATATCTCCCGTGCTCCCGGTCGTATCGCCAAAACTCGGTGGGTTTCGTGTTCAGCATGGAAAATCACATCGAATAGAGCCTTGCGGGTGCTCGTAAGATTGGTAATTCAGTGTTTTTCACGTCCCTCGGTTTTTCTTGGTCCTATAACGAAAAAAAACGGAAATTTCGCATCACTATGGTTTTCGATCAAATCTCCCGTTCTATCAGTCGTATCGCTAAAACTCGGTGGGTTTCGTGTTTAGAGTGAAACAAAACATCGAATAGAGCTTTGCGGCAGCTCGAACGATTGGTAATTCGGTGTTTATTGCGTAACTCGATTATTCTTGGTCCTATGGCGGAAAAGAAAAAAAATGTTAGATGACTACGGTTTTTCGATCATATCTCCCGTTCAATCGGTCGGATCGCAAAAACTCGATTGGTTTCGTGTTCAACATGATAAAACACATCGAATGGAGCCTTGCGGAAGCTCGAAAGATTGGAAATTCAGTGTTTTTCACGTACCTCGGTTTTTCTTGGTCCTATGGCGAAAAAAAACGGAAATTTTGGATTACTATGGTTTTTCGATCATATCTCCCGTTCTATCGGTCGGATCGCTGTAACTCGATGAGTTTCATGTTCAGCGTGAAAAATCACATCGAATAGAGCCTGGCGGAAGCTCGAAAGATTGGTAATTCAGTGTTTTTCACGTGACTCAGTTTTTCTTGGTCCTATGACGAAAAAAAAAATGCAAATTTTGGATCACTATGGTTTTTCGATCATATCTCCCGTTCTCCCGGCCGTATCGCTAAAACTCAGTGAGTTTCGTGTTCAGCGAGATAAAACACATCGGAATGACGCTTCCGGGAGCTCGAAAGATTGGTAATTCAGTGTTTTTCACGTACCTCGGTTTTTCTTGGTCCTATGGCGTAAAAAAACGGAAATTTTGGATCACTATCGTTTTCGATCGAATCTCCCGTTCTATCAGTCGTATCGCTAAAACTCGGTAGGTTTCATGTTCAGCGTGAAAAATTACATGGAATAGAGCCTTGCGGGAGCTCGAAAGATTGGTAATTCAGTGTTTCTCACGTACCTCGGTTTTCCTCAGTCCCATGGCAAAAAAAACACGGAAATCTTGGATCACCATGATTTTTCGATCAAATCTCCCGTTGTATCGGTCGTATCGCTAAAACTCGGTGGGTTTCATGTTCAGCGTGGAAAGACACATCGAATAGAGCCTTGCGGGAGCTCAAATGTCTGGTAATTCAGTTTTTTTTACGTCCCTCGGTTTTTCTTGGTCCTATAGCGAAAAAAAACGGAACTTTTTCATCACTATGGTTTTTCGATCATATCTCCCGCCCTATCGGTCGTATCGCTGAAACTCGGTGAGTTTCGTGTTCAGCGAGATAAAACTCATCGGAATGAGGCTTCCGGGAGCTCGAAAGATTGGTGATTCAGTGTTTTTCACGTACCTCGGTTTTTCTTGGTCCTATGGCCAAAAAAAACGGAAATTTTGGATCACTATGGTTTTTCGATCATATCTCCCGTTCTATCGGTCTTATCGCTAGTACTCGGTGGGTTTCATGTTCAGCGTGGAAAATTACTCTAACTAGAGCCTTTTGGGAGCTTGAAAGATTGGTAATCCAGTGTTTTTCATGTACCTCGGTTTTCCTTGGTCCTATAGCGAAAAAAACGGAAATTTTGGGTCACTATCGTTTTTCGATCATATCTCCAGTTCTATCGGTCGTATCGCTGAAACTTGGTGGGTTTTATGTTCAGCGTAAAAAATCACATCGAATAGAGCCTTGCGGGAGCTCAAAAAATTGGTGATTAAGTGTTTTCCACGTACCTCGGTTTTTCTTGGTCCAATTGCAAAAAAAAATGGAAATTTAGGATCACTATGGTTTTTTTATCATATCTCCCGTTCTATCGGTCGGATCGCTGAAACTCGATGGGTTCCATGTTCAGCGTGGAAAATCACTTTTACTAGAGCCTTTTGGAAGCTTGAAAGATTGGTAATCCAGTGTTTTTCATGTACCTCGGTTTTCCTTAGTCCTATGGGGAAAAAAACGGAAATTTTGGGTCACTATGGTTTTTCGATCATATCTCCAGTTCTATCGGTCGTATCGCTGAAACTAGGTGGGTTTTATGTTCAGCGTGAAAAATCACATCGAATAGAGCCTTGCGGGAGCTCGAAAGATTGGTGATTAAGTGTTTTCCACGTACCTCGGTTTTTCTTGGTCCTATGGCAAAAAAAAAACGGAAATTTAGGATCACTATGGTTTCCATATCATATCTCCCGTTCTATCGGTCGGATTGCCAAAACTCGATGTGTTTTATGTTCAGCGTGAAAAATCACATCGAATAGAGCCTCGTGGGAGCTCGAAAGATTGGTAAATCAGTGTTTTCCACGTACCTCGGTTTTTCTTGGTCCTATGGCTGAAAAAAACGGAAATTTTGGATTACTATGGTTTTTCGATCAGATCTGCCGTTCTATTGGTCGTATGGCTAAAACTCGGTGGGTTTCGTGTTAGGAGTAAAAAAACACATCGCATGGAGCCTTGCGGGAGCTCGAAAGATTGGTAATTCAGCGTTTTTCACATACCTCGGTTTTTCTTGGTCCTATGGCGAAAAAAAACGCAAATTTTGGATCACTATGGTTTTTCGATTATATCTCCAGTTCTATCGGTCGTATCGCTTGAACTCGACAAGTTTCGTGTTTAGAGTCAAAAAACACATCGAAAAGAGCCTTGCGGGAGCTCGAAATCTTGGTAATTCGGTGTTTTTCACGTACCTCGGTTTTTCTTGTTCCTATAGCTGAAAAAAACGGAAATTTCGGATCACTATAGTTTTTCGATCATATCTCCCGTTCTATCGGTCGTATCGCTGAAACTCGGTGAGTTTCATGTTCAGCGGGAAAAATCACATCGAATAGGGCCTTGCGAAAGCTCGAAAGATTGGTGATTAAGTGTTTTCCACGTACCTCGGTTTTTCTTGGTCCAATTGCAAAAAAAAAAAATGGAAATTTAGGATCACTATGGTTTTTTTATCATGTCTCCCGTTCTATCGGTCGGATCGCTGAAACTCGATGGGTTTCATGTTCAGCGTGGAAAATCACTTTAACTAGAGCCTTTTGGGAGCTTGGAAGATTGGTAATCCAGTGTTTTTCATGTACCTCGGTTTTCCTTGGTCCTATGGCGACAAAAACGGAAATTTTGGGTCACTATGGTTTTTCGATCATATCTCCAGTTCTATCGGTCGTATCGCTGAAACTTGGTGAGTCTTATGTTCAGAGTGAAAAATCACATCGAATAGAGCCTTGCGGGAGCTCGAAAGATTGGTAATTCGGTGTTTTTCACGTACCTCGGTTTTTCTTGGTCCTATGGCTGAAAAAAACGGAAATTTCGGATCACTATGGTTTTTCGATCATATCTCCCGTTCTATCGGTCGTATCGCTAAAACTCGGTGGGTTGCGTGTTTACAGTGAAGAAACACGTCGAGTACAGCCTTGCGGCAGCTCGAAAGATTGTTGATTCAGTGTTTTTTACGTAACTCGATTATTCTTGGTCCTATAGCGGAAAAAAAAAATTTGGATTACTACGGTTTTTCGATCATATCTCCCGTTCTATCGGTCGTATCGCTGAAACTCGGTGAGTTTCATGTTCAGCGTGAAAAATCACATCGAATAGGGCCTCGCGGAAGCTCGAAAGATTGGTCATCAAGGGTTTTCCACGTACCTCGGTTTTTCTTGGTCCAATTGCAAAAAAAAAAAAAATGGAAATTTAGGATCACTATGATTTTTTTATCATATCACCCGTTCTATCGGTCGGATCGCTGAAACTCGATGGGTATCATGTTCGGCGTGGAAAATCACTTTAACTAGAGCCTTTTGGGAGCTTGAAAGATTGGTAATCCAGTGTTTTTCATGTGCCTCGGTTTTCCTTGGTCCTATAGCGAAAAAAACGGAAATTTTGGGTCACTATCGTTTTTCGATCATATCTCCAGTTCTATCGGTCGTATCGCTGAAACTTGGTGGGTTTTATGTTCAGCTTGAAAAATCACGTCGAATAGAGCCTTGCGGGAGCTCGAAAGATTGGTAATTCAGTGTTTTTCACGTACCTCGGTTTTTCTTGGTCCTATGGCTGAAAAAAACGGAAATTTCGGATCACTATGGTTTTTCGATCAAATCTCCCGTTCTATCGGTCGTATCGCTGAAACTCAGTGGGTTTCGTGTTGAGAGTAAAAAAACACATCGAATTTAGCCTTGCGGGAGCTCGAAAGATTGGTAATTCAGTGTTTTTCACGTACCTCGAATTTTTCTTGGTCCTATGGCGAAAAAAAAAAACGGAAATTTTGGATCACTATGGTTTTTCGTACATATCTCCCGTTCTATCGGTCGTATCGCTGAAACTCGGTGGGTTTCATGTTCAGCGTGAGAAATCACATCGAATAGAGCCTTGCGGGAGCTCGAAAGATTGGTAATTCAGTGTTTTTCACGTACCTCGGTTTTTCTTGGTCCTATGGCTAAAAAAAACGGAAATTTTGGATCACTATGGTTTTTCGATCATATCTCCCGTTCTATCGGTCTTATCGCTAAAACTCGGTGGGTTTCATGTTCAGCGTGGAAAATTACTCTAACTAGAGCCTTTTGGGAGCTTGAAAGATTGGTAATCCAGTGTTTTTCATGTACCTCGGTTTTCCTTGGTCCTATAGCGAAAAAAACGGAAATTTTGGGTCACTATCGTTTTTCGATCATATCTCCAGTTCTATCGGTCGTATCGCTGAAACTTGGTGGGTTTTATGTTTAGCGTGAAAAATCACATCGAATAGAGCCTTGCGGGAGCTCAAAAAATTGGTGATTAAGTGTTTTCCACGTACCTCGGTTTTTCTTGGTCCAATTGCAAAAAAAAAAATGGAAATTTAGGATCACTATGGTTTTTTTATCATATCTCCCGTTCTATCGGTCGGATCGCTGAAACTCGATGGGTTTCATGTTCAGCGTGGAAAATCACTTTTACTAGAGCCTTTTGGGAGCTTGAAAGATTGGTAATCCAGTGTTTTTCATGTACCTCGGTTTTCCTTAGTCCTATAGCGAAAAAAACGGAAATTTTGGATCACTATCGTTTTTCGATCATATCTCCAGTTCTATCGGTCGTATCGCTGAAACTCGGTGGGTTTCGTGTTAAGAGTAAAAAAACACATCGCATGGAGCCTTGCGGGAGCTCGAAAGATTGGTAATTCAGCGTTTTTCACATACCTCGCATTTTCTTGGTCGTATGGCGAAAAAAACGCAACCTTTGGATCACTATGGTTTTTCGATTATATCTCCAGTTCTATCGGTCGTATTGCTTAAACTCGACAAGTTTCGTGTTTAGAGTCAAAAAACACATCGAAAAGAGCCTTGCGGGAGCTCGAAATCTTGGTAATTCGGTGTTTCTCACGTACCTCGGTTTTTCTTGTTCCTATAGCTGAAAAAAACGGAAATTTCGGATCACTATAGTTTTTCGATCATATCTCCCGTTCTATCGGTCGTATCGCTGAAACTCGGTGAGTTTCATGTTCAGCGTGAAAAATCACATCGAATAGGGCCGTGCGAAAGCTCGAAAGATTGGTAATTAAGTGTTTTCCACGTACCTCGGTTTTTCTTGGTCCAATTGCAAAAAAAAAATGGAAATTTAGGATCACTATGGTTTTTTTATCATATCTCCCGTTCTATCGGTCGGATCGCTGAAACTCGATGGGTTTCATGTTCAGCGTGGAAAATCACTTTAACTAGAGCCTTTTGGGAGCTTGAAAGATTGGTAATGCAGTGTTTTTCATGTACCTCGGTTTTTCTTGGTCCTATGGCTGAAAAAAACGGAAATTTCGGATCACTATGGTTTTTCGATCATATCTCCCGTTCTATCGGTCGTATCGCTAAAACTCGGTGGGTTGCGTGTTTAGAGTAAAGAAACACGTCGAGTTCAGCCTTGCGGCAGCTCGAAAGATTGTTAATTCAGTGTTTATTACGTAACTCGATTATTCTTGGTCCTATAGCGGAAAAAAAAATTTTGGATTACTACTTTTTTTCGATCATATCTCCCGTTCTATCGGTCGTATCGCTGAAACTCGGTGAGTTTCATGTTCAGCGTGGAAAATCACATCAAATAGGGCCTCGCGAAAGCTCAAAAGATTAGTCATCGAGTGTTTTCCACGTACCTCGGTTTTTCTTGGTCAAATTGCAAAAAAAAAAAATGGAAATTTAAGATCACTATGGTTTTTTTATCATATCACCCGTTCTATCGGTCGGATCGCTGAAACTCGATGGGTATCATGTTCGGCGTGGAAAATCACTTTAACTACAGCCTTTTGGGAGCTTGAAAGATTGGTAATCCAGTGTTTTTCATGTACCTCGGTTTTCCTTGGTCCTATAGCGAAAAAAACGGAAATTTTGGGTCACTATCGTTTTTCGATCATATCTCCAGTTCTATCGGTCGTATCGCTGAATCTTGGTGGGTTTTATGTTCAGCTTGAAAAATCACATCGAATAGAGCCTTGCGGGAGCTCGAAAGATTGGTAATTCAGTGTTTTTCACGTACCTTGGTTCTTCTTGGTCCTATGGCTGAAAAAAACGGGAATTTCGGATCACTATGGTTTTTCGATCAAATCTCCCGTTTTATCGGTTGGATCGCAAAAACTCGAGTGGTTTCGTGTTCAGCATTATAAAACACATTGAAATGAGGCTTGAAGGAGCACGAAAGATCGGTAATTTCGTTTTTTTCAAATATCTCGGTTTTTCTTCGTCCTATGGCGATAAAAAACCGAAATTTAGGATCACTATGGTTTTTCGATCGTATCTCCAGTTCTATCGGTCGTATCGCTGAAACTCGGTGGGTTTCATGTGCAGCGTTAAAAATCACATCGAATAGAGCCTTGCGAGAGCTCGAAAGATTGGTAATTCAGTGTTTTCCACGTGCCTCTGTTTTTTTTGGTGATATGGCTGAAAAAAACAGATACTTCGGATCACTATGGTTTTTTGATCAACGCTCCCGTTCTGTCGGTCGTATCGCTGAAACTCGGTGGGTTTCGTGTTTAGAGTTTATAAACACATCGAATGGACCCTTGCGGGAGCTCGGAAGATTGGTAATTCAGTGTTTTTCACGTACCTCGGTTTTTCTTGGTCCTGTGGCGAAAAAAAACGTAAATTTTCTATCACTATGGTTTTTCGATCATATTTCCCGTTCTATCGGTCGTATCGCTGAAACTCGGTAGGTTTCATGTTCAGCGTGGAAAATCACATTGAATAGAGCCTTGCGGGAGCTCGAAAGATTAGTAATTCAGTGTTTTTCACGTACCTCGGTTTTTATTGGTCCTATGGCGAAAAAAAACGGAAATTTCGGATCACTATGGTTTTCGTTCAAATCTCCCGTTATATCAGTCGTATCGTTGAAACTCGGTGGGTTTCGTGTTTAGAGTGAAACAAAACATCGAATAGAGCTTTGCGGCAGCTCGAACGATTGGTAATTCGGTGTTTATTGCGTAACTCGATTATTCTTGGTCCTATGGCGGAAAAGAAAAAAAATGTTGGATGACTACGGTTTTTCGATCATATCTCCCGTTCAATCGGTCGGATCGCAAAAACTCGATTGGTTTCGTGTTCAACATGATAAAACACATCGAATGGAGCCTTGCGGAAGCTCGAAAGATTGGAAATTCAGTGTTTTTCACGTACCTCGGTTTTTCTTGGTCCTATGGCGAAAAAAAACGGAAATTTTGGATTACTATGGTTTTTCGATCATATCTCCCGTTCTATCGGTCGGATCGCTAAAACTCGATGAGTTTCATGTTCAGCGTGAAAAATCACATCGAATAGAGCCTGGCGGAAGCTCGAAAGATTGGTAATTCAGTGTTTTTCACGTGACTCAGTTTTTCTTGGTCCTATGACGGAAAAAAAAAAGCAAATTTTGGATCACTATGGTTTTTCGATCATATCTCCCGTTCTCCCGGTCGTATCGCTGAAACTCAGTGGGTTTCGTGTTCAGCGAGATAAAACACATCGGAATGACGCTTCCGGGAGCTCGAAAGATTGGTAATTCAGTGTTTTTCACGTACCTCGGTTTTTCTTGGTCCTATGGCGTAAAAAAACGGAAATTTTGGATCACTATCGTTTTCGATCGAATCTCCCGTTGTATCAGTCGTATCGCTAAAACTCGGTAGGTTTCATGTTCAGCGTGAAAAATTACATGGAATAGAGCCTTGCGGGAGCTCGAAAGATTGGTAATTCAGTGTTTCTCACGTACCTCGGTTTTCCTCAGTCCCATGGCAAAAAAAAAAACGGAAATCTTGGATCACCATGATTTTTCGATGAAATCTCCCGTTGTATCGGTCGTATCGCTAAAACTCGGTGGGTTTCATGTTCAGCGTGGAAAGACACATCGAATAGAGCCTTGCGGGAGCTCAAATGTCTGGTAATTCAGTTTTTTTTACGTCCCTCGGTTTTTCTTGGTCCTATAGCGAAAAAAAACGGAACTTTTTCATCACTATGGTTTTTCGATCATATCTCCCGCCCTATCGGTCGTATTGCTGAAACTCGGTGAGTTTCGTGTTCAGCGAGATAAAACTCATCGGAATGAGGCTTCCGGGAGCTCGAAAGATTGGTGATTCAGTGTTTTTCACGTACCTCGGTTTTTCTTGGTCCCATGGCGAAAAAGAACCGAAATTTAGGATCACTATGGTTTTTCGATCATATCTCCAGTTCTATCGGTCGTATCGCTAAAACTCGGTGGGTTTCATGTGCAGCGTTGAAAATCACATCGAATAGAGCTTAGCGAGGGCTCGAGAGATTGGTAATTCAGTGTTTTTCACGTACCTCGGTTTTTCTTGGTCCTATGGCGAAAAAAAACGTAAATTTTCTATCACTATGGTTTTTCGATCATATCTCCCGTTCTATCGGTCGTATCGCTGAAACTCGGTAGGTTTCATGTTCAGCGTGGAAAATCACATTGAATAGAGCCTTGCGGGAGCTCGAAAGATTAGTAATTCAGTGTTTTTCACGTACCTCGGTTTTTCTTGGTCCTATGGCGAAAAAAAACGGAAATTTCGGATCACTATGGTTTTCGTTCAAATCTCCCGTTATATCAGTCGTATCGCTAAAACTCGGTAGGTTTCATGTTCAGCGTGAAAAATTACATGGAATAGAGCCTTGCGGGAGCTCGAAAGATTGGTAATTCAGTGTTTTTCACGTACCTCGGTTTTCCTCAGTCCCATGGCAAAAAAAAAAACGGAAATCTTGGATCACCATGATTTTTCGATCAAATCTCCCGTTGTATCGGTCGTATCGCTAAAACTCGGTGGGTTTCATGTTCAGCGTGGAAAGACACATCGAATAGAGCCTTGCGGGAGCTCAAATGTCTGGTAATTCAGTGTTTTTCACGTCCCTCGGTTTTTCTTGGTCCTATAGCGAAAAAAAACGGAAATTTCGGATCACTATGGTTTTCGATCAAATCTCCCGTTCTATCAGTCGTATCGCTAAAACCCGGTGGGTTTCGTGTTTAGAGTGAAAAAAAACATCGAATAGAGCCTTGCGGAAGCTCGAATGATTGGTAATTCAGTGTTCATTGCGTAACTCGATTATTCTTGGTCCTATGGCGGAAAAAAAAAAATTGTGGATGACTGCGGTTTTTCGATCATATCTCCCGTTCAATCGGTCGGATCGCAAAAACTCGATTGGTTTCGTGTTCAACATGATAAAACACACCGAATGGAGCCTTGCGGGAGCTCGGAAGATTGGTGATTCAGTGTTTTTCACGTACCTCGGTTTTTCTTGGTCCTATAGCGAAAAAAAACGGAAATTTTAGATTACTATGGTTTTTCGATGATATCTCCCGTTCTCCCGGTCGTATCGCTGAAACTCGGTGGGTTTCGTGTTCAGCATGACAAAACACATCGAAATGAGACTTGCGGGAGCACGAAAGATTCGTAATTTCGTATTTCCCAAGTATCTCGGTTTTTCTTGGTCCTATGGCGAAAAAGAACCGAAATTTAGGATCTCTATGGTTTTTCGATCATATCTCCAGTTCTATCGCTCGTATCGCTAAAACTCGGTGGGTTTCGTGTTGACAGTAAAAAAACACATCGAATAGAGCCTTGCGGGAGCTCGAAAGATTGGTAATTCAGTGTTTTTCACGTACCTCGGTTTTTCTTGGTCCTATGGCGAAAAAAAAACGCAAATTTTTCATCACTATGGTTTATCGATCATATCTCCCGTTCTATCGGTCGTATCGCTGAAACTCGGTGAGATTCCTGTTCAGCGAGATAAAACACATCGAATGAGGCTTCCGGGAGCTCGGAAGATTGGTGATTCAGTGTTTTTCACGTACCTCGGGTTTTCTTGGTCCTATGGCAAAAAAAACGGAAATTTTGGATCACTATGGTTTTTCGATGATATCTCCCGTTCTATCGCTCGTATCGCTAAAACTCGGAGGGTTTCGTGTTTAGAGTTCAAAAACACATCGAATGGAGCCTTGCGGGAGCTCAAAAGATTGGTAATTCAGTGTTTTTCACGTACCTCGGTTTTTCTTGGTCCTATGGCGAAAAAAAAACGCAAATTTTCGATCACTATGGTTTTTCGATCATATCTCCCGTTCTCCCGGTCGTATCGCTAAAACTCGGTGGGTTTCGTGTTCAGCATGATGAAACACATCGAATAGAGCCTTGCGGGAGCTCGAAAGATTGGTAATTCAGTGTTTTTCACGTACCTCGGTTTTTCTTGGTCCTATTGCGAAAAAAAAACGCAAATTTTGGATCACTATGGTTTTTCGATCATATCTCCCGTTCTCCCGGTCGTATCGCTAAAACTCGGTGGGTTTCGTGTTTAGCATGATAAAACACATCGAAAAGACCTTTGCGGGAGCTCGAAAGATTGGTGATGCAGTGCTTTTCACGTACCTCGGTTTTTCTTGGTCCTATGGCTAAAAGAAACGGAAATTTTGGATTACTATGGTTTTTCGATCATATCTCCCGTTTTATCGGTCGTATCGCTGAAACTCGGTAGGTTTCATGTTCAGCGTGGAAAATCACATTGAATAGAGCCTTGCGGGAGCTCGAAAGATTGGTAATTCAGTGTTTTTCACGTACCTCGGTTTTTCTTGGTCCCATGGCGAAAAAAAAACGCAAATTTTGGATCACTATGGTTTTTCGATCATATCTCCAGTTCTATCAATCGTATCGCTAAAACTCGGTAAGTTTCGTGTTGAGAGTCAAAAAACGCATCGAAAAGAGCCTTGCGGGAGCTCGAAAGATTGGTAATTCGGTGTCTTTCACGTACCTCGGTTTTTCGTGGTCCTATGGCTAGAAAAAACGGAAATTTCGGATCACTATGGTTTTTCGATCATATCTCCCGTTTTATCGGTCGTATCGCTGAAACTCGGTAGGTTTCATGTTCAGCGTGGAAAATCACATTGAATAGAGCCTTGCGGGAGCTCGAAAGATTGGTAATTCAGTCTTTTTCACGTACCTCGGTTTTTCTTGGTCCTATGGCGAAAAAAAACGGAAATTTCGGATCACTATGGTTTTTCGATCATATCTCCAGTTCTATCGGTCGTATCGCTAAAACTCGGTGGGTTTCATGTGCAGCGTTAAAAATCACATCGAATAGAGCCTTGCGGGAGCTCAAAAGTTTGGTTATTCAGTGTTTTCCACGTACCTCGGTTTTCCGTGGTCCTATGTCTAGAAAAAACGGAAATTTCGGATCACTATGGTTTTTCGATTATATCTCCCGTTTTATCGGTCGTATCGATGAAACTCGGTGAGTTTCATGTTCAGCGTGAAAAATCACATCGAATAGGGCCTGGCAAAAGCTCGAAAGATTGGTGATTAAGTAATTTCCCCGTGCCTCGGTTTTTCTTGGTCCAATCGCAAAAAAAAAAATGGAAATTTAGGATCACTATGGTTTTTTCATCATATCTCCCAGTTCTATCAGTTGGATCGCTGAAACTCGATGGGTTTCATGTTTAGCGTGGAAAATTACTCTAACTAGAGCCTCTTGGGAGCTTGAAAGATTGGTAATCCAGTGTTTTTCATGTACCTCGGTTTTCCTTGGTCCTATGGCGAAAAAAACGGAAATTTTGGATCACTATGGTTTTTCGATCAAATCTCCCGTTCTATTGGTCGTATCGCTAAAACTCCGTGGGTTTCGTGTTCACAGTAAAAAAACACATCGAATAGAGCCATGCAGGAGCTCGAAAGATTGGTAATTCAGTGTTTTTCACGTACCTCGGTTTTTCTTGGTCCTATGGCGAAAAAAAACGCAAATTTTTCATCACTATGGTTTTTCGATCATATCTCCCGTTCTATCGGTCGTATCGCTGAAACTCGGTGAGTTTCGTGTTCAGCGAGATAAAACACATTAAATGAGGCTTCCGGGAGCTTGAAAGATTGGTGATTCAGTGTTTTTCGCGTACCTCCTTTTTTCTTGGTCCCATGGCGGAAAAGAACCGAAATTTAGGATCACTATGGTTTTTCGATCATATCTCCAGTTCTATCGGTCGTATCGCTAAAACTCGGTGGGTTTCATGTGCAGCGTTAAAAATCACATCGAATAGAGCTTTGCGAGGGCTCGAGAGATTGGTAATTCAGTGTTTTTCACGTACCTCGGTTTTTCTTGGTCCTATGGCGAAAAAAAACGTAAATTTTCTATCACTATGGTTTTTCGATCATATCTCCCGTTCTATCGGTCGTATCGCTGAAACTCGGTAGGTTTCATGTTCAGCGTGGAAAATCACATTGAATAGAGCCTTGCGGGAGCGCGAAAGATTAGTTATTCAGTGTTTTTCACGTACCTCGGTTTTTCTTGGTCCTATGGCGAAAAAAAACGGAAATTTCGGATCACTATGGTTTTCGTTCAAATCTCCCGTTATATCAGTCGTATCGTTGAAACTCGGTGGGTTTCGTGTTTAGAGTGAAAAAAAAACATTAAATAGAGCTTTGCGGCAGCCCGAAAGATTGTTAATTCAGTGTTTATTACGTAACTCGATTATTCTTGTCAGCGGAAGAAAAAATTTTTGGATCACTACGGTTTTTCGATTCTATCTCCCGTTCAATCGGTCGGATCGCAAAAACTCGGTTGGATTCGTGTTCAGCATTATAAAACACATTGAAATGAGGCTTGCGGGAGCAAGAAAGATCGGTAATTTCGTTTCTTTCGAATATCTCGGTTTTTCTTGGTCATATGGCGAAAAAACCGGAAATTTTTCATCACTATGGTTTTTCGATCATATCTCCCGTTCGATCGGTCGTATCGCTAAAACTCGGTGAGTTTCGTGTTGAGCGCGATTAAACACATCGAAATGAGGCTTCCGGGAGCTCGAAAGATTGGTGATTCAGTGTTTTTCACGTACCTCGGTTTTTCTTGGTCCTATAGCGAAAAAAAACGGAAATTTTAGATTACTATGGTTTTTCGATGATATCTCCCGTTCTCCCGGTCGTATCGCTGAAACTCGGTGGGTTTCGTGTTCAGCATGACAAAACACATCGAAATGAGACTTGCGGGAGCACGAAAGATTCGTAATTTCGTATTTCCCAAGTATCTCGGTTTTTCTTGGTCCTATGGCGAAAAAGAACCGAAATTTAGGATCTCTATGGTTTTTCGATCATATCTCCAGTTCTATCGCTCGTATCGCTAAAACTCGGTGGGTTTCGTGTTGACAGTAAAAAAACACATCGAATAGAGCCTTGCGGGAGCTCGAAAGATTGGTAATTCAGTGTTTTTCACGTACCTCGGTTTTTCTTGGTCCTATGGCGAAAAAAAAACGCAAATTTTTCATCACTATGGTTTTTCGATCATATCTCCCGTTCTATCGGTCGTATCGCTGAAACTCGGTGAGATTCCTGTTCAGCGAGATAAAACACATCGAATGAGGCTTCCGGGAGCTCGGAAGATTGGTGATTCAGTGTTTTTCACGTACCTCGGGTTTTCTTGGTCCTATGGCAAAAAAAAACGGAAATTTTGGATCACTATGGTTTTTCGATGATATCTCCCGTTCTATCGCTCGTATCGCTAAAACTCGGAGGGTTTCGTGTTTAGAGTTCAAAAACACATCGAATGGAGCCTTGCGGGAGCTCAAAAGATTGGTAATTCAGTGTTTTTCACGTACCTCGGTTTTTCTTGGTCCTATGGCGAAAAAAAAACGCAAATTTTCGATCACTATGGTTTTTCGATCATATCTCCCGTTCTCCCGGTCGTATCGCTAAAACTCGGTGGGTTTCGTGTTCAGCATGATGAAACACATCGAATAGAGCCTTGCGGGAGCTCGAAAGATTGGTAATTCAGTGTTTTTCACGTACCTCGGTTTTTCTTGGTCCTATTGCGAAAAAAAAACGCAAATTTTGGATCACTATGGTTTTTCGATCATATCTCCCGTTCTCCCGGTCGTATCGCTAAAACTCGGTGGGTTTCGTGTTTAGCATGATAAAACACATCGAAAAGACCTTTGCGGGAGCTCGAAAGATTGGTGATGCAGTGCTTTTCACGTACCTCGGTTTTTCTTGGTCCTATGGCTAAAAGAAACGGAAATTTTGGATTACTATGGTTTTTCGATCATATCTCCCGTTTTATCGGTCGTATCGCTGAAACTCGGTAGGTTTCATGTTCAGCGTGGAAAATCACATTGAATAGAGCCTTGCGGGAGCTCGAAAGATTGGTAATTCAGTGTTTTTCACGTACCTCGGTTTTTCTTGGTCCCATGGCGAAAAAAAAACGCAAATTTTGGATCACTATGGTTTTTCCATCATATCTCCAGTTCTATCAATCGTATCGCTAAAACTCGGTAAGTTTCGTGTTGAGAGTCAAAAAACGCATCGAAAAGAGCCTTGCGGGAGCTCGAAAGATTGGTAATTCGGTGTCTTTCACGTACCTCGGTTTTTCGTGGTCCTATGGCTAGAAAAAACGGAAATTTCGGATCACTATGGTTTTTCGATCATATCTCCCGTTTTATCGGTCGTATCGCTGAAACTCGGTAGGTTTCATGTTCAGCGTGGAAAATCACATTGAATAGAGCCTTGCGGGAGCTCGAAAGATTGGTAATTCAGTCTTTTTCACGTACCTCGGTTTTTCTTGGTCCTATGGCGAAAAAAAACGGAAATTTCGGATCACTATGGTTTTTCGATCATATCTCCAGTTCTATCGGTCGTATCGCTAAAACTCGGTGGGTTTCATGTGCAGCGTTAAAAATCACATCGAATAGAGCCTTGCGGGAGCTCAAAAGTTTGGTTATTCAGTGTTTTCCACGTACCTCGGTTTTCCGTGGTCCTATGGCTAGAAAAAACGGAAATTTCGGATCACTATGGTTTTTCGATTATATCTCCCGTTTTATCGGTCGTATCGATGAAATTCGGTGAGTTTCATGTTCAGCGTGAAAAATCACATCGAATAGGGCCTGGCAAAAGCTCGAAAGATTGGTGATTAAGTAATTTCCCCGTGCCTCGGTTTTTCTTGGTCCAATCACAAAAAAAAAAATGGAAATTTAGGATCACTATGGTTTTTTCATCATATCTCCCGTTCTATCAGTTGGATCGCTGAAACTCGATGGGTTTCATGTTTAGCGTGGAAAATTACTCTAACTAGAGCCTCTTGGGAGCTTGAAAGATTGGTAATCCAGTGTTTTTCATGTACCTCGGTTTTTCTTGGTCCTATGGCGAAAAAAACGGAAATTTTGGATCACTATGGTTTTTCGATCAAATCTCCCGTTCTATTGGTCGTATCGCTAAAACTCCGTGGGTTTCGTGTTCACAGTAAAAAAACACATCGAATAGAGCCTTGCAGGAGCTCGAAAGATTGGTAATTCAGTGTTTTTCACGTACCTCGGTTTTTCTTGGTCCTATGGCGAAAAAAAACGCAAATTTTTCATCACTATGGTTTTTCGATCATATCTCCCGTTCTATCGGTCGTATCGCTGAAACTCGGTGAGTTTCGTGTTCAGCGAGATAAAACACATTAAATGAGGCTTCCGGGAGCTTGAAAGATTGGTGATTCAGTGTTTTTCGCGTACCTCCTTTTTTCTTGGTCCCATGGCGAAAAAGAACCGAAATTTAGGATCACTATGGTTTTTCGATCATATCTCCAGTTCTATCGGTCGTATCGCTAAAACTCGGTGGGTTTCATGTGCAGCGTTAAAAATCACATCGAATAGAGCTTTGCGAGGGCTCGAGAGATTGGTAATTCAGTGTTTGTCACGTACCTCGGTTTTTCTTGGTCCTATGGCGAAAAAAAACGTAAATTTTCTATCACTATGGTTTTTCGATCATATCTCCCGTTCTATCGGTCGTATCGCTGAAACTCGGTAGGTTTCATGTTCAGCGTGGAAAATCACATTAAATAGAGCCTTGCGGGAGCGCGAAAGATTAGTTATTCAGTGTTTTTCACGTACCTCGGTTTTTCTTGGTCCTATGGCGAAAAAAAACGGAAATTTCGGATCACTATGGTTTTCGTTCAAATCTCCCGTTATATCAGTCGTATCGTTGAAACTCGGTGGGTTTCGTGTTTAGAGTGAAAAAAAAACATTAAATAGAGCTTTGCGGCAGCCCGAAAGATTGTTAATTCAGTGTTTATTACGTAACTCGATTATTCTTGTCAGCGGAAGAAAAAATTTTTGGATCACTACGGTTTGTCGATTCTGTCTCCCGTTCAATCGGTCGGATCGCAAAAACTCGGTTGGATTCGTGTTCAGCATTATAAAACACATTGAAATGAGGCTTGCGGGAGCAAGAAAGATCGGTAATTTCGTTTCTTTCGAATATCTCGGTTTTTCTTGGTCATATGGCGAAAAAACCGGAAATTTTTCATCACTATGGTTTTTCGATCATATCTCCCGTTCGATCGGTCGTATCGCTAAAACTCAGTGAGTTTCGTGTTGAGCGCGATTAAACACATCGAAATGAGGCTTCCGGATGTTCGAAAGATTGGTGATTCAGTGTTTTTCACGTACCTCGGTTTTTCTTGGTCCTATGGCGAAAAAAAACGGAAATTTTAGATCACTACGGTTTTTCGATTATATCTCCCGTTCAATCGGTCGGATCGCGAAATTTCAGTTGGTTTCGTGATTACCGTGAAAAATCACATGGAATAGAGCCTTGCGGGAGCTCGAAAGATTGGTATATTAGTGTTTCTCACGTAGCTTGGTTTTCCTCGGCCATATGGCAAAAAAAACGGAAATCTTGGATCACTATGGTTTTTCGATCAAATCTCCCGTTGTATCGGTCGTATCGCTAAAACTCGGTGGGTTTCATGTTCAGCGCGGAAAATCACATCGAATAGAGCCTTGCGGGAGCTCGAACGATTGGTAATTCAGTGTTTTTCACGTACCTCGGTTTTTCTTGGTCCTATGGCGGAAAAAAAACGGAAATTTTGGTTCACTATGGTTTTTCGATCATGTCTCCCGTTCTATCGGTCGTATCGCTAAAACTCGGTAGGTTTCATGTTCAGCGTGGAAAATCACATTGAATAGAGCCTTGCGGGAGCTCGAAAGATTGGTAATTCAGTGTTGTTCACGTACCTCGGTTTTTCTTGGTGCTATGGCGAAAAAAAAACGCAAATTTCGGATCACTATGGTTTTTCGATCATATCTCCAGTTCTATCGGTCGTATCGCTAAAACTCGGTGGGTTTCATGTGCAGCGATAAAAATCACATCGAATAGAGCCTTGCGGGAGCCCGAAAGATTGGTTATTCAGTGTTTTCCACGTACCTCGGTTTTTCGTGGTCCTATGGCTGGAAAAAGCGGAAATTTCGCATCACTATGGTTTTTCCATTATATCTCCCGTTTTATCGGTCGTATTGCTGAAACTCGGTGAGTTTCATGTTCAGCGTGAAAAATCACATCGAATAGGGCCTGGCGAAAGCTCGAAAGATTGGTGATTAAGTCCTTTCCACGTACCTCGGTTTTTCTTGGTCCAATCGCAAAAAAAATGGAAATTTATGATCACTATGGTTTTTTTATCATATCTCCCGTTCTATCGGTCGGATCGCTAAAACTCGGTGGGTTTTATGTTTAGCGTGAAAAATCACATCGGATAGAGCCTTGCGGGAGCTCGAAAGATTGGAAATTCCGTGTTTTTCACGTACCTCGGTTTTTCTTGGTCCTATGGCGAAAAAAACGAAAATTTTGGATTACTATGGTTTTTCGATCAAATCTTCCGTTCTATTGGTCGTATCGCTAAAACTCGGTGGGTTTCGTGTTGAGAGTAAAAAAACACATCGAATAGAGCCTTGCGGGAGCTCGAAAGATTGGTAATTCAGTGTTTTTCACGTACCACGGTTTTTCTTGGTCCTATGGCGAAAAAAAACGCAAATTTTTCATCACTATGGTTTTTTGATCATATCTCCCGTTCTATCGGTCGTATCGCTGAAACTCGGTGAGTTTCGTGTTCAGCGAGATAAAACACATCGCGAATGAGGCTTCCGGGAGCTCGAAAGATTGGTGATTCAGTGTTTTTCACGTACCTCGGTTTTTCTTGGTCCTTTGGCGAAAAAAAACGGAAATTTCGGATCACTATGGTTTTCGTTCAAATCTCCCGTTCTATCAGTCGTATCGTTAAAACTCGGTGGGTTTCGTGTTTAGAGTGAAAAAAAAACATCGAATAGAGTCTTGCGGCAGCTCGAAAGATTGTTAATTCAGTGTTTATTACGTAACTCGATTATTCTTGGTCCTATAGCGGAAAAAAAAAAATTTTTTGGATCACTACGGTTTTTCGATCATATCTCCCGTTTTATCGGTCGTATCGCAAAAACTCGGTTGGTTTCGTGTTCAGCATTATAAAACACATTGAAATGAGGCTTGCGGGAGCACGAAAGATCGGTAATTTTGTTTCTTTCGAATATCTCGGTTTTTCTTGGTCCTATGGCGAAACAAAACGGAACTTTTTCATCACTATGGTTTTTCGATCATATCTCCCGCTCTATCGATCGTAATGCTGAAACTCGGTGAGTTTCGTGTTCAGCGAGATGAAACACATCGAAATGAGGCTTTCGGGAGCTCGAAAGATTGGTGATTCAGTGTTTTTCACGTACCTCGGTTTTTCTTGGTCCTATAGCGAAAAAAAACGGAAATTTTGGATCCCTATGGTTTTTTGATGATATCTTCCGTTCTCCCGGTCGTATCGCTGAAACTCGGTGGGTTTCGTGTTCAGCATGACAAAACACATCGAAATAAGGCTTGCGGGAGCACGAAAGATTCGTAATTTCGTAGTTTCCAAGTATCTCGGTTTTTCTTGGTCCTATGGCGAAAAAGAACCGAAATTTAGGATCACTATGGTTTTTCGATCATATCTCCAGTTCTATCGGTCGTATCGCTAAAACTCGGTGGGTTTCATGTGCAGCGTTAAAAATCACATCGAATAGAGCCTTGCGAGGGCTCGAAAGATTGGTAATTCAGTGTTTTCCACGTACCTTTGTTTTTTTTGGTCCTATGGCTGAAAAAAACGGAAATTTCGGATCACTATGGTTTTTTGATCAAAGCTTCCGTTCTATCGGTCGTATCGCTAAAACTCGGTGGGTTTCGTGTTCAGAGTTTACAAACACATCGAATGGAGCCTTGCGGGAGCGCGAAAGATTGGTAATTCAGTGTTTTTCACGTACCTTGGTTTTTCTTGGTCCTATGGCGAAAAAAAAAAACGTAAATTTTCGATCCTTATGGTTTTTTGATCATATTTCCCGTTCTATCGGTCGTATCGCTGAAACTCGGTAGGTCTCATGTTCAGCGTGGAAAATCACATTGAATAGAGCCTTGCGGGAGCTCGAAAGATTGGTAATTCAGTGTTTTTCACGTACCTCGGTTTTTCTTGGTCCTATGGCGAAAAAAACGGAAATTTCGGATCACTATGGTTTTCGTTCAAATCCCCTAGCGGATCTGACGACCAAACTTTTTACCCTGTTTTACCATGGATTGACCGTTAAAATCACGCGGTCAAAAGTGGTCGGTAAAACGACCGTGAAAAACCCAAATCTGCGTTACCGGTCGTTAACGGTTAAATCATTTTCGACGGTCGTTAACGGTCGTTTCTGTTTGTTCGATGATATCTTCGTTGACCGTCAATGACGGTCGTTAAGATCGATGGTAGTTTTCTTACGGTCGTTGACGGTCCCTATGGTCGTTTTTTTCACGGTCATTATGGCCATTTTTGTACGGTTATTCGGGTAGTTAACGATGCATACGGTCGTTAACGGTCGCTATGGTCGTTTTCTTATTTTCATTAACGGTTTTTACGGTCGTTTTTCTCAGTCATTTTTTTTATGTCAAGCAGGTATAAAATAGGTACGGTGAAGCGGGGAAAATAATAGTTTCTCGTCGGAGGGGCAAAGGAGAGCAGAATAGTTTTTATGAGGTTGATGGAGGAATAAGGCAACAATTACTACACATACAATTTACACAAACAATTTATCCAATTATACATATAAAGGAATACATTAATATCTCAACGTAAATTTTCAATTAATATTAAAAAAACAGTGTGTGCTTAAAACCACACGGTAGAAGTGAAACTTTCAAAGTCGATATATATATAGGAATGGGTACAGGATATTGTCAATTGATAAAATACCGAAGGTAGAGTCATACTGTTACGATTTTCGATACCAATCAGGTTGAGTTTCACTTCAAAAATAATTATTTGTAAATAATAATATAAGTGATAATACGCTTCCTGGTGTAAAGAGTAGTTGGTGGAGCATCTGCATTGTTACATTATTTTGCTGAACACTTGACTAATCAGTCTCGAACACATTCGCCAATTTTATGCCGTAAGTACCGTCGGGTTCGAAGGCTATTATTGCCGGTCCTTCTGCGTCTTCGACTGTGATAAATGCTGGGTGTGTTGTTGGTGCTATTCGACGAATGTGCTGCGCTTCCGAAGTGGCTCCGAGATCGTCAAAACATTGAATGAAGAGGCCACACACAGTACCTTCATTATGTTGAAACTGGACGATGTTCAAAATTTCACCAAAGCCCATATTTCTAACGAAAACGAATTTATTACAAGATTGAGTATTCTTGTTTTTTTTTCGACAACTATACTCGACGCCCTTTATCGTCGCCCGCTGCGATACCAGCATCGAAGAAGGTCGATAACCGGTAGCGTGCAAATTTTCCAACTGCCAAGGTAATGGTTCATAGGCAAACGTTTTTCCAAGGACTTTACATTCAGTACCAGTACTTTTTAATGCATTCAATAACTTTATTCGTCCGCTTTTCTTTCCAGAGTTCAATATAGAATGTATTCGTCGTTTTGTTACCTGCGGGGTTCTTTCGTCGTACATATGGCTTTCCATAAATCGTTTCATGAGGAATCGTGTAACAATTTGCAGTGGTCTTCCCGTTGAACTTGTTACCGAATCTATGATTTGTTTGTTCATCGATTCAAACGGAAATGCGCTATTGGCCCAAAGCGGCCCCCAATTTTCCACTGTATCTGTTAAATGATTGAGCAGGTGGATATTGGAAGTCATGTACCTTTCTCCAAAGATCTCATTGAATAGTTTGACATATCTGTCAAGTAACAGTTTCGCTACCTGCAGCTCAGCGGTACTAATCGAGTCCTTGTTTAAAATATATATCGCTTGAGACAATAACGTGAAGTGTTCCAAATCACAATCACGAATTACTCCTTTTAAGCATATCGTGCCGTAGTACAATAGCAAATTCCGCCACTCTGATGCTTTCCACTGTTTAGCAGTTTCTAAATTCCTTGGTTTCCTCGAGATTCTGCTAGGTGGTCGTATATTTTTAAGTCGCGAATTAACTACCGCCAATAACTTGGGAGTACCGCGGTACCAAGGATCAGTGGCCTTTCCAAACATAAGTTGCAAAATGTGTTGTTTAGTTGCACCTAAATAAACATTATGCATACTATCGACGATCATACCACGAGCCAAATCAAATTTTGGTAGTGCCTTCAGTACCGAGGTACCTTTCACGCCCATTACTTTTTCGTTTGTCTCGTGTGCTTCTTTCATATGCCTCCGGATTTCTTCGTCGTTACGAGCAGGAGCGTTTTCTTCAATGGGGTACGTTCGAACCGGTCCCATTCCTTTCCATTTGGCGTAACAAAAGGTGCATCCATATTTGCCGTTAAACTGCGTCATGTTTAGAAGTGCAGGCCTGGCTATGGAATCAACAACACACATGAGAGTGACAAATTTGCTCGTAACGGTATCGGCACCGGTAGGTTTCCACGTTATACCTGTTGTATACAAATCGTTCAACTCTTTGACGGATGGGAAGAGCAAGGAGTTTGAATTCGGATGAGTATTGTCGACCCAAATACCAGCGAGTAACATGTTTCGTTTTCGAAGATGAGGCGGCAGTTCATTTACTGTTAGTAGTACTGGCCAAGCGCTGGCATTTGAAGAGTTTGCTACCTTGCAGCCATCCGTGTTCAATGTGAATGAATAATTGTATTCCGAGTTCAAGAAACCACCAGGCTCGCACTCTTTTTTGTATGCTATTCCGTCGTATATATCTTCGATACTATTTGCATTTTTTTTCTTGCGTCTATGCCGATATTGCAGTGAATCAACTATTCCTGGTACAGAAAATAGATTGTTCAACTGCTCTTTTAAACTCACCTGAATAAAGTACGATAATGAGTTTTCCGGTTTATCTGGACCGCATTTTCCGCAAGCGCAATCCCCATTTGACACGGTACCTTCTCAAATATTGCTGTGGCATATGCGACAATACAGGTGATGCACCATAGTCAATTGATCATTTCTCAGTAATGTTGCCCACAGGCTTCGCTTTGTAGATGGGAGCTTACTACTGTTCGTTATTGAAATCATCATATTGAATATTTCGATGGTCGCTGCGTATGTTAAATGGTGCCGCATTGATATGGCAATGGCCTGGCACAGTATTTCACTTTCCGTTATGTTAGGCCTCATGGTCACTGCTTCATTCGAATCAATGCCGGTGCCTGAAAACGAGAACATTTCTGTCGGTACGTCGTCAGATTGATCCGACGTCGAATCAGTACTATCGTTGTTGTCGGTACTGTTGTCATCGTCGGTACAATCCAAATCTATCTCACTGCTACTGTCCCGCGAATCAATCGGGAAATCCTGATCATCATTACTATAGTGAACGCTGCAATTTGCCTCGTCTGTGACGCCGGATATGCTCGCGTCATTTCCTTTGTCATCGTCACCGTTGCTACGAGTCGCGCTCTTTGTTGGTTGGATGTTCTCGTATACGTTCGGTACTTGCTGCTGTTTTGGGACAAACAACAATAACATTGACTATATACCAATATTATAACATAATAGTATAATCATTTACATTCAAGGGGTTGATTACGTGGGTTTCAAAATTGTTTAAAATCCATTTTTGTTTTAGCTCTGCCAAAAATTCGAATTTCAATTTTTTTTTAAATCCTTCGTTTTAATCACGAGCTATACTTATCTGTTTACAGAAAAAATTTAGTTTTCCGATTTCGGATAAAGCTATCATGAATTATCGTGAACACCGCAAGGACATTTTTATTTGGGGAGTCTCCAGAAACCAAAATTTATGAGTGAACATTTTATAAAATATTGTTTAATTGTTGCTCTTTCCTATGCTTCAAATTTAGAATACAATAATTTATATATTTACTTTTTTTTTAATTGAGAAAATATCCTTTTTCTACTTTCGAAACACACGTGACCACTCAATGAATTTGTCTTTCATGTAACAAATTATCACTATGCACTTTCACATATACCATCACTATCTACTGAAAGACAGTCTATACATTCACAATAGTATATTATGATACTAGTACGAAAAAATGTTTTCTGACGAGTGTGAGTTTGCAGAACGAGCCGAAGGCGAGTATTGCAATCACACGAGTCCAGACAACGTTTTTCGTACGAGTATCGTACGAATTTTTATGTCACAAGGTCCGTAAATGCGGTTTGAAGCGAACGAAGTGAGCGTACAACCGCACTTTTACGGACAGCGTGACATAAAAAAAATTGAGGGACCCGAACAATTTAACCAGTTCTATTATGTTTTTCAAGAGGCTGTAACTCCGTAATCGTATATAAAAAAATAATCGTATAACAAAATTAAGAAAACCATTTTGAAGAGTAAAGCTTCTACTTTTTTTGTAAATGTTTTGGTTTTTGCAGCTTCAGAGTATCTTGGTGGGCACAATCTTAAAATATATGTGTCCACAGAGATTAAGCTCAATGAATATGATTATTATTTCATTAGGCAAAGCGCACGAGTTTGGAATATACTCATTTTTTTACTTACATAATTGAGACGGTTGGGCAATTGAAATTGTTCGATAAAGTTGTCGTTGTTAATGCATAATCGTAACAATGCTTTCCTTCTTGCTTTCATGCTGCGGTTCCTCTTAGCAGGTGATGATCCACATTTTCTCTGTCCGTCATGTCCACGGTTTGGCATAGTGCTCAGCGGTGCGTATTTGTACCGGTACACTGGATAAATAAAATCTGTAAATATTCTTCAAATATTAAAAAAAAAATGCACTGATATTCCACGCCCAAGACCTGATTTTTTACCAATATCCCATCTGTTTCTGGGAATTACTTATGGGTTATGCAATTTTATATCATAACACACACAGAGCGGTGGTGTGAAAGGTTATCTTTAGAGCGAGGTTAGGTTTGATTGACAACCATAATAAGAATAATTATGATACTTACACAGTAGTTTCAATACATTAATATAATGGCGAATATTTTTTCATGACGCAGCACTCGACGTTTAAGCAGAGTCCCCAAGCACACAAGATCCCGTTATGGCCCATCTTTGAATTCCACCGAATAATTTCCAACAAACTCCGCATCATATATACAATAATTGAAATCAATTTCTTTCTCCAAATATACTGCGTACTGCAAAAATAGACTTTTTTTGGACTTTGCGAGCCAGTTCGTTGTAAAAAAAAAGACGCTGCCTCGTCTGTTGATATAGCAGATGACGAGCGTGGTGAAACTTCCGGTGAGGGGTGCGAGTCTATCAGCCCAGGAAAATGTCCGGCCCGGTTGGTTGGTTCGTTTGCTTGGATCTGGCTCGGATCGCTGCTGTACAGCAGCCTTGACCATACAAGGGAAATGCTAACGGAAACGCACTCAAAACATATTACGTTCGCGTGCATTTTTCTTACGCGTAGTGCGGATAGATTGGCCAAGTACTGTTACTTCCACGCATTATCATGGTACCTGGCTGTCCAGACGCGTCGCAAAAAAATAGGGAAGAAAATGGCATTGCGTGTATGTCCTTGAAATATATATATAAGCAATAAAATCACTGCGTAAAAAACAAGTTTGTCGTATATCAGCAGCAGAAAAAAATTACCGTTCTTCCGTGCCTTTTCGAATTCACAAGACAAGTTCACGGTTTTATCACTGTATATATGTATATCACTGTATCAAACACGTGTTGCTTAAAAGTAGTCACTGTGAGAAGTAATTTCTTTGTGATGCCACCCGATGGCGGCTCTGCGTCGGTCGTTTCGAGTATCAACCAATCAACGTCCCTTATTGCGCCGCAGCCAATCAGGCAAGTTTTCTTTCCGTTGGAAAATCCAATAGAAAGCTGACGCCGATGATAATAGACTGCAGCGCACGTTACGCAGACACTGACGTACGCAACAAACCTTCTTCTTGCTTGCGAACGAGAATTCTTGTGCACGCGTTATATATGTACCGGTATTCGATGCCACGTTTAGGTATTTGGCAACACCGCACGGTGTACATTTTTTTGGCAACCGTGGGCCCCCCTGTTCGGTAAGCGTCGTTTCCCGCGCAGCTTATTGTTAGACGGGTTTTCATCCCGAACGTGTTATTGTTTGAAGAACTTTTTTAACAATATTAACCAAGCATGCATTTCAATTTTTGTGTAGTGCAGCTTGTGGGACCAGAGATGAAACTATTAGTTAGTTCCGTACGTGAAATTTATCGGTGGAATCAAAAAACGTGCAAGTACGATGTGTCGTGTACCGGAGAGATGTTAGAGTCAGTGGTGAGCAACACTGTTCATAACCAGGAAACATTAAGGATGCGAGAATGCAAAGACGGTCGGAATTATTATCACCATGTTCGGGTGATAAAATTAACAAGTAAGCAAAATAATTGTACAGAACAGGAATGTGCATTACTCGAATAAAGATAATTAAGGTTATGTAAAACATTTAGTCTCAATCATATCACAATGTATATATTTTCTTTGAAAAGGAACAATAGAAGAGGCAACAAGCTTCGTGGATACCGGTCTAAACGTTGGTCGAGGAAATCGTATGAAAAAGATGAAACTCGCGTTCACTTCTCGTACCGTGGCCAGTCCGCTCATGAAAAACAACGATGCGAAGTGGATACCGCTGAACAATGTGATCCACAATGTGACCCTGTAATTTATATATAAATAGACCTTTCCGCAGAATAAAAAGTAACTAATGCGGGAAAATTGATTTGGAAACACGTTATGGGAATTCAAAAAATAAATACATGACGTAAGTACGAGATATAGGATTTTTTCGTTCCGTTTTGTTTGCATTGCGTTACTTTGGTTTGGCTTTCTTCGGGTCCGGGCTTGTTAGCTTTTCCAAAAATATTAACCATCTTCGAATGCCATAAAGTCTACCAAGGTTTTATCATAAGGATAGCTCGTATTAAGTTCGGCAAGAATCGCCTAAGGGGTGGTCTATAAATGTCCGTAAATGTTTTTTCGCAACACCAATAGAAGATGCCATATGCTTATTCACATAGTAATACAATTATTGCTAAACTGAAAATATTATAATAAAATATGAGCTATTGCATGTATGTTTATAGAGAGTAACCACTCAAACTTTAAAGATGGTGAAAATTCACCAAGAAGACGCCATCGACGAGTTTTTGAGAGAAAAGGCAGCCGTAAGTATGGAATGTACACTATAAGTACGTGAAACTCGCTTCTGATTTCGTAACCGACTGAAATATATGTTTAACTCTTAAAATACTTTGTCGCAGGAGGATGTACGAAGGGCGCATGGTGCCGTCGTGTCACAGGATTCAACGAATGACTCAACGAATACCGAGGTAAATGGCGCTATTTTCTTCGAGTGATCAATGAGATACTGTGCCGTACGTAAATTCGTACGAGGTACAATCCATGTAAAAGTGTCAATATCAATGTATGTAAGAAATGATAAAAAGGAAAAAACACAATTTTTTGAACGTGCAAATGTATTAGCCGTATGAAAATGAATAACATCATTTAGCTGCAAGGAGAACCATCATCGGAAGCAGACGACGAGGCCAGTGGTGACAACTCGGAAATCTTTAAGGATTAAATCTTCCATAGATGGTGGGGCCCTTAGTTTCGTTGACCAAAGCCGCGAGAACAGCTTCGATAGCGAGAACCGCTTCAATAACGAGAACAGCTTCAATACGAATGTAAGTGTTCATTTCTATCCCCCTCCCCACAGAAAATAATTAAAGTCCAGAAAACAAGTGCATTTATGTGGGTTGTTTTACCCAAGTTTTGACAAAAAGTTGTAAAATGAATTGCAATCATTGAAAGCATATATTGCTCAGTACATGTCGATTTTTTTACATAGGCCAGTCATTTAGATTTCAAAATTGATTTCATAATGTAGGATATATGTTGTCAGGTGAATGAAGAACGTAAGGCGCGTATTGGATTAAAAATAAAGTACGAGATATTTATTATAACAAAGAAACATTTAATATAAACTTATTCGGGACGTATTCCCTCGTTCGTAGCCGGTCGCGGACTGCCCTTTCGTAGGCCTTTGCCACTCGGGTCCGTTGTACCGCAGCGCCATTCGGTAGCGGTGAGGTATACATGAACGAGAATTTAGGCTGCTTTTACATTCGGCCATTTCTGACTTTCTGACGTCCTCGGCAGATTAATATAACGTAAATTAACGAGATCGATGCAACATACAGGAATAACTAACAATAACCATACATTTTTTTTCTTTGGAGTCGAACATATATATACGTATAAATTTTCTTTTTCCTTTTTTTTTTCATGTGTCTCGACTTGACTCTGTCACGTAGTCGTCACATCTTACGCTTGGTGCCATGGCCTCATATTCGCAGCTTGCCAGACACCGCTGTAAGGTCGCTGGGTGTTTTGAAACCCCTCTACATCTACAATCTTATATCTATCGTTATCGAGTCTTTCAGCTACTTGGTACGGTCCTTTAAACACAGGTATGAGCTTTTGCGCTGCTCCCGCCGTACTATCGAAATTTTTAATTGTTACCAAGTCACCCGGTGAATACTCGTGTGCTTCTTTGCGCTTCTTATCAGCGTACTCTTTATTGTACGTCTGCGATCGTAAGATCCTATCGGATGCGCGCTCTCGAAGTTTTTCTACATCGAATCGTTCTTGCTCGTTTTCATCGTACAAATGTTCACGTAAATTATCGACAGATTGTTCGCGTTGTTTTACTCCAAACAACAATCGACTCGGCGTCTCGCCCGTGGATTTACTGACTGAATTATTTAACGCGTACTCGACATCGGCAATCACTTTATACCAATACTGGCCCGTCGAATCGTCAGATAATTTTGCCAACATCGGTGTTAAGGTTCGGTTAACCCTTTCTACCTGGCCGTTTGCCTGTGGTGAACCTGTGGCTATTTTAATGTGCTGAACTCCGTTACCACTCATAAATTCTTTAAACTCAGCACTCGTAAAGCAACTACCTCTATCTGTGACTATCGTCTTTGGTCTCGAATAATGCTCGAAGTATTGTTGCAGACTGTTAATCGCTTCCTTACTCGACGTCGTTTTCGTCGGATAAAGCTTGACAAATTTCGTGAATGAATCTATGACAACCAACAGATGTTGCTTGACTAGACGTTTCTTATCTATCGGCCCGAGATGATCGACATGTACGGTACCGAAAGGTACGTTACCTTTGGGAATCGAATGAATAAAACCTTCAACTTTCCCGCTGTTCGGCGAAAACGTAATGCATTTGAGGCAGTTTCTGATATGAGACTCTACCTTCTCACGGAGCTTCGGGAACCAATAGTTTTCCAGAATCGCTTGCGCAGATTTCTCTGCTCCGAAATGACCCAACTCGTCATGGTACTTGTACAAAACGTTTTTCTCCATCTGCTCTGGCACGTAAAACAATAATTTCTCCCCATATTTACGATAAACAAGCCCGTTTTTCATTTCGTAATATTTGTCATCGGATTTTTCAAGTTTCGTGCGGATTTCGACAATTTTCGGATCTTGTCCTTGACATATCGTTACGTTCTATTCGAAAGGATTTTCTTCTATTATACCGATGGTTCGGCTGAGTGCGTCCACATGACGCATGCGTGTACCCGCTCGGTATTCTAACTCGTAATCAAAATTAAGCAGTACAATTGCCCATCTCTCGACTCTACGATTTACGTCTTTCTTTTTCAGCGTCATCGTGACGGCATTGCAATCGGTCAAAATCTTAAATTTTAATCCCTGAAGGTAAATACGAAATCGTTCCAAAGCGTAAATTATCGCAAGCGTCTCAAGTTCAAAACTGTGCAGTTTCGATTCGCTTTCCGTCGTTCGTCTCGAGTAGTAAAATACCGGATGCATTTTACCATCTGTTTTCTTTTGCATGAGAATTGCTCCAAAACCTACTGAACTGGCGTCGCAATGCAATTCTGTGTAATCATTCGCGCTGTATACCGCCAAAATCGGACTTTCTACGAGTTTGGATTTTAGCAGCTTGAAAGTTTCGTATTCTGCTTTTTCGAAACGAAACGTCGCATTTGCTTTCGTCAAATCGTAAAGTGGTTTTGCCAATGACGCAAAGCCTTCGATAAATTTTCTGAAATACGAACAAAGTCCCAAGAAACTACGCACATCCCGAATGCTTCTGGGAATCGGAAATTTTTCTACCGCTTCGATACCCATTTTGGTCGGCTTCACCCCCTGCTCCGAAATCGCGTAACCGAGGAATTCCACTTCCGTCTGAAGGAAATAACATTTGTCGATTCGCAACTCTAAGAGATTTTCGGAAAGAGTTTTGAAGACACGCTCTAGAAGCTCTAGATGGCGCTCAATCGTTCGAGTAGCTATCAATATATCGTCCATGTAAATAGCCATATCCCCGGCCCTTGTAAATTCGGCAAAAATTTCGTTTATATATCTTTGAAAAGTCGCTGGTGCCGTACGCAGACCGAAAGGCATACGCAGCCACTCGTACTGTCCTAATGGAGTCACAAACGATGTGTACTTCACGGATTCTGACGCGACGCGAACGTGATGAAAACCGTCTTTCAAATCTAACAACGTAAAATATTTCTTGTTTCCCGCAATCGCTGATTGATCCTCAATCAGAGGCATCGGGTAGTTGTCTCTCGCGGTTGCTTTGTTGAGGACACGAAAATCCACACACATACGCGTTTTTCCATTTTTCTTTTGAGTCAATACTATCGGCGATGCGAATTCGGAGTCGCTATTCTGTATATAACCCTTTTCTAACAATTCGTCTAGAATCGTCTGAAGCTTTTCCTTTTCATCAAATGCAAGTTTTCGTGGAGTGCAATAAAACGGTTGCGGATTGTCTAATCGTAATTTTAACTCCGCTTTTGTTTTTGGCTCCCATGGCCTTGGATAATCTACATATAACTCTTTGAAAATCTGTTTCAGCTCGACTTTAGCTTCGTGAGAAATCGTTGAGTTTATCTGCAAATCGTCTACCAATTGTCTATCGTTTTCTATCGCGTCAACGTGCATAATTTCTCGCCACGCGTCGTCGTCTGTCGGCAACGTCAAACGGATACCGAATTTTCGCAAAATGTCGCGGCCCAATAAAGCTGGCGTTGACGTCGTATCTTCTGGTACAACGTATAACCTAAGATTTTCTCTCACGATATTACCGATCGATATCGTCGCGTAAACTTTTCCTACGAACTCGAATTGTACCTTTTTACATCCGCAATAGTCTCGATCAGATGCATCTAATGGGATAAGCCCTTCTCGATCAATAAAACGCTCTTTAATGAAACTGATCGGACTTCCCGTATCGAGAAGCGTGTCCAAACACAGCACTTGTCGCAAGCTCGAGTCTTTTAATTCGTACGTCACGATCTTTCTGTGTTCGACGCTTTCTTCCTCCGCCGGATCTTCGTAAACGTTGGATACTTCCGACTTCGCTTTCGTTTCTTTCGCGTCCTTCGTTTCCTTGGTCGGACAATCTTTCCACCTATGTCCCCCATCGCCGCAGTTGAAGCACGATCCGCGTTCTCGTCGGGGTTTCGAGCAATCTCTCGAAATATGCCCGGTCTTGTTACAATTGTAACACTTGATCGGCCTCTCGTTGAGCTCCTCTTTCTTCAAAGATCTCGTTTCCATTTTCGTCTTGTCCGGTGTCGATCGAACTGTGAATCTCGTTTCGGAGTACGATTTGTCAGCGAGATTTTACGAAAACCGTCAAGCAAGTCTCTCACTGAATTGAAGTTTTGCATTCTTGCTTGATTTCGCAACGTTTGATCAGGTATTCCATCGACCAGATAATCCAATAAATCGGGTTCTTCGACTGGCACTAAATTACCCAAAATGAGTTTCTCGTGGTAATAATTATTAAACGATTCGTTCGTTTGCCAAGTCCTCTGTTCAAATTTCTTAATTCGATCTACCTTGCTTGGTCGTTGATCAAATCCATCTTTCATTGCTCTGAGCAATTCGTCGAGCGTCATCTCCGTATACTCCGATTTGGAACGAAACCATCTATCCGCTTTACCCTTGAGTTTGGAGCTGATGATAATCTTCATTATCGAGTCGTCTACTCCGAAAAGTCTCTTGACCAATCGAACCTGTTTTTCCCAATCTTCGAAATAGCGATTACTTCCGTCAAATTCGCCTAACAAATCACCAACACCTTTGACGTCTGCTCGTAATTGTGGCGCTGCAGACAGTGAATCTACCTGCCGTGGAAGATGTCCTCCCACGTCATCTGGATTCCCATTTTCCCGTCGATTGACGGCCGGATACCCAGCGTTGGCGAGCTCCAGCTCTCGTC
This sequence comes from Diplazon laetatorius, assembly GCA_963662125.1. Lineage (NCBI taxonomy): Eukaryota > Metazoa > Arthropoda > Insecta > Hymenoptera > Ichneumonidae > Diplazon > Diplazon laetatorius. Next base: position 19,320,737 of record OY759156.1, on the reverse strand, counting down.
GTACCAGTTCAACCTCTCGTTGGGCTATGTCTCTCTCTCGACGCATGACATCAACCTCCTTCAGCAATAATGCGTTTCTGTCACGTTCTAGACGAAGTTGATCTTCGTTGCATTCATCATCCGAGATGAGGTCTTCGACGTTCATCCAGTTCCCTTCAGGATCTGCCTCCATTAATCGATTTATCAATTCAGGTTTCAATCCTGTAATCGGTAAATTTCGATGTCTTAGTTTATCTCTAAGTTGAGATGCCGTAAAACGTTTCGCTGCTTCCATCATGATGATTCGCAGACAATCGTACACGAAAGAATCAAATCAATTTTATTTTTTTTTATCGTCTGCACAGACGTAAAGTGCTCACGATTATCGTATATTTATCACAATAATCCACTCAACAACATAAAGTTTCATAGACGTCCACAAATATCGCTCACGTTTCTCGTAAATATCGTGCGCGAAAGTTTCGTAAATGATCAATCGTATCGTTCATAAATATTGACCAAACCCAACGTAAACACAGCGTAAACAACGTATCAGCTGTCATAAGTGTCGGCCATTTTGCCACGTCGAAACGTTGCGAAGCGTTTACGCACTGCGGCCGTAAGATGTCGCGGCGCCACGTAGTCCCGCCGTTACTGACAGTCGGTAACTCTACTTCGACCGTCTCTGAAGATCACAGCGTGCTGCGCATAAAGGATTTCCAACTCCTTTGTTACGAGGCGTGCCCAAAATGGCGGTTGACGAATGTTCTCGATATGCGACGCACACAGAACCGTTTCGTCACGTTTCGCCTCGAACTCGATCTTCTTTTCGTCCACAGAATCGACGGATTCCGATCAAAACATAAATTCGTTACACGTAAGCCCGATGCTAGAAAACGTCACATAATATCTACATCGGTAAATCGTAACTTCGTAACACGCGCGACCGTTACACGTAAACGTTCTCGTTCACATATATCTCGCACGTTTATTTCACACGTAAACCGTATCCCGAATCCCGCTTCTGAAATTGTAGGATATATGTTGTCAGGTGAATGAAGAACGTAAGGCGCGTATTGGATTAAAAATAAAGTACGAGATATTTATTATAACAAAGAAACATTTAATATAAACTTATTCGGGACGTATTCCCTCGTTCGTAGCCGGTCGCGGACTGCCCTTTCGTAGGCCTTTGCCACTCGGGTCCGTTGTACCGCAGCGCCATTCGGTAGCGGTGAGGTATACATGAACGAGAATTTTGGCTGCTTTTACAATAATAAACTATTACACACAAACGTATTGGGTGAAACTTGCCAAAGATTTTATGAGAAATCGTTTAATAAAAAAGTTTAATAAAAGTTTATAAATTAAAGTTTAATAAAAAAAATTAAGCTACATGTACTTGGCAATATATGTTACGAATGATTTGAATTTATTTCGACAGCTTTTCATCAAAATATGGATAGAATAAACCACATAAATGTACTTGCTTCAAATTTTTGGACACCAATTTTGGTGTTTTGTGGGGAATTTAGTCACTTTTTGCAAATAATTTAGCAAATAAGGTTGCATTTTGGGAATCGACGCCAATAAGCATTTAATGACAACCGACGATATACTAATGAACACTTGTTTTCCAAACAGGCAAGAACATCGGAAAAACGTAAATTACCGGTAATCACGAGCATTGTTGCGCCGACAGTACCGGTACGACTGACCGATGCAAAGTACCGTCAAGCCGAGTTACGACGGATATCACGGGAGAAGAAAAAAAGCACCGAAGTAAATTGAATTGCCCTGTAACAGTATCTGAATCATAAAACTACATGTATTGAGTTCAGGAATGTCTTGACCCTTGACGACGAGACATTTCCAGGGCCGATCTATTTCTCGTCTAGCCTTGTCACATTGTTACAAATGACCAAGTAACGAATGTGCCATCGATTGCGTAGTATTGCGATAAGACACCGAGCCGTGGAATTCGTCCGCAACCGAACGCGATTCGGATGAAGACTGTTCTGAGCACGGTATCCTTGCCGGTCTCGAGCATAAGATCGGATCCAACTGATTACGAATCGTCATGCGAAACGGAAGAAGACCTCCCGTCTCCATCCCCTTTGAAACAACGCAAATCCGCGAAGCCGTCTTTACATGATAGAGAAAACAAAAAATCGGCAAAAAATAAATTTTGGCGGGAAGAACAAAAGAAAATAAATGCAGAAATTAAGGATATGCTTGAAAGAAATCTTAAGAAATTGAAAAAAGAACGGAAAGAAACAACAGAAATTGAAAAAAGAATCAGCAATTACGAACGTTACCACCGAACGAGAAGAAATCGATGAAAATCTTGTTATCAGTAAGCTACCGGTACCAGACACTGATGGAAAGGTAATGCCTTGATAATGTAATTAATTGTAGACAGACCATGAAGTGCAATATTAGTTTCAAGTATAAACTGTTATCGTTTGTACTCAAGGTCACTTTGGGATCAACGAATCTGAAGTTCGATTCCGAAATGTGCGTACGTGCAATCGAAAGCACTACAATGAAGAAAAGACTAAACCATCTGGTTGTTGCACTCTGGACGGAGGAGGAACGTGCAACGTTGGTGCTAAAACGTAAACCTGGCGATAATTCTTCTCGTGTTGTACGGCAGAAAGAAATCCAAGGTTTAATGGGTAAGCCCGCCGTCATAGTATGCGGTGTCACGGTCCGATTGTGAGGGAAGCGGTGCAACTGAAGTAAATTGTGCAGACACATTGAAATTTCGCTGTTTTTTCTCGTCATGCGTCGTCTTATTCGTGGCAACATGATGCGGCGGCGTGTGGTCAATGCAGCATGATAGAATAATGTAATCATTGGTCTCACATTGGTTGAGAAGAATTCAAAAAAATAATACATTTTTTTCAATTTTGTTCTCCACATTTACCAGCCCTCATAAGGCCTTACTTTTTATAACATTTTTAATTATTTGGACCCAATTTGGGTGAGACCAACAAAATTTGATTTCACCCTCCTCTGGCATAGGTTTAATGTACCGGTACCATAAATGTTCTGATTACTCTTTTGGAAACTTTGTAAGCGATAATGCGCTAGTTACAATTTGATAGAAAAGTATCCAAACAGATCATTCAACATTCTGTTCTCGTTCGAGCATGATTTTTTTTCCTCTCAATGTCAACCCAATAAACAACGTGTAATCTACACGTTTTCTATAGTAAACAGTCGTTGAGTACGATACCGGAAAGAAAGGAAGAACCATTTTTGGTCCTTGAAACATGTTTTGTAACGATAATGTTTAATTTTTCAGATGTTTGCAACGGCATGCAGGGAATTCATCGGATAAAGCAGAGTCAAAAATTCACGGAACAAGCAGTACGAACCTGGTTATCACAAAAATTAAAAACAGACCGCTACCGGTACAAAAACGTCTACCACGAACGACACTTCGACGCTAAATAGCGATAACCCTACAGGGGAAGCAAAGTAATGTCTCCGCCAGTGAAAAAAAATACAAAGAAAAAAGTTGTACGTCAACTGGACTCATCGGATGAAGATGACGGGATCGACGAAATACGAAGGGAACGGCTTGCAACGGAGGTACCGGTATGTCCTGACGTTGCGGTTGGAAGCAAAGTCCGAACAATTACAACTGTCAAAGAAATCGGTGACAAGAACGTGAACGATTTCTCCGAAAAGCTTGATTCGTGGGCTGAACCCCCAACCGCCGAAGATCTCGTCGAACTTTTAAAACCGACGGCGTACAAAGGAGATGGATGGGAACGATCAATCAATGAAAAGAACTGAGTTACTTGGGAGGAGATAAAATGGCGATTCAATTTGACCGGTAACGAGATGTCAACTGTACTAACGTTGCATTGCTCATTAATAATCAACGGTAAGTAAGAGACCATTCTCCATGATAGTGTAACTAGGCTTAGGGATGTCAACACATTTGGAATCTAATGGTTTTTTTATACCAAAACTTGCAGGAATTGTACGTATCTCCGATTGGTCTCATGAAGTCGAAACATTAATGAAATTGTACGATTAGGCGTCAACGATCGATGTGGAGAATAAAGGATTGACGCTAACGCAAGCCAAGAGCTACATCGAATGGACAGACGTACCGCAGTACGCAGAGTATTTGTTTGACAAATATTTGGTAGTCGATGAAATTCCTTGTGAAGGCAAAGAGAACGTAAACGTAAAAAGAAAAAAAACAACATTATTGGTAATTATCGAAATGGTTGAAATGCGTTTATTCCGTGCAAATGAAGGAATTTCATGCATTTCGACCGATCGCGAGCGGTTTGGTCGTTCGCAACATCGATTTCGACCAAATTCGTCGAATCTTCGTTCCCGGCTACAAAAATGGTTGTTTCTGGTTGGAAACGTGTGAAAAACCTTAGTTTGATCGAACTATGTGTGATTCTTGCAAAATCGAGCATTTCGAACTAACCGTTCGCCCGTAACGTCGATTTCGACAAGATTCGAGGGTATCGTGAGTTCGTCGAAGTTTCCGTTCAAAACACCAATGATTCGCTATTGCAGCCAAACTTTTGTGACTTTCTTGCTCGAAACGTTTGGAATGCGTTCATTCCGTGCAAATGAAGAAATTTCATGCATTTCGACCGATCGCGAACGGTTCGGTCGTTCGCAACATCGATTTCGACCAAATTCGTCGAATCTTCGTTCCCAGCTACAAAAATGGTTGTTTCTGGTTGGAAACGTGTGAAAAACCTTAGTTTCATCGAACTATGTGTGATTCTTGCAAAATCGAGCATTTCGAACTAACCGTTCGCCCGTAACGTCGATTTCGACAAGATTCGGGGGTATTGTGAGTTCGTCGAAGTTTCCGTTCAAAACACCAATGAGTCGCTATTGCAGCCAAACTTTCATGACTTTCTTGCTCGAAACGGTTGAAATGCGTTCATTCTGTGCAAATGAAGGAATTTCATGCATTTCGACCGATCGCGAACGGTTTGGTCGTTCGGAACATCGATTTCGACCGAATTCGTCGAATCTTTGTTCCCAGCTACAAAAATGGTTGTTTCTGGTTGGAAACGTGTGAAAAACCTTAGTTTCATCGAACTATGTGTGATTCTTGCAAAATCGAGCATTTCGAACTAACCGTTCGCCCGTAACGTCGATTTCGACAAGATTCGAGGGTATCGTGAGTTCGTCGAAGTTTCCGTTCAAAACACCAATGATTCGCTATTGCAGCCAAACTTCCGTGACTTTCTTGCTCGAAACGGTTGAAATGCGTTCATTCCGTGCAAATGAAGGAATTTCATGCATTTCGACCGATCGCGAACGGTTCGGTCGTTCGCAACATCGATTTCGACCAAATTCGTCGAATCTTCGTTCCCAGCTACAAAAATGGTTGTTTCTGGTTGGAAACGTGTGAAAAACCTTAGTTTCATCGAACTATGTGTGATTCTTGCAAAATCGAGCATTTCGAACTAACCGTTCGCCCGTAACGTCGATTTCGACAAGATTCGAGGGTATCGTGATGTTATGTCCCCGAAATTAACACGCGTCTCAGAAAGGGATGCGGGTTGGAGGGGATATATGTTTTTGTAGGGATCGTTTACCGAATTAAGAGTTTGACTCAATAAATTAGCAATGGGTTTTGAATTTATTTTACGATGGTGAGAATGAACTGTTCTTTTGATTGTACAAGCTCGTGATATCGCTTTACAGGTGTAGCGATGTCACGTTAATAATAAACGTTATCTTAGGGAATCGTATTCGCCCGTCGCGTGGCGCGAGTTATCTACTTGTCGGCGCGCGTCGGGTTATCTCCTCACGTCGTGTCGCGAGTCGTGATACATGTAAGAAATACAAGTCCAGCGGATCGCGTCGCGAGAGTCTTTTGGAGGAGATCTTTTCGATTTGGTGTTTCAGTTCAGACTGACAATCGATGCTTCGGATCGATCGTCGCGATCGTCGTTCAACGGTCGCGTGATTTTGTGTCAGCAATTTTGACGGTCACTCGCGGCGCGTGTGCACTCGAAAATGCATTTTTGATGGTCACTCGCGGCCCGTGTGCACTCGAAATTGCGTGGTTAGATCGGTGCAATGACCTTCGGGTCATTGCGCGATTTAACGTCAGCTTTCTGTCGAAAGAAAGTGTCGAAATGATTTTGCGCGGAATTCCGAAGTGTTGAAATAAGTTCACGAGGAATTCCGTTCGAAATAATATTTCAAAATAATATTTCCCAATAATATTTCCCAATAATATTTCCCAAGTAAAGTATGATTAATTATGACAATAGGTTATAATTAATTTAGTTTAACAATTTTGAATTTTTCGGGGCACAACATCCCTCCCCCCTGAAAAGTAAAAATTTACACAGTGAATTTTTACTTTGTTGGCCTTGGTTTCTTTGGCCGGACGCATCGGAAGTACTGGTCCAGCTGACGCGTGGTTTTGCGGCATTCTGTCGCGTCATCAGAATGTGCGCTTCGGCCTTCGCTCGGAGTGATGGGCTCCAAGTTGATGGCAACCGTAACTGAGGGCGACGGTTGCGCGTTCATTGACGTTATTGCGTGACGCTTACGTTTTATTTTGAACACAACGTAACTGACCAGTACTACCGTTGCGATAAATATGATGGTCACATATGTCCCGATCGCAAGGGAGTCTCGTAAATTGGGATCAAATTTTTCGTCGGTTTTTCTTTTAGGGTATTACGGGATGGATCTCGAAAAATATCAGAAATTCTTGAAATTTTGAAAAATGATAGTTCCTGTTAGAATAATAATAATATTATATCATCAAGATTCAGGATCAAACGATTGATTACGTTAATTCGTTATTAGTTTGGCTGTTTGTAATGCTAAATCTGTATGGCATGGTCGGATTCTTTTTCCGAGATTTTGCAATTCCGCTGGGTCACGAAATTCACTTTTCATATTTATTTCACTTTCACTTTTGCCTACTGTTGCTGGCAAGCTTTTATCGACATCCGTCAGGGAGAGCCTTCCAGGTGGCAGGTAGCCCTCGTTGACCACCTGTGTGATTCGTCTTCCTGTCCAGACGCTGAAACCTTGGGCAGTTACTACGCATACCCCTACCAAAGCCAATATTCCTATACCAGATAATGATTCGTGATGGTCAATTTTGTTTTCGCGTTTAATGTCGATCGGTTCGATTTTGGGAGCTGTGTATAACCATTTACCGTGTCTTTTCATGATTATTATAACTGTTTGCGTTAAACTAGTTGCTCGTTCTTCGCATTCTAACCCGCTATCGGTATCGAATTTCGCGTACGCTCGCACTTCGCACGGCGCGTCGTTGATTAACGGCAATTTCGGTTGCGAGGTCGGACAAACGTACAACGCATCGGTAAATTTACATTTCGCGATGAAATGCGTATGGAATTCCGATTTTCTTTATTTATTTATTTATTTATGTATTATTATTATTATTATATAAAAAAAATTTTTTTTTTTTTCTCTACAACCATGAAGTTTTCGGTCGTATCGAGATACACGAAAGTGTCTTCGGTTGACCGGACTGGAAAGGGGGTACGTTTTGCTGACGTGGTACCCGTGCTGGTTGAGGAGCGGAATGTCGACAACGACGACTACCGTACCGTTGTGGTAGTGAGCCGTGACATCCGCGTGATGCAAAAGATAGCTCATATATATATATATATTTTTTTTTTTTATTTTTTATTTTTTGTTCAGGTTGAGACCTTGTGAGCTCTTTTACGTCGTCGAGGAGGGTTTCTACGAGCATGCTCGCGATCGCGAAATTCTCGTCAAGCCGTAATCATCTCGTAATCCGATCCCATTGGTCAGATATTCTCACTCAGACGTTCAACGAGGGATTTGATCTCGACCTCGTTCGTTTTAATTTTTTTTTTTTTGTTGTTGTTGTTCGATGGTCGCATCTTTTGATTTTATATCGATAATCGGTTCGTTTATTATTGCAGCATTATTTTGTTTATTAACCAGCGTTGATGTCGCCGCGTTATGACTTTGATCGCGGTACCAAGACCGTCGATCAGGCCCCTATGGTTTCGGACGAGGTGAGGTCCCAATAAATTACGGTATGTTTCCATACCTTCCATCATTTTTAACGTCGCACAGAGACCGTGCGTTTTTACCTCGTTTTTGCACTTTCGAGGAGGTCGCTAATCTCCAAGTGGTTTCTGTTACCGCGAGTCTCCCGAGCGCCGTCGCGAGGCGCGTGAGATCGTCGACGGCCTGTGGGACGATGTCCTGGGCCTCGGTCGTCTTTTCGTGCCGGAACGATAAAAATTAATTTATCATCATTATTAAAAATTTTTTTTTTTCCTTTTTATTTATTATTATATTATCTTTTAATTTTTTATAAAATCGTTGTGCATTTTTTTTTTGTTTTTAAGTGATCTGGCCCCAGTGGGGTCGGGTCGAATAAATGTCGAAATTCGTCTTTACGTTGGAATTAACAAGGTATTTTTTTTTTGTTTTAGTTCCTCTCCCTTCTTCCCTGTTATGTTTTTCACGTTTTTCAGAATCTTTTATGGTTTTTCAGGATATTTTTTTTTTTTCATGTTTGTGTTAATTCTTATGTTTAACAAAATTTTTTATCTTTCTTCTTCTTCTTCTTCTTCTTCTTCTTCCTCTTCTTCTTCTTCTTCTTCTTCTTCGCTCGCGGCGGGCGGCCTGGGGCCGACGCGCGAGCAACAATTTTTAATCTTTTTTTTTTCATTTCCACGCGGCTCGTGTTCGACTCGGTGTCGGTGCACGAGAGCGTTTTTTTTTTTTATATAGTGGTTCACGACCGAGTTTATACGGTTTGTGTGGACCACCACGTCTTTACGCAGGTGTTTCGCGGTTCCTGTCTGCATTTTTTATATTTTCGGCAATTTGCGTGTTTCTTTAACGATTTTATTCAGGAAGTTCGTTTCCTGGTCGGACAGAATCGTCCTCGGCATACCAAATCGGCAAGTCACTTCCGTGACAAGTGCACTAGCAACTGTATAGGCCTCTTGATTCGTAATTGCCATTGCAGCGCTATATACTTGGTCGGAGCATAAGGGTAGTATGCATTCGCTTGAGGCCCTGATGGCCGCCGGGGGCGTATCGTGATATCGACAATATCTGGGCCCTTCCCCGGGGCGTGGGCACGTTATCTCAGAACGGAGGCCATTTTTCTTTTCTGTATGGCCGTCTCCGTTCTCCGATAGCGAGCTATGCTCGTTATCACTATTGCTGTCACTCTCACTTTCGCTCTCTTCTCCGTCACTCGCGTTTGATCGAGTGGGAGGGAGAGCGTGAGGCTCGAAGTCCCGCGTAGTGAGATTGCCTACCCCGCCCGTTTCTCGCTCGCACGGCGAGGCAGTAGCGTTCTCACTCTTCCCGTCTCTCCTCTTTGTGCCGTGGTTCGTACCACGCGCACTCTTGCTACGAGGAGTTTCTTTCTCTTTTCCACGCGTGGTTATTATACCACGCGTCTCACTTTTTCGCGTCGTTTCTCTCTCGTCTTGCCGGTACTTCTCTCGCGGCCATTCGTGTAGTTCTCGGCTAGACAGAGATGCGCGTCGTTCTGTTGTCGCTCTTTCTCTCTTGCTCTCGTGACGACGCATATGCGACTGAGCACGTCGGCGTTCGGGTTTCCTTTTACCCGCTTAATTTTTTTTGGATATCGAACTCATGCTCGGATAATTTTATTTTCCATCGCATGAGTCGAGATCCGGGGTCTACAGTTCCGGACAACTACGTGAGAGGTTGATGATCTGTTACGACTGTAAATTGCGTACCCTAAACATACGGTCGGAATTCAGTCATAGCCCGCACGATCGCGAGCAATTATTTCTCGGTCGTGGTATGATTTTGTTCCGCTTTGTTTAATGTGGGATTCGTGTAACAGATGGGTAAATATTTTCTGATTTTACCCTGAGAAAGGATAGCGCCGATGGCTTTGTCAGACGCATCCGTGGTCACTGGTCGATTTACCGAAATTTGGATATTTCAGTATCCGTGCCGTTGTCATGACGTTTTGTGTTTTTTGTTTTATTATATATTTTTTTAAATTTATTTATTTTTATTTATTTAAATTTTTCCCTTTTTTTTAGCTGCCCGATAGCCGCGTCTCGAGCTGCTGTTCACTCGAACTTTGCGTAGTTCGCGCAAGCTCGGTTAGGGGTTTCGCGATTCCGGAGAAATCTTGCGTGAATTTGCGATAGTAACCGGCCAAACCGAGGAGAGATTGTACTCCTTTCACGCTGACCGGCATTGGGAAATTTTTTACGGCTGCAATTTTTTAGTACCTGCTTGCACGTCGTTTTCAGAAATTAAGATGATGCGTTCTCTTCCGGAGGAGTTGGCATTTACTCGGCTGAAGGACCAATTTGGCTTCTCGAAGACGACGGAAGCTTCTTTCAGTCGACTATCGTGCTCTTGCAGTGTCATACCATGGATGACATTATCATCCAGGTAGACGTAGCATTTTGTCCCGTCCAGTCCTGCTAATTAGCCCTCGGAAAGTCGGGGTAGCAATAACTTTTTTTTTTCAAAGGGCATTTGCTGGTATTCGACGTGCCCTTGGGGGGTTGGAAAAGCGGTTTCTTCTCTCTCGGCCGTCGCCATCCGTATTTGATGAAACAAGGGACGAGGTCGAGAGTGGAAAAAAAAAGTATCTAGCTCTTTTCTATTGGTCCAAAATTTCTGTGGTATTGGGCAACGGATACAAGTCTCCAATGGTGGCTTTGATCAACTTTTCGAAAATCTACCACGACTCGCATGCGTCGCTCGCCGTTTGCGTCCGGTTTCCTTGCTACAACGAGTAAGGGAGCGCTCCACCGGCTCTTACTCGGTTGTATAATACCTTCGGACATTTCCTCCGTCTGCTTTTCAAACTATTTTTTTTTTTTTTAATTTATTTTATTTTATTTTATTTTATAATTTTTTCTTGTGTGCTTCTGGCAGACGGTAAGGGTGTACCTTCGTGGATAACGCACCCTTCTGCAGGAGAATTTGGTGCCCGACCACGCGCGTGCACGGCATTATGTCTCCTGGGGGTTGAAATATGTCCTTGAATTCGGAAATAATTCCGTCGAGGGACAACATTTCCTCAGCGTTGAGGTGCGAGAGATCGAGTTCGCCTCGTAATCCCTCGAGGCGCTCGGCCCCGCGCCCCGCGCGCAACGCATTTATGCTGAAAGCCTCGACCGCGTTATCTATCGGCGGCTCGAGCACGTGCGTTCGCTGGTGTTGGTGTCGACCGTACGACAGTTTGCCCGCGGTATCGTGACACATGTTCCTACTGTCACGTCGTGATTAATTTCGAATTTTTGGGTTGTCGGGCATTGGATCCGGACTACCGCTACAAATCGGAACGATGTTTATCGCGTATCATTCTCGATTACTGTATCGAGCAACAGGTTTTTTTTGTAAAAATTATGCTCCTTTGAGTTTTCCTTAAAATCTCTTCTTTAAAGTTTTTCCATTAGAAGTGTTTATTAGATTTTTTTCCTTTAAGAATTATTTTCATTCACATTTTTCATCAAAAATTTCTTCCTTTAAACATTTTTTCGTTACAAATTTTTTTTTTCATTAAAAAGATTTTTCCCTTCAAGTTTCTTTATTCAAAATGTTCATTAATTTTTTCTTTAAAGATTTTTCCATTAGAAATGTTTATTAATTTTTTTTTCCTTTAAGAATTATTTTCATGCACATTTTTCATTAAAAATTTCTTCCTTTAAACATTTTTTCATTACAAAATTTTTTTTTTTCCCATTAAAAAGATTTTTCCCTTCAAGTTTCTTTATTTAAAATGTTCATTAATTTTTTCTTTAAAGATTTTTCTTTTTAAAACTGTTTTCATTAAAAATCTGTTTATTTGTATCTGAAAATTATTTTTTCCTGGAAACAAATTTCCATAAAAAATTTTTTTTTTTTTTTTTTTAATTTGTTTTTATTAAAATTGAAATTATTCCCTTTAAACATTTTTTCATTACAACGTTTCCTTCCCGGGCGGTTTTTCGAAGCGATGGGGCAGGTTCGCCTCCCGGTCGTCGTGTACGATTTCGTGTCCCAAATCTCGAATTGCTGCGCGACTGGCAGCTTCTTTCGTTGACAGACTCGTACAACGTCGGTTCAATTTTCGCTCGAGCGGGTACCTGCTCTTGCTCTTGCAGGCCGTTCTTGGAATTGGTTTGTGCGCTTCGACGCGTGGCGTCTTCTATTTTGGTCAAAACGCCCACACTGAGTCCTCTTATCAGCTCTGTGGTAAGATTTTCCGCTCTCGCGGCGTACGCCGCGACGCTTTCTCCCCGGCCTTGTTGCAGGGAATCGAACTCAATTTGTAGGGCTATCAATGACTTGCGATGCCCATACAAAGCTTCTAGTTCAAGTCGGAGCGCGCCGAGCGAGGTAATTGTTTTGTTTTGCAATTCCCGTGCCGCTCGGCCTTCAATGTTACGGATAAGCAGTATCTCTAGTAACATTTCGTGGTCTTCGGGAGCCACAAGACGAAATACGACATCGCACGAACGGAGAAAATGGTCGAGCTCGTCCGCACTTCCGCCGGAGAACTTTCGAATATGTTTACACGCTATTCTCCAGTCTAAAGTCGGTCGTACGTTGGCTCGTGGTCCATACCGTGTGCGCGCGGAATTCAAGCGTTCCAGCCGCCCTTCCAGCTCGGCTACCTGGCCCTCGAGGCTCTCAATGAGCTCGTAAGGGTTACTGTCTACGTCCCGAAGGACGTCGGCTCGGTCCCGGCGAGCGGATGGGACGTCACCCGTCAATCTTTGGCGCCGTCGATCGAGCTCGCGTTGTCGCAACGCGATTTCTTCTGGCTCGTCGAGGTGAGGATTATCGGAATCTTGATCGTCCGAAAATCTAGTACTCACCGTTGGTCGCCGAAGCTTCGCCCCGAGGCTTCGCCCGGAAGCTCCCCGTGCTAAGGCATCCAACGACAGGTTTCCCGTACGTCGCTTCGTACTGACACCGGATTGACTACGCAAACTCGCCGAAAGTCGAGCTTGCTGACCGGCGGGTATTTTTCCCGGCGGCGTCAATTGTTCTGATGCACGGTTCGTGCGAAGCGTCATTTCGCCGAACGCAGCATCAATAACCGTCGCGACCCCTACCTCTTCCGACGGTATAGGGGAGATTCGAAAGAATGTCCGCGGCGCGGCATTTTTAATCGATTTTTCGCGGTAAATGGTTTACGCGTAACTATCGATTTTTTATTAATATTTTTTTTTCTAAACGGGGTTGGCTCGTTCGGTCAGGGCTGCTCCGCTGACGTTGTAAACGACGCTCAACTGGTCCGCGTGAATCGGACTCTAACCACCGATTTTTTGTTGTTGTTGATATTTCCAACTTATCGCGAGCACTGCATCTATCGCGATCTATCTACTGCGGTCTGTATCGCACGTAGAGTTGAGTTTCTCACTTGAGAATTTTCTTCTTTGGAAGCAAAAGAAATATTTTTTTCGAGAAAGAAAAAATTTTCGATTATTTTTCCTACTGCGGTCTGTATCGCACGTAGTTTCGAGTTTCTCACTTGAGAATTTTCTCGACGGGATTTTTTCTCAAAAATCAAAAAATTGAAAAATAAACATTTATTTTCCTGTTCGAATACTTATTCGAATTAATGCGCTCACGGATAAAATTATACGAGATTTTCCCGCTGCGGTCCGTTGTTTCTACAATTTAATTAATTAATTAATTTTTTTTTTTTTTATCGCGGGGGAAATTTTTATATTTATTTTTTTTTTCCGGCGCGAGCTATGCAATAAAATAAATTTCCCGAATCTCTTTTGGCTTTGGTAGTTTCTAGGTATGATTTTGATATGTAACTGCCACTTACAGGTAGAAGATCTTCGTTGACATGATGTCCTTCCGAATAGATCCTTCCGAGCAGATCCTTCCCTCAGTCCAAGTCCTTGTCCTTGACCCTCTGGAGTTGCTGATGGGCTGCTCGTCGCCTCCTCACGGTGTCCTTGCGGTCGTGGGAGGACCAGGCTGGATTTCGACGACTGCGTGTCGAATCGAGCTCTGGGTTTGGTTTCGCACAGGCACTGTTTTTTACTTTAAACGGCACTGTGTACCCAGGTTAATTTCGTGACGTCTGCGTGTCAGAAATTTTCGTAACTCTGGGGTTTTTTCGCGCGCGTGCTGACGTTGCTACTTGTGCAGCACCGCGTAGCCAGGCCAGTAATCGCGACGACTGCGTGTCGGGATTTTTTGTTACTTTTGGCTCTGGGTGTTCACTCACACATGCACGGTTTATCACTTGGAACGGCGCTGTGTGGCCAGGTTAATTTCGTGACGTCTGCGCGACAGAAATTTCTCTAAACCTGGGCTTCGACACGCGTCCTGTCGCTGCTTTGTACACAGCGAGGCGTGACCAGGCCAAAATAATCGCGACGTCTGCGTGTCGGGATTTTTTCTTTTGCTTTTGGGTCTGGGTTTTTATTCACACACGCGCGGTTTATTACTTGAAACGGCGCTGTGTGGCCAGGTTAATTTCGTGACGTCTGCGCGACAGAAATTTCTTGAAACCTGGGCTTTGGCACGCGTCCTGTCGCTGCTATGTATACAGCGAGGCGTGACCAGGCCAAAATAATCGCGACGTCTGCGTGTCGGGATTTTTTCTTTCGCTTTTGGGTCTGGGTTTTTTATTCACACACGCGCGGTTTATTACTTAAAACGGCGCTGTGTGGCCAGGTAAATTTCGTGACGTCTGTGCGTCAGAAATTTCTTTAACCCTGGGCTTTTGCACGCGAGCTGTCACTTTTTTGTGAACAGAACTGCGTGACCAGGCCAAAGTAATCGCGTCGAATGTGTGACGGGATTATTGTTAATTATTTTGGCACTGGGTTTTATCGCACGCGTGCTGTCGTTGCCTTGTGCACAGCAACGCGTGACCAGGCCAAAATAATCGCGACAACGGCGTGTCGGAATTATTGTTAATTATTTGGCGCTGGGTTTTAACGCACGCGTGCTGTCGTTGCCTTGTGCACAGCAACGCGTGACCAGGCCAAAATGATCGCGACGTCTGCGTGTCGGGATTATCGTTAATTATTTGGCGCTGGGTTTTAACGCACGCGTGCTGTCGTTCCTTGTGCACAGCAACGCGTGACCAGGTCAAAATAATCGCGACGTCTGCGTGTCGGGATTATCGTTAATTATTTGACACTGGGTTTTATCCTCGTTTTTAATTCGTCACCGCACTGAATTTATTTCGGCAGATCCCACCGCTGCCACCAATGTTATGTCCCCGAAATTAACACGCGTCTCAGAAAGGGATGCGGGTTGGAGGGGATATATGTTTTTGTAGGGATCGTTTACCGAATTAAGAGTTTGACTCAATAAATTAGCAATGGGTTTTGAATTTATTTTACGATGGTGAGAATGAACTGTTCTTTTGATTGTACAAGCTCGTGATATCGCTTTACAGGTGTAGCGATGTCACGTTAATAATAAACGTTATCTTAGGGAATCGTATTCGCCCGTCGCGTGGCGCGAGTTATCTACTTGTCGGCGCGCGTCGGGTTATCTCCTCACGTCGTGTCGCGAGTCGTGATACATGTAAGAAATACAAGTCCAGCGGATCGCGTCGCGAGAGTCTTTTGGAGGAGATCTTTTCGATTTGGTGTTTCAGTTCAGACTGACAATCGATGCTTCGGATCGATCGTCGCGATCGTCGTTCAACGGTCGCGTGATTTTGTGTCAGCAATTTTGACGGTCACTCGCGGCGCGTGTGCACTCGAAAATGCATTTTTGATGGTCACTCGCGGCCCGTGTGCACTCGAAATTGCGTGGTTAGATCGGTGCAATGACCTTCGGGTCATTGCGCGATTTAACGTCAGCTTTCTGTCGAAAGAAAGTGTCGAAATGATTTTGCGCGGAATTCCGAAGTGTTGAAATAAGTTCACGAGGAATTCCGTTCGAAATAATATTTCAAAATAATATTTCCCAATAATATTTCCCAATAATATTTCCCAAGTAATGTATGATTAATTATGACAACAGGTTATAATTAATTTAGTTTAACAATTTTGAATTTTTCGGGGCACAACAGTGAGTTCGTCGAAGTTTCCGTTCAAAACACCAATGAGTCGCTATTGCAGCCAAACTTCCGTGACTTTCTTGCTCGAAACGGTTGAAATGCGTTCATTCCGTGCAAATGAAGGAATTTCATGCATTTCGACCGATCGCGAACGGTTCGGTCGTTCGCAACATCGATTTCGACGAAATTCGTCGAATCTTCGTTCCCAGCTACAATAATGGTTGTTTCTGGTTGGAAACGTGTGAAAAACCTTAGTTTCATCCAACTATGTGTGATTCTTGCAAAATCGAGCATTTCGAACTAACCGTTCGCCCGTAACGTCGATTTCGACAAGATTCGAGGGTATCGTGAGTTCGTCGAAGTTTCCGTTCAGAACACCAATGATTCGCTATTGCAGCTAAACTTCCGTGACTTTCTTGCTCGAAACGGTTGAAATGCGTTCTTTCCGTGCAAATGGAGGAATTTCATGCATTTCGACCGATCGCGAACGGTTTGGTCGTTCGCAACATCGATTTTGACCAAATTCGTCGAATCTTCGTTCCCAGCTACAAAAATGGTTGTTTCTGGTTGGAAACGTGTGAAAAACCTTAGTTTCATCGAACTATGTGTGATTCTTGCAAAATCGAGCATTTCGAACTAACCGTTCGCCCGTAACGTCGATTTCGACAAGATTCGAGGGTATTGTGAGTTCGTCGAAGTTTCCGTTCAAAACACCAATAAGTCGCTATTGCAGCCAAACTTTCATGACTTTCTTGCTCAAAACGGTTGAAATGCGTTCATTCTGTGCAAATGAAGGAATTTCATGCATTTCGACCGATCGCGAACGGTTTGGTCGTTCGGAACATCGATTTCGACCGAATTCGTCGAATCTTCGTTCCCAGCTACAAAAATGGTTGTTTCTGGTTGGAAACGTGTGAAAAACCTTAGTTTCATCGAACTATGTGTGATTCTTGCAAAATCGAGCATTTCGAACTAACCGTTCGCCCGTAACGTCGATTTCGACAAGATTCGAGGGTATCGTGAGTTCGTCGAAGTTTCCGTTCAAAACACCAATGATTCGCTATTGCAGCCAAACTTCCGTGACTTTCTTGCTCGAAACGGTTGAAATGCGTTCATTCCGTGCAAATGAAGAAATTTCATGCATTTCGACCGATCGCGACCGTTTTGATCGTTCGGAACATCGATTTCGACCAAATTCGTCGAATCTTCGTTCCCAGCTACAAAAATGGTTGTTTCTGGTTGGAAACGTGTGAAAAACCTTAGTTTCATCCAACTATGTGTGATTCTTGCAAAATCGAGCATTTCGAACTAACCGTTCGCCCGTAACGTCGATTTCGACAAGATTCGGGGGTATCGTGAGTTCGTCGAAGTTTCCGTTCAAAACACCAATGATTCGCTATTGCAGCTAAACTTCCGTGACTTCCTTGCTCGAAACGGTTGAAATGCGTTCTTTCCGTGCAAATGGAGGAATTTCATGCATTTCGACCGATCGCGAACGGTTTGGTCGTTCGCAACATCGATTTCGACCAAATTCGTCGAATCTTCGTTCCCAGCTACAAAAATGGTTGTTCCTGGTTGGAAACGTGTAAAAAACCTTAGTTTGATCGAACTATGTGTGATTCTTGCAAAATCGAGCATTTCGAACTAACCGTTCGCCCGTAACGTCGATTTCGACAAGATTCGAGGGTATCGTGAGTTCGCCGAAGTTTCCGTTCAGAACACCAATGATTCGCTATTGCAGCTAAACTTCCGTGACTTTCTTGCTCGAAACGGTTGAAATGCGTTCTTTCCGTGCAAATGGAGGAATTTCATGCATTTCGACCGATCGCGAACGGTTTGGTCGTTCGCAACATCGATTTCGACCAAATTCGTCGAATCTTCGTTCCCAGCTACAAAAATGGTTGTTTCTGGTTGGAAACGTGTGAAAAACCTTAGTTTCATCGAACTATGTGTGATTCTTGCAAAATCGAGCATTTCGAACTAACCGTTCGCCCGTAACGTCGATTTCGACAAGATTCGAGGGTATTGTGAGTTCGTCGAAGTTTCCGTTCAAAACACCAATGAGTCGCTATTGCAGCCAAACTTTCATGACTTTCTTGCTCGAAACGGTTGAAATGCGTTCATTCTGTGCAAATGAAGAATTTCATGCATTTCGACCGATCGCGAACGGTTCGGTCGTTCGGAACATCGATTTCGACCGAATTCGTCGAATCTTCGTTCCCAGCTACAAAAATGGTTGTTTCTGGTTGGAAACGTGTGGAAAACCTTAGTTTCATCCAACTATGTGTGATTCTTGCAAAATCGAGCATTTCGAACTAACCGTTCGCCCGTAACGTCGATTTCGACAAGATTCGAGGGTATTGTGAGTTCGTCGAAGTTTCCGTTCAAAACACCAATGAGTCGCTATTGCAGCCAAACTTTCATGACTTTCTCGCTCGAAACGGTTGAAATGCGTTCATTCTGTGCAAATGAAGAAATTTCATGCATTTCGACCGATCGCGAACGGTTCGGTCGTTCGCAACATCGATTTCGACCAAATTCGTCGAATCTTCGTTCCCAGCTACAAAAATGGTTGTTTCTGGTTGGAAACGTGTGAAAAACTTTAGTTTCATCGAACTATGTGTGATTCTTGCAAAATCGAGCATTTCGAACTAACCGTTCGCCCGTAACGTCGGTTTCGACAAGATTCGAGGGTATCGTGAGTTCGTCGAAGTTTCCGTTCAAAACACCAATGATTCGCTATTGCAGCCAAACTTCCGTGACTTTCTTGCTCGAAACGGTTGAAATGCGTTCATTCCGTGCAAATGAAGGAATTTCATGCATTTCGACCGATCGCGACCGTTTTGATCGTTCGCAACATCGATTTCGACCAAATTCGTCGAATCTTCGTTCCCAGCTACAATAATGGTTGTTTCTGGTTGAAAACGTGTGAAAAACCTTAGTTTCATCCAACTATGTGTGATTCTTGCAAAATCGAGGATTTCGAACTAACCGTTCGCCCGTAACGTCGATTTCGACAAGATTCGAGGGTATCGTGAGTTCGTCGAAGTTTCCGTTCAAAACACCAATGATTCGCTATTGCAGCTAAACTTCCGTGACTTTCTTGCTCGAAACGGTTGAAATGCGTTCTTTCCGTGCAAATGGAGGAATTTCATGCATTTCGACCGATCGCGAACGGTTTGGTCGTTCGCAACATCGATTTCGACCAAATTCGTCGAATCTTCGTTCCCAGCTACAAAAATGGTTGTTCCTGGTTGGAAACGTGTAAAAAACCTTAGTTTGATCGAACTATGTGTGATTTTTGCAAAATCGAGCATTTCGAACTAACCGTTCGCCCGTAACGTCGATTTCGACAAGATTCGAGGGTATCGTGAGTTCGTCGAACTTTCCGTTCAGAACACCAATGATTCGCTATTGCAGCTAAACTTCCGTGACTTTCTTGCTCGAAACGGTTGAAATGCGTTCTTTCCGTGCAAATGGAGGAATTTCATGCATTTCGACCGATCGCGAACGGTTTGGTCGTTCGCAACATCGATTTCGACCAAATTCGTCGAATCTTCGTTCCCAGCTACAAAAATGGTTGTTTCTGGTTGGAAACGTGTGAAAAACCTTAGTTTCATCGAACTATGTGTGATTCTTGCAAAATCGAGCATTTCGAACTAACCGTTCGCCCGTAACGTCGATTTCGACAAGATTCGAGGGTATTGTGAGTTCGTCGAAGTTTCCGTTCAAAACACCAATGAGTCGCTATTGCAGCCAAACTTTCATGACTTTCTTGCTCGAAACGGTTGAAATGCGTTCATTCTGTGCAAATGAAGAATTTCATGCATTTCGACCGATCGCGAACGGTTCGGTCGTTCGGAACATCGATTTCGACCGAATTCGTCGAATCTTCGTTCCCAGCTACAAAAGTGGTTGTTTCTGGTTGGAAACGTGTGGAAAACCTTAGTTTCATCCAACTATGTGTGATTCTTGCAAAATCGAGCATTTCGAACTAACCGTTCGCCCGTAACGTCGATTTCGACAAGATTCGAGGGTATTGTGAGTTCGTCGAAGTTTCCGTTCAAAACACCAATGAGTCGCTATTGCAGCCAAACTTTCATGACTTTCTTGCTCGAAACGGTTGAAATGCGTTCATTCTGTGCAAATGAAGAATTTCATGCATTTCGACCGATCGCGAACGGTTCGGTCGTTCGGAACATCGATTTCGACCGAATTCGTCGAATCTTCGTTCCCAGCTACAAAAATGGTTGATTCTGGTTGGAAACGTGTGGAAAACCTTAGTTTCATCCAACTATGTGTGATTCTTGCAAAATCGAGCATTTCGAACTAACCGTTCGCCCGTAACGTCGATTTCGACAAGATTCGAGGGTATTGTGAGTTCGTCGAAGTTTCCGTTCAAAACACCAATGAGTCGCTATTGCAGCCAAACTTTCATGACTTTCTTGCTCGAAACGGTTGAAATGCGTTCATTCTGTGCAAATGAAGAATTTCATGCATTTCGACCGATCGCGAACGGTTCGGTCGTTCGGAACATCGATTTCGACCGAATTCGTCGAATCTTCGTTCCCAGCTACAAAAATGGTTGTTTCTGGTTGGAAACGTGTGGAAAACCTTAGTTTCATCGAACTATGTGTGATTCTTGCAAAATCGAGCATTTCGAACTAACCGTTCGCCCGTAACGTCGATTTCGACAAGATTCGAGGGTATCGTGAGTTCGTCGAAGTTTCCGTTCAAAACACCAATGATTCGCTATTGCAGCCAAACTTCCGTGACTTTCTTGCTCGGAACAGTTGAAATGCGTTCATTCCGTGCAAATGAAGGAATTTCATGCATTTCGACCGATCGCGAACAGTTCGGTCGTTCGGAACATCGATTTCGACCAAATTCGTCGAATCTTCGTTCCCAGCTACAAAAATGGTTGTTTCTGGTTGGAAACGTGTGGAAAACCTTAGTTTCATCCAACTATGTGTGATTCTTGCAAAATCGAGCATTTCGAACTAACCGTTCGCCCGTAACGTCGATTTCGACAAAATTCGAGGGTATCGTGAGTTCGTCGAAGTTTCCGTTCAAAACACCAATGATTCGCTATTGCAGCTAAACTTCCGTGACTTTCTTGCTCGAAACGGTTGAAATGCGTTCATTCTGTGCAAATGAAGAATTTCATGCATTTCGACCGATCGCGAACGGTTCGGTCGTTCGCAACATCGATTTCGACCAAATTCGTCGAATCTTCGTTCCCAGCTACAAAAATGGTTGTTTCTGGTTGGAAACGTGTGAAAAACCTTAGTTTCATCGAACTATGTGTGATTCTTGCAAAATCGAGCATTTCGAACTAACCGTTCGCCCGTAACGTCGATTTCGACAAGATTCGAGGGTATCGTGAGTTCGTCGAAGTTTCCGTTCAAAACACCAATGATTCGCTATTGCAGCCAAACTTTTGTGACTTTCTTGCTCGAAACGGTTGAAATGCGTTTATTCCGTGCAAATGAAGAAATTTCATGCATTTCGACCGATCGCGAACGGTTCGGTCGTTCGCAACATCGATTTCGACGAAATTCGTCGAATCTTCGTTCCCAGCTACAAAAATGGTTGTTTCTGGTTGGAAACGTGTGAAAAACTTTAGTTTCATCGAACTATGTGTGATTCTTGCAAAATCGAGCATTTCGAACTAACCGTTCGCCCGTAACGTCGATTTCGACAAGATTCGAGGGTATCGTGAGTTCGTCGAAGTTTCCGTTCAAAACACCAATGATTCGCTATTGCAGCCAAACTTCCGTGACTTTCTTGCTCGGAACAGTTGAAATGCGTTCATTCCGTGCAAATGAAGGAATTTCATGCATTTCGACCGATCGCGAACGGTTCGGTCGTTCGGAACATCGATTTCGACCAAATTCGTCGAATCTTCGTTCCCAGCTACAAAAATGGTTGTTTCTGGTTGGAAACGTGTGGAAAACCTTAGTTTCATCCAACTATGTGTGATTCTTGCAAAATCGAGCATTTCGAACTAACCGTTCGCCCGTAACGTCGATTTCGACAAGATTCGAGGGTATCGTGAGTTCGTCGAAGTTTCCGTTCAAAACACCAATGATTCGCTATTGCAGCTAAACTTCCGTGACTTTCTTGCTCGAAACGGTTGAAATGCGTTCTTTCCGTGCAAATGGAGGAATTTCATGCATTTCGACCGATCGCGAACGGTTTGGTCGTTCGCAACATCGATTTCGACCAAATTCGTCGAATCTTCGTTCCCAGCTACAAAAATGGTTGTTTCTGGTTGGAAACGTGTGAAAAACCTTAGTTTGATCGAACTATGTGTGATTCTTGCAAAATCGAGCATTTCGAACTAACCGTTCGCCCGTAACGTCGATTTCGACAAGATTCGAGGGTATCGTGAGTTCGTCGAAGTTTTCGTTCAAGACACCAATGATTCGCTATTGCAGCCAAACTTCCGTGACTTTCTTGCTCGAAACGGTTGAAGTG
Organism: Diplazon laetatorius; assembly: GCA_963662125.1. Classification (NCBI taxonomy): domain Eukaryota; kingdom Metazoa; phylum Arthropoda; class Insecta; order Hymenoptera; family Ichneumonidae; genus Diplazon; species Diplazon laetatorius. The sequence continues at coordinate 19,298,254 of OY759156.1, read as the reverse complement.
CGTTCATTCCGTGTAAATGAAGGAATTTCATGCATTTCGACCGATCGCAAACGGTTCGGTCGTTCGGAACATCGATTTCGACCGAATTCGTCGAATCTTCGTTCCCAGCTACAAAAATGGTTGTTTCTGGTTGGAAACGTGTGAAAAACCTTAGTTTCATCGAACTATGTGTGATTCTTGCAAAATCGAGCATTTCGAACTAACCGTTCGCCCGTATCGTCGATTTCGACAAGATTCGAGGGTATCGTGAGTTCGTCGAAGTTTCCGTTCAAAACACCAATGAGTCGCTATTGCAGCCAAACTTCCGTGACTTTCTTGGTCGAAACGGTTGAAATGCGTTCATTCCGTGCAAATGAAGGAATTTCATGCATTTCGACCGATCGCGAACGGTTCGGTCGTTCGCAACATCGATTTCGACCAAATTCGTCGAATCTTCGTTCCCAGCTACAAAAATGGTTGTTTCTGGTTGGAAACGTGTGAAAAACTTTAGTTTCATCGAACTATGGGTGATTCTTGCAAAATCGAGCATTTCGAACTAACCGTTCGCCCGTAACGTCGATTTCGACAAGATTCGAGGGTATCGTGAGTTCGTCGAAGTTTCCGTTCAAAACACCAATGATTCGCTATTGGAGCTAAACTTCCGTGACTTTCTTGCTCGAAACGGTTGAAATGCGTTCTTTCCGTGCAAATGGAGGAATTTCATCCATTTCGACCGATCGCGAACGGTTTGGTCGTTCGCAACATCGATTTCGACCAAATTCGTCGAATCTTCGTTCCCAGCTACAAAAATGGTTGTTCCTGGTTGGAAACGTGTAAAAAACCTTAGTTTGATCGAACTATGTGTGATTCTTGCAAAATCGAGCATTTCGAACTAACCGTTCGCCCGTAACGTCGATTTCGACAAGATTCGAGGGTATCGTGAGTTCGTCGAACTTTCCGTTCAGAACACCAATGATTCGCTATTGCAGCTAAACTTCCGTGACTTTCTTGCTCGAAACGGTTGAAATGCGTTCTTTCCGTGCAAATGGAGGAATTTCATGCATTTCGACCGATCGCGAACGGTTTGGTCGTTCGCAACATCGATTTCGACCAAATTCGTCGAATCTTCGTTCCCAGCTACAAAAATGGTTGTTTCTGGTTGGAAACGTGTGAAAAACCTTAGTTTCATCGAACTATGTGTGATTCTTGCAAAATCGAGCATTTCGAACTAACCGTTCGCCCGTAACGTCGATTTCGACAAGATTCGAGGGTATTGTGAGTTCGTCGAAGTTTCCGTTCAAAACACCAATGAGTCGCTATTGCAGCCAAACTTTCATGACTTTCTTGCTCGAAACGGTTGAAATGCGTTCATTCTGTGCAAATGAAGAATTTCATGCATTTCGACCGATCGCGAACGGTTCGGTCGTTCGGAACATCGATTTCGACCGAATTCGTCGAATCTTCGTTCCCAGCTACAAAAATGGTTGTTTCTGGTTGGAAACGTGTGGAAAACCTTAGTTTCATCCAACTATGTGTGATTCTTGCAAAATCGAGCATTTCGAACTAACCGTTCGCCCGTAACGTCGATTTCGACAAGATTCGAGGGTATTGTGAGTTCGTCGAAGTTTCCGTTCAAAACACCAATGAGTCGCTATTGCAGCCAAACTTTCATGACTTTCTTGCTCGAAACGGTTGAAATGCGTTCATTCTGTGCAAATGAAGAATTTCATGCATTTCGACCGATCGCGAACGGTTCGGTCGTTCGGAACATCGATTTCGACCGAATTCGTCGAATCTTCGTTCCCAGCTACAAAAATGGTTGTTTCTGGTTGGAAACGTGTGGAAAACCTTAGTTTCATCCAACTATATGTGATTCTTGCAAAATCGAGCATTTCGAACTAACCGTTCGCCCGTAACGTCGATTTCGACAAGATTCGAGGGTATCGTGAGTTCGTCGAAGTTTCCGTTCAAAACACCAATGATTCGCTATTGCAGCCAAACTTTTGTGACTTTCTTGCTCGAAACGGTTGAAATGCGTTTATTCCGTGCAAATGAAGAAATTTCATGCATTTCGACCGATCGCGAACGGTTCGGTCGTTCGCAACATCGATTTCGACCAAATTCGTCGAATCTTCGTTCCCAGCTACAAAAATGGTTGTTTCTGGTTGGAAACGTGTGAAAAACCTTAGTTTCATCGAACTATGTGTGATTCTTGCAAAATCGAGCATTTCGAACTAACCGTTCGCCCGTCACGTCGATTTCGACAAGATTCGGGGGTATTGTGAGTTCGTCGAAGTTTCCGTTCAAAACACCAATGAGTCGCTATTGCAGCAAAACTTTCATGACTTTCTCGCTCGAAACGGTTGAAATGCGTTCATTCTGTGCAAATGAAGGAATTTCATGCATTTCGACCGATCGCGAACGGTTTGGTCGTTCGGAACATCGATTTCGACCGAATTCGTCGAATCTTCGTTCCCAGCTACAAAAATGGTTGTTTCTGGTTGGAAACGTGTGAAAAACTTTAGTTTCATCGAACTATGTGTGATTCTTGCAAAATCAAGCATTTCGAACTAACCGTTCGCCGGTAACGTCGATTTCGACAAGATTCGAGGGTATCGTGAGTTCGTCGAAGTTTCCGTTCAAAACACCAATGATTCGCTATTGCAGCCAAACTTCCGTGACTTTCTTGCTCGAAACGGTTGAAATGCGTTCTTTCCGTGCAAATGGAGGAATTTCATGCATTTCGACCGATCGCGAACGGTTTGGTCGTTCGCAACATCGATTTCGACCAAATTCGTCGAATCTTCGTTCCCAGCTACAAAAATGGTTGTTCCTGGTTGGAAACGTGTAAAAAACCTTAGTTTGATCGAACTATGTGTGATTCTTGCAAAATCGAGCATTTCGAACTAACCGTTCGCCCGTAACGTCGATTTCAACAAGATTCGAGGGTATTGTGAGTTCGTCGAAGTTTCCGTTCAAAACACCAATGAGTCGCTATTGCAGCCAAACTTTCATGACTTTCTTGCTCGAAACGGTTGAAATGCGTTCATTCTGTGCAAATGAAGAATTTCATGCATTTCGACCGATCGCGAACGGTTCGGTCGTTCGGAACATCGATTTCGACCGAATTCGTCGAATCTTCGTTCCCAGCTACAAAAATGGTTGTTTCTGGTTGGAAACGTGTGGAAAACCTTAGTTTCATCCAACTATGTGTGATTCTTGCAAAATCGAGCATTTCGAACTAACCGTTCGCCCGTAACGTCGATTTCGACAAGATTCGAGGGTATTGTGAGTTCGTCGAAGTTTCCGTTCAAAACACCAATGAGTCGCTATTGCAGCCAAACTTCCGTGACTTTCTTGCTCGAAACGGTTGAAATGCGTTCATTCCGTGCAAATGAGGGAATTTCATGCATTTCGACCGATCGCGAACGGTTCGGTCGTTCGCAACATCGATTTCGACCAAATTCGTCGAATCTTCGTTCCCAGCTACAAAAATGGTTGTTTCTGGTTGGAAACGTGTGAAAAACCTTAGTTTCATCGAACTATGTGTGATTCTTGCAAAATCGAGCATTTCGAACTAACCGTTCGCCCGTAACGTCGATTTCGACAAGATTCGGGGGTATTGTGAGTTCGTCGAAGTTTCCGTTCAAAACACCAATGAGTCGCTATTGCAGCCAAACTTTCATGACTTTCTCGCTCGAAACGGTTGAAATGCGTTCATTCTGTGCAAATGAAGGAATTTCATGCATTTCGACCGATCGCGAACGGTTTGGTCGTTCGGAACATCGATTTCGACCGAATTCGTCGAATCTTCGTTCCCAGCTACAAAAATGGTTGTTTCTGGTTGGAAACGTGTGAAAAACTTTAGTTTCATCGAACTATGTGTGATTCTTGCAAAATCGAGCATTTCGAACTAACCGTTCGCCCGTAACGTCGATTTCGACAAGATTCGAGGGTATCGTGAGTTCGTCGAAGTTTCCGTTCAAAACACCAATGATTCGCTATTGCAGCCAAACTTCCGTGACTTTCTTGCTCGAAACGGTTGAAATGCGTTCATTCCGTGCAAATGAAGGAATTTCATGCATTTCGACCGATCGCGACCGTTTTGATCGTTCGCAACATCGATTTCGACCAAATTCGTCGAATCTTCGTTCCCAGCTACAATAATGGTTGTTTCTGGTTGCAAACGTGTGAAAAACCTTAGTTTCATCCAACTATGTGTGATTCTTGCAAAATCGAGGATTTCGAACTAACCGTTCGCCCGTAACGTCGATTTCGACAAGATTCGAGGGTATCGTGAGTTCGTCGAAGTTTCCGTTCAAAACACCAATGATTCGCTATTGCAGCTATACTTCCGTGACTTTCTTGCTCGAAACGGTTGAAATGCGTTCTTTCCGTGCAAATAGAGGAATTTCATGCATTTCGACCAATCGCGAACGGTTTGGTCGTTCGCAACATCGATTTCGACCAAATTCGTCGAATCTTCGTTCCCAGCTACAAAAATAGTTGTTTCTGGTTGGAAACGTGTAAAAAACCTTCGTTTGATCGAACTATGTGTGATTCTTGCAAAATCGAGCATTTCGAACTAACCGTTCGCCCGTAACGTCGATTTCGACAAGATTCGAGGGTATCGTGAGTTCGTCGAACTTTCCGTTCAGAACACCAATGATTCGCTATTGCAGCTAAACTTCCGTGACTTTCTTGCTCGAAACGGTTGAAATGCGTTCTTTCCGTGCAAATGGAGGAATTTCATGCATTTCGACCGATCGCGAACGGTTTGGTCGTTCGCAACATCGATTTCGACCAAATTCGTCGAATCTTCGTTCCCAGCTACAAAAATGGTTGTTTCTGGTTGGAAACGTGTGAAAAACCTTAGTTTCATCGAACTATGTGTGATTCTTGCAAAATCGAGCATTTCGAACTAACCGTTCGCCCGTAACGTCGATTTCGACAAGATTCGAGGGTATTGTGAGTTCGTCGAAGTTTCCGTTCAAAACACCAATGATTCGCTATTGCAGCCAAACTTCCGTGACTTTCTTGCTCGAAACGGTTGAAATGCGTTCATTCTGTGCAAATGAAGAATTTCATGCATTTCGACCGATCGCGAACGGTTCGGTCGTTCGGAACATCGATTTCGACCGAATTCGTCGAATCTTCGTTCCCAGCTACAAAAATGGTTGTTTCTGGTTGGAAACGTGTGGAAAACCTTAGTTTCATCCAACTATGTGTGATTCTTGCAAAATCGAGCATTTCGAACTAACCGTTCGCCCGTAACGTCGATTTCGACAAGATTCGAGGGTATCGTGAGTTCGTCGAAGTTTCCGTTCAAAACACCAATGATTCGCTATTGCAGCCAAACTTTTGTGACTTTCTTGCTCGAAACGGTTGAAATGCGTTCATTCCGTGCAAATGAAGAAATTTCATGCAATTCGACCGATCGCGAACGGTTCGGTCGTTCGCAACATCGATTTCGACCAAATTCGTCGAATCTTCGTTCCCAGCTACAAAAATGGTTGTTTCTGGTTGGAAACGTGTGAAAAACCTTAGTTTCATCGAACTATGTGTGATTCTTGCAAAATCGAGCATTTCGAACTAACCGTTCGCCCGTAACGTCGATTTCGACAAGATTCGGGGGTATTGTGAGTTCGTCGAAGTTTCCGTTCAAAACACCAATGAGTCGCTATTGCAGCCAAACTTTTATGACTTTCTTGCTCGAAACGGTTGAAATGCGTTCATTCTGTGCAAATGAAGGAATTTCATGCATTTCGACCGATCGCGAACGGTTTGGTCGTTCGGAACATCGATTTCGACCGAATTCGTCGAATCTTCGTTCCCAGCTACAAAAATGGTTGTTTCTGGTTGGAAACGTGTGAAAAACCTTAGTTTCATCGAACTATGTGTGATTCTTGCAAGGTCGAGCATTTCGAACTAACCGTTCGCCCGTAACGTCGATTTCGACAAGATTCGAGGGTATCGTGAGTTCGTCGAAGTTTCCGTTCACAACACCAATGAGTCGCTATTGCAGCCAAACTTCCGTGACTTTCTTCCTCGAAACGGTTGAAATGCGTTCATTCCGAGCAAATGAAGGAATTTCATGCATTTCGACCGATCGCGAACTGTTCGGTCGTTCGCAACATCGATTTCGACCAAATTCGTCAAATCTTCGTTCCCAGCTACAAAAATGGTTGTTTCTGGTTGGAAACGTGTGAAAAACTTTAGTTTCATCGAACTCTGTGTGATTCTTGCAAAATCAAGCATTTCGAACTAACCGTTCGCCCGTAACGTCGATTTCGACAAGATTCGAGGGTATCGTGAGTTCGTCGAAGTTTCCGTTCAAAACACCAATGATTCGCTATTGCAGCCAAACTTCCGTGACTTTCTTGCTCGAAACGGTTGAAATGCGTTCATTCCGTGCAAATGAAGGAATTTCATGCATTTCGACCGATCGCGAACGGTTCGGTCGTTCGGAACATCGATTTCGACCAAATTCGTCGAATCTTCGTTCCCAGCTACAAAAATGGTTGTTTCTGGTTGGAAACGTGTGGAAAACCTTAGTTTCATCCAACTATGTGTGATTCTTGCAAAATCGAGTATTTCGAACTAACCGTTCGCCCGTAACGTCGATTTCGACAAGATTCGAGGGTATCGTGAGTTCGTCGAAGTTTCCGTTCAAAACACCAATGATTCGCTATTGCAGCCAAACTTCCGTGACTTTCTTGCTCGAAACGGTTGAAATGCGTTCATTTCGTGCAAATGAAGGATATTCATGCATTTCGACCGATCGCGACCGTTTTGATCGTTCGCAACATCGATTTCGACCAAATTCGTCGAATCTTCGTTCCCAGCTACAATAATGGTTGTTTCTGGTTGGAAACGTGTGAAAAACCTTAGTTTCATCCAACTATGTGTGATTCTTGCAAAATCGAGCATTTCGAACTAACCGTTCGCCCGTAACGTCGATTTCGACAAGATTCGAGGGTATCGTGAGTTCGTCGAAGTTTCCGTTCAAAACACCAATGACTCGCTATTGCAGCTAAACTTCCGTGACTTTCTTGCTCGAAACGGTTGAAATGCGTTCTTTCCGTGCAAATGGAGGAATTTCATGCATTTCGACCGATCGCGAACGGTTTGGTCGTTCGCAACATCGATTTCGACCAAATTCGTCGAATCTTCGTTCCCAGCTACAAAAATGGTTGTTTCTGGTTGGAAACGTGTGAAAAACCTTAGTTTGATCGAACTATGTGTGATTCTTGCAAAATCGAGCATTTCGAACTAACCGTTCGCCCGTAACGTCGATTTCGACAAGATTCGAGGGTATCGTGAGTTCGTCGAAGTTTCCGTTCAAAACACCAATGATTCGCTATTGCAGCCAAACTTCCGTGACTTTCTTGCTCGAAACGGTTGAAGTGCGTTCATTCCGTGCAAATAAAGGAATTTCATTCATTTCGACCGATCGCAAACGGTTCGGTCGTTCGGAACATCGATTTCGACCGAATTCGTCGAATCTTCGTTCCCAGCTACAAAAATGGTTGTTTCTGGTTGGAAACGTGTGAAAAACCTTAGTTTCATCGAACTATGTGTGATTCTTGCAAAATCGAGCATTTCGAACTAACCGTTCGCCCGTAACGTCGATTTCGACAAGATTCGAGGGTATCGTGAGTTCGTCGAAGTTTCCGTTCAAAACACCAATGAGTCGCTATTGCAGCCAAACTTCCGTGACTTTCTTGCTCGAAACGGTTGAAATGCGTTCTTTCCGTGCAAATGGAGGAATTTCATGCATTTCGACCGATCGCGAACGGTTTGGTCGTTCGCAACATCGATTTCGACCAAATTCGTCGAATCTTCGTTCCCAGCTACAAAAATGGTTGTTTCTGGTTGGAAACGTGTGAAAAACCTTAGTTTCATCGAACTACGTGTGATTCTTGCAAAATCGAGCATTTCGAACTAACCGTTCGCCCGTAACGTCGATTTCGACAAGATTCGAGGGTATTGTGAGTTCGTCGAAGTTTCCGTTCAAAACACCAATGATTCGCTATTGCAGCCAAACTTTTGTGACTTTCTTGCTCGAAACGGTTGAAATGCGTTCATTCCGTGCAAATGAAGGAATTTTATGCATTTCGACCGATCGCGAACGGTTCGGTCGTTCGCAACATCGATTTCGACCAAATTCGTCGAATCTTCGTTCCCAGCTACAATAATGGTTGTTTCTGGTTGGAAACGTGTGAAAAACCTTAGTTTCATCGAACTATGTGCGATTCTTGCAAAATCGAGCATTTCGAACTAACCGTTCGCCCGTAACGTCGATTTCGACAAGATTCGGGGGTATTGTGAGTTCGTCGAAGTTTCCGTTCAAAACACCAATGAGTCGCTATTGCAGCCAAACTTTCATGACTTTCTTGCTCGAAACGGTTGAAATGCGTTCATTTCGTGCAAATGAAGGAATTTCATGCATTTCGACCGATCGCGAACGGTTCGGTCGTTCGCAACATCGATTTCGACCAAATTCGTCGAATCTTCGTTCCCAGCTACAAAAATGGTTGTTTCTGGTTGGAAACGTGTGAAAAACTTTAGTTTCATCGAACTATGTGTGATTCTTGCAAAATCGAGCATTTCAAACTAACCGTTCGCCCGTAACGTCGATTTCGACAAGATTCGAGGGTATCGTGAGTTCGTCGAAGTTTCCGTTCAAAACACCAATGATTCGCTATTGCAGCCAAACTTCCGTGACGGTCTCGCTCGAAACGGTTGAAATACGTTCATTCCGTGCAAATGAAGGAATTTCATGCATTTCGACCGATCGCGAACGGTTTGATCGTTCGCGACATCGATTTCGACCAAATTCGTCGAATCTTCGTTCCCGGTTACAATAATGGTTGTTTCTGGTTGGAAACGTGTAAAAAACCTTAGTTTCATCCAACTATGTGTGATTTTTGCAAAATCGAGCATTTCGAACAAACCGTTCGCCCGTAACGTCGATTTCGACAAGATTTGAGGGTATCGTGAGTTCGTCGAAGTTTCCGTTCAAAACACCAATGTTTCGCTATTGCAGCCAAACTTCCGTGACTTTCTTGCTCGAAACGGTTGAAATGCGTTCATTCCGTGCAAATGAAGGAATTTCATCCATTTCGACCGATCGCAAACGGTTTGGTCGTTCGCAACATCGACTTCGATCAAATTCGTCGAATCTTCGTTCCCAGCTACAAAAATGGTTGTTTCTGGTTGGAAACGTGTGGAAAACCTTAGTTTCATCCAACTATGTGTGATTCTTGCAAAATCGAGTATTTCGAACTAACCGTTCGCCCGTAACGTCGATTTCGACAAGATTCGAGGGTATCGTGAGTTCGTCGAAGTTTCCGTTCAAAACACCAATGATTCGCTATTGCAGCCAAACTTCCGTGACTTTCTTGCTCGAAACGGTTGAAATGCGTTCATTTCGTGCAAATGAAGGATATTCATGCATTTCGACCGATCGCGACCGTTTTGATCGTTCGCAACATCGATTTCGACCAAATTCGTCGAATCTTCGTTCCCAGCTACAATAATGGTTGTTTCTGGTTGGAAACGTGTGAAAAACCTTAGTTTCATCCAACTATGTGTGATTCTTGCAAAATCGAGCATTTCGAACTAACCGTTCGCCCGTAACGTCGATTTCGACAAGATTCGAGGGTATCGTGAGTTCGTCGAAGTTTCCGTTCAAAACACCAATGACTCGCTATTGCAGCTAAACTTCCGTGACTTTCTTGCTCGAAACGGTTGAAATGCGTTCTTTCCGTGCAAATGGAGGAATTTCATGCATTTCGACCGATCGCGAACGGTTTGGTCGTTCGCAACATCGATTTCGACCAAATTCGTCGAATCTTCGTTCCCAGCTACAAAAATGGTTGTTTCTGGTTGGAAACGTGTGAAAAACCTTAGTTTGATCGAACTATGTGTGATTCTTGCAAAATCGAGCATTTCGAACTAACCGTTCGCCCGTAACGTCGATTTCGACAAGATTCGAGGGTATCGTGAGTTCGTCGAAGTTTCCGTTCAAAACACCAATGAGTCGCTATTGCAGCCAAACTTTCATGACTTTCTTGCTCGAAACGGTTGAAATGCGTTCATTCCGTGCAAATGAAGGAATTTCATGCATTTCGACCGATCGCAAACGGTTCGGTCGTTCGGAACATCGATTTCGACCGAATTCGTCGAATCTTCGTTCCCAGCTACAAAAATGGTTGTTTCTGGTTGGAAACGTGTGAAAAACCTTAGTTTCATCGAACTATGTGTGATTCTTGCAAAATCGAGCATTTCGAACTAACCGTTCGCCCGTAACGTCGATTTCGACAAGATTCGAGGGTATCGTGAGTTCGTCGAAGTTTCCGTTCAAAACACCAATGAGTCGCTATTGCAGCCAAACTTCCGTGACTTTCTTGCTCGAAACGGTTGAAATGCGTTCTTTCCGTGCAAATGGAGGAATTTCATGCATTTCGACCGATCGCGAACGGTTTGGTCGTTCGCAACATCGATTTCGACCAAATTCGTCGAATCTTCGTTCCCAGCTACAAAAATGGTTGTTTCTGGTTGGAAACGTGTGAAAAACCTTAGTTTCATCGAACTACGTGTGATTCTTGCAAAATCGAGCATTTCGAACTAACCGTTCGCCCGTAACGTCGATTTCGACAAGATTCGAGGGTATTGTGAGTTCGTCGAAGTTTCCGTTCAAAACACCAATGATTCGCTATTGCAGCCAAACTTTTGTGACTTTCTTGCTCGAAACGGTTGAAATGCGTTCATTCCGTGCAAATGAAGGAATTTTATGCATTTCGACCGATCGCGAACGGTTCGGTCGTTCGCAACATCGATTTCGACCAAATTCGTCGAATCTTCGTTCCCAGCTACAATAATGGTTGTTTCTGGTTGGAAACGTGTGAAAAACCTTAGTTTCATCGAACTATGTGCGATTCTTGCAAAATCGAGCATTTCGAACTAACCGTTCGCCCGTAACGTCGATTTCGACAAGATTCGGGGGTATTGTGAGTTCGTCGAAGTTTCCGTTCAAAACACCAATGAGTCGCTATTGCAGCCAAACTTTCATGACTTTCTTGCTCGAAACGGTTGAAATGCGTTCATTCCGTGCAAATGAAGGAATTTCATGCATTTCGACCGATCGCGAACGGTTCGGTCGTTCGCAACATCGATTTCGACCAAATTCGTCGAATCTTCGTTCCCAGCTACAAAAATGGTTGTTTCTGGTTGGAAACGTGTGAAAAACTTTAGTTTCATCGAACTATGTGTGATTCTTGCAAAATCGAGCATTTCAAACTAACCGTTCGCCCGTAACGTCGATTTCGACAAGATTCGAGGGTATCGTGAGTTCGTCGAAGTTTCCGTTCAAAACACCAATGATTCGCTATTGCAGCCAAACTTCCGTGACGGTCTCGCTCGAAACGGTTGAAATACGTTCATTCCGTGCAAATGAAGGAATTTCATGCATTTCGACCGATCGCGAACGGTTTGATCGTTCGCGACATCGATTTCGACCAAATTCGTCGAATCTTCGTTCCCGGTTACAATAATGGTTGTTTCTGGTTGGAAACGTGTAAAAAACCTTAGTTTCATCCAACTATGTGTGATTTTTGCAAAATCGAGCATTTCGAACAAACCGTTCGCCCGTAACGTCGATTTCGACAAGATTTGAGGGTATCGTGAGTTCGTCGAAGTTTCCGTTCAAAACACCAATGTTTCGCTATTGCAGCCAAACTTCCGTGACTTTCTTGCTCGAAACGGTTGAAATGCGTTCATTCCGTGCAAATGAAGGAATTTCATCCATTTCGACCGATCGCAAACGGTTTGGTCGTTCGCAACATCGACTTCGATCAAATTCGTCGAATCTTCGTTCCCAGCTACAAAAATGGTTGTTTATGGTTGGAAACGTGTGAAAAACCTTAGTTTAATCCAACTATGTGTGATTTTTGCAAAATCGAGCATCTCGAACGAACCGTCCGCCCGTAACGTCGATTTCGACAAGATTCGAGGGTATCGTAAGTTCGTCGAAGTTTCCGTTCAAAACATCAATGATTCGCTATTGCAGCCAAACTTCCGTGACTTTCTTGCTCGAAACGGTTGAAATGCGTTCACTCCGTGCAAATAAAGGAATTTCATGCATTTCGACCGATCGCAAACGGTTTGGTCGTTCGCAACATCGATTTCGACCAAATTCGTCGAATCTTAGTTCCCAGCTACAAAAATGGTTGTTTCTGGTTGGAAACGTGTGAAAAACCTTAGTTTCACCCAACTATGTGTGATTTTTGCAAAATCGAGCATTTAGAACAAACCGTTCGCCCGTAACGTCGATTTCGACAAGATTCGAGGGTATCGTGAGTTCGTCGCAGTTTCCGTTCAAAACACCAATGTTTCGCTATTGCAGCCAAACTTCCGTGACTTTCTTGTTCGAAACGGTTGAAGTGCGTTCATTCCGTGCAAATGGAGGAATTTCATGCATTTCGACCGATCGCGAACGGTTTGGTCGTTCGCAACATCGATTTCGACCAAATTCGTCGAATCTTCGTTCCCAGCTACAAAAATGGTTGTTTCTGGTTGGAAACGTGTGAAAAACCTTAGTTTCATCGAACTATGTGTGATTCTTGCAAAATCGAGCATTTCGAACTAACCGTTCGCCCGTAACGTCGATTTCGACAAGATTCGAGGGTATTGTGAGTTCGTCGAAGTTTCCGTTCAAAACACCAATGAGTCGCTATTGCAGCCAAACTTTCATGACTTTCTTGCTCGAAACGGTTGAAATGCGTTCATTCTGTGCAAATGAAGGAATTTCATGCATTTCGACCGATCGCGAACGGTTCGGTCGTTCGGAACATCGATTTCGACCGAATTCGTCGAATCTTCGTTCCCAGCTACAAAAATGGTTGTTTCTGGTTGGAAACGTGTGAAAAACCTTAGTTTCATCCAACTATGTGTGATTCTTGCAAAATCGAGCATTTCGAACTAACCGTTCGCCCGTAACGTCGATTTCGACAAGATTCGAGGGTATCGTGAGTTCGTCGAAGTTTCCGTTCAAAACACCAATGATTCGCTATTGCAGCCAAACTTTTGTGACTTTCTTGCTCGAAACGGTTGAAATGCGTTCATTCCGTGCAAATGAAGGAATTTCATGCATTTCGACCGATCGCGAACGGTTTGGTCGTTCGCAACATCGATTTCGACCAAATTCGTCGAATCTTCGTTCCCAGCTACAAAAATGGTTGTTTCTGGTTGGAAACGTGTGAAAAACCTTAGTTTGATCGAACTATGTGTGATTCTTGCAAAATCGAGCATTTCGAACTAACCGTTCGCCCGTAACGTCGATTTCGACAAGATTCGAGGGTATCGTGAGTTCGTCGAAGTTTCCGTTCAAAACACCAATGATTCGCTATTGCAGCCAAACTTCCGTGACTTTCTTGCTCGAAACGGTTGAAGTGCGTTCATTCCGTGCAAATAAAGGAATTTCATGCATTTCGACCGATCGCAAACGGTTCGGTCGTTCGGAACATCGATTTCGACCGAATTCGTCGAATCTTCGTTCCCAGCTACAAAAATGGTTGTTTCTGGTTGGAAACGTGTGAAAAACCTTAGTTTCATCGAACTATGTGTGATTCTTGCAAAATCGAGCATTTCGAACTAACCGTTCGCCCGTAACGTCGATTTCGACAAGATTCGAGGGTATCGTGAGTTCGTCGAAGTTTCCGTTCAAAACACCAATGAGTCGCTATTGCAGCCAAACTTCCGTGACTTTCTTGCTCGAAACGGTTGAAATGCGTTCTTTCCGTGCAAATGGAGGAATTTCATGCATTTCGACCGATCGCGAACGGTTTGGTCGTTCGCAACATCGATTTCGACCAAATTCGTCGAATCTTCGTTCCCAGCTACAAAAATGGTTGTTTCTGGTTGGAAACGTGTGAAAAACCTTAGTTTCATCGAACTACGTGTGATTCTTGCAAAATCGAGCATTTCGAACTAACCGTTCGCCCGTAACGTCGATTTCGACAAGATTCGAGGGTATTGTGAGTTCGTCGAAGTTTCCGTTCAAAACACCAATGATTCGCTATTGCAGCCAAACTTTTGTGACTTTCTTGCTCGAAACGGTTGAAATGCGTTCATTCCGTGCAAATGAAGGAATTTTATGCATTTCGACCGATCGCGAACGGTTCGGTCGTTCGCAACATCGATTTCGACCAAATTCGTCGAATCTTCGTTCCCAGCTACAATAATGGTTGTTTCTGGTTGGAAACGTGTGAAAAACCTTAGTTTCATCGAACTATGTGCGATTCTTGCAAAATCGAGCATTTCGAACTAACCGTTCGCCCGTAACGTCGATTTCGACAAGATTCGGGGGTATTGTGAGTTCGTCGAAGTTTCCGTTCAAAACACCAATGAGTCGCTATTGCAGCCAAACTTTCATGACTTTCTTGCTCGAAACGGTTGAAATGCGTTCATTCCGTGCAAATGAAGGAATTTCATGCATTTCGACCGATCGCGAACGGTTCGGTCGTTCGCAACATCGATTTCGACCAAATTCGTCGAATCTTCGTTCCCAGCTACAAAAATGGTTGTTTCTGGTTGGAAACGTGTGAAAAACTTTAGTTTCATCGAACTATGTGTGATTCTTGCAAAATCGAGCATTTCAAACTAACCGTTCGCCCGTAACGTCGATTTCGACAAGATTCGAGGGTATCGTGAGTTCGTCGAAGTTTCCGTTCAAAACACCAATGATTCGCTATTGCAGCCAAACTTCCGTGACGGTCTCGCTCGAAACGGTTGAAATACGTTCATTCCGTGCAAATGAAGGAATTTCATGCATTTCGACCGATCGCGAACGGTTTGATCGTTCGCGACATCGATTTCGACCAAATTCGTCGAATCTTCGTTCCCGGTTACAATAATGGTTGTTTCTGGTTGGAAACGTGTAAAAAACCTTAGTTTCATCCAACTATGTGTGATTTTTGCAAAATCGAGCATTTCGAACAAACCGTTCGCCCGTAACGTCGATTTCGACAAGATTTGAGGGTATCGTGAGTTCGTCGAAGTTTCCGTTCAAAACACCAATGTTTCGCTATTGCAGCCAAACTTCCGTGACTTTCTTGCTCGAAACGGTTGAAATGCGTTCATTCCGTGCAAATGAAGGAATTTCATCCATTTCGACCGATCGCAAACGGTTTGGTCGTTCGCAACATCGACTTCGATCAAATTCGTCGAATCTTCGTTCCCAGCTACAAAAATGGTTGTTTATGGTTGGAAACGTGTGAAAAACCTTAGTTTAATCCAACTATGTGTGATTTTTGCAAAATCGAGCATCTCGAACGAACCGTCCGCCCGTAACGTCGATTTCGACAAGATTCGAGGGTATCGTAAGTTCGTCGAAGTTTCCGTTCAAAACATCAATGATTCGCTATTGCAGCCAAACTTCCGTGACTTTCTTGCTCGAAACGGTTGAAATGCGTTCACTCCGTGCAAATAAAGGAATTTCATGCATTTCGACCGATCGCAAACGGTTTGGTCGTTCGCAACATCGATTTCGACCAAATTCGTCGAATCTTAGTTCCCAGCTACAAAAATGGTTGTTTCTGGTTGGAAACGTGTGAAAAACCTTAGTTTCACCCAACTATGTGTGATTTTTGCAAAATCGAGCATTTAGAACAAACCGTTCGCCCGTAACGTCGATTTCGACAAGATTCGAGGGTATCGTGAGTTCGTCGCAGTTTCCGTTCAAAACACCAATGTTTCGCTATTGCAGCCAAACTTCCGTGACTTTCTTGTTCGAAACGGTTGAAGTGCGTTCATTCCGTGCAAATGGAGGAATTTCATGCATTTCGACCGATCGCGAACGGTTTGGTCGTTCGCAACATCGATTTCGACCAAATTCGTCGAATCTTCGTTCCCAGCTACAAAAATGGTTGTTTCTGGTTGGAAACGTGTGAAAAACCTTAGTTTCATCGAACTATGTGTGATTCTTGCAAAATCGAGCATTTCGAACTAACCGTTCGCCCGTAACGTCGATTTCGACAAGATTCGAGGGTATTGTGAGTTCGTCGAAGTTTCCGTTCAAAACACCAATGAGTCGCTATTGCAGCCAAACTTTCATGACTTTCTTGCTCGAAACGGTTGAAATGCGTTCATTCTGTGCAAATGAAGGAATTTCATGCATTTCGACCGATCGCGAACGGTTCGGTCGTTCGGAACATCGATTTCGACCGAATTCGTCGAATCTTCGTTCCCAGCTACAAAAATGGTTGTTTCTGGTTGGAAACGTGTGAAAAACCTTAGTTTCATCCAACTATGTGTGATTCTTGCAAAATCGAGCATTTCGAACTAACCGTTCGCCCGTAACGTCGATTTCGACAAGATTCGAGGGTATCGTGAGTTCGTCGAAGTTTCCGTTCAAAACACCAATGATTCGCTATTGCAGCCAAACTTTTGTGACTTTCTTGCTCGAAACGGTTGAAATGCGTTCATTCCGTGCAAATGAAGGAATTTCATGCATTTCGACCGATCGCGAACGGTTCGGTCGTTCGCAACATCGATTTCGACCAAATTCGTCGAATCTTCGTTCCCAGCTACAAAAATGGTTGTTTCTGGTTGGAAACGTGTGAAAAACCTTAGTTTCATCGAACTTCGTGCGATTCTTGCAAAATCGAGCACTTCGAACTAACCGTTCGCCCGTAACGTCGATTTCGACAAGATTCGGGGGTATTGTGAGTTCGTCGAAGTTTCCGTTCAAAACACCAATGAGTCGCTATTGCAGCCAAACTTTCATGACTTTCTTGCTCGAAACGGTTGAAATGCGTTCATTCCGTGCAAATGAAGGAATTTCATGCATTTCGACCGATCGCGAACGGTTCGGTCGTTCGCAACATCGATTTCGACCAAATTCGTCGAATCTTCGTTCCCAGCTACAAAAATGGTTGTTTCTGGTTGGAAACGTGTGAAAAACTTTAGTTTCATCGAACTATGTGTGATTCTTGCAAAATCGAGCATTTCGAACTAACCGATCGCCCGTAACGTCGATTTCGACAAGATTCGAGGGTATTGTTATGTCCCCGAAATTAACACGCGTCTCAGAAAGGATGCGGGTTGGAGGGGATATATGTTTTTGTAGGGATCGTTTACCGAATTAAGAGTTTAACTCAATAAATTAACAATGGGTTTTGAATTTATTTTACGATGGTGAGAATGAACTGTTCTTTTGACTGTACAAGCTCGTGATATCGCTTTACAGGTGTAGCGATGTCACGTTAATAATAACTTTATCTTAGGGAATCGTATTCGCCCGTCGCGTGGTGCGAGTTATCTACTAGTCGGCGCGCGTCGGGTTATCTCCTCACGTCGTGTCGCGAGTCGTGATACATGTAAGAAATACAAGTCCAGCGGATCGCGTCGCGAGAGTCTTTTGGAGGAGATCTTTTCGATTTGGTGTTTCAGTTCAGACTGACAATCGATGCTTCGGATCGAACGTCGCGATCGTCGTTCAACGGTCGCGTGATTTTGTGTCAGCAATTTTGACGGTCACTCGCGGCGCGTGTGCACTTCAAAAATGCAATTTTGATGGTCACTCGCGGCCCGTGTGCACTCGAAATTGCGTGGTTAGATTGGTGCAATGACCTTCGGGTCATTGCGCGATTTAACGTCAGCTTTCTGTCGAAAGAAAGTGTCGAAATGATTTTGCGCGGAATTCCGAAGTGTTGAAATAAGTTCGCGCGGAATTCCGTTTCAAAATAATATTTCCCAATAATATTTCCCAATAATATTTCCCAAGTAAAGTATGATTAATTATGACGATAGGTTATAATTAATTTAGTTTAACAATTTTGAATTTTCGGGGCACAACATCCCTCCCCCCTGAAAAGTAAAAATTTACACAGTGAATTTTTACTACATGATTACATTGAAATTATTTCAAAATTGTAGGCCTTGGTTTCTTTGGCCGGACGCATCGGAAGTACTGGCCCAGCTGACCGCCGTTGCGGTAAATATGGTCACGTACGTCGATGGCGAGGGAATATCGTACGTGGTGATCGAACTTTTCGTCGATTTTTCTTTTAATATCTCGGATTTTTTCTCCGAGATTTCGTAGTTCGGAAGGGTTGCGGAATACGTTTTTCAAGGTGATTGGGTGTTCACTTTCACTAGCTGTAGGCACGGTCCTTTCGATGTCTGTTAGGGAGAGATTTCCAGGCGGTAGGTAGTCCTCGTTGACCGCCTGCGTGATTCGTCTTCCTGTCCGGACGCTGAAACCTGGGGCAGTTACTATGCATACCCCTACCAAAGCCAATACCCCTATACCCGATAGTGATTCGTGGTGATTGATTTCGTTGTCGCATTTAATGTCAATTGGTTCGATTTCGGGTGCTATATATAACCATTTACCGGGCTTTTCCATAGTTATTATCACTGTTTGCGTTAAGCTAATCGCCCGTTTTTCGCATTTTAACCCGCTATCGGTGTCGAGTTTCGCGTACGTACGCACTTCGCACGGTGCGTCGTCGGTTAACGGCAATGTCGGTTGTGAGCTGGGACAAACGTACAATGCATCTGTAATTTCACATTTCGCGATATCTGTCTTTGTCATGTGTATATAATTTCTATTTGCTTTGTCCACGACTACGAAATCTTCGGTTGTGTCGATGTACACGAACGTATTCTCGGTTGACCGAAATGGGAGGGGATAGGTTTTACTAACGTTGTATCGGCGTTGATTGAGGAGCGGGATGTCGATAACTACTACTACCGTGCCGTTGCGGTAGTAAGCCATGATGTCCGCATGGTACAAAAGATCGCTCATTTTTCCTCTTTCCAGTTTTGCGGGAAACGAGCAACCTACCGGTAGGTGGGGGAGCGCGTCGGTAAGATACCGTACGAGCTTCCTCGGTGGTAAAATCGCGACGTCGATTTTACCTTGCTCGATTCCTGTAATTAATCGGTTGAGCTCCTTGACGTCGTCGAGGAGAGATTCCACGAGCACGCTCAAGGTCATAAGATTTTCGTCGAGC
Source organism: Diplazon laetatorius (assembly GCA_963662125.1). Taxonomy (NCBI): domain Eukaryota; kingdom Metazoa; phylum Arthropoda; class Insecta; order Hymenoptera; family Ichneumonidae; genus Diplazon; species Diplazon laetatorius. The sequence goes on along the minus strand of OY759156.1, from coordinate 19,279,253 downwards.
CGCTGTCGTCTCGTAGCCCGACTCCATTCGTTGGAGATCCTCTTACTCATGAGAGTAACGAGATCTCTTAATTTGAATTCGTTTTGCTCGATGGTTCGTGCGGTGGAATTAAATATATCCATCGCACTTTCCACTACCTGTAATTGTTCATTAACAGCGAACTTGAGGGCTTGTTGATCGGCTCTGACTGCGATTATCTGGTTATTTATTACCGCAGCATCATTGGCATCCATGTTGCCAGTGATGACCTTGACCACGGTCCCAAGTCCATTGATCAACCCCCTGCGGTTTCGGACGGGTTGAGGTCCCAATAAATCACGGTATGTTTCGATGCCGTCCGTGATTTTTTGCATTATCGGTGTTAATGCGTCTTTTACCGTGGTGCAAAACTCATCAGTTTTTATCTCGTCTCGGCACGAGCCAAGCAAGGTGTCCACGTATCGCTGCATCGACTCGGCGCGGTGCGCGAGGGGGGCCACATTCAGGGAGACAGCTAGTCTCCACGTGGTTTCGGTTACGGTGAGGCTTCCGATTTCCTCGTAGAAGATGCCAGGGTTGCCGGTAAACTTGGTTTTCATGTAATTTGGCATCGCTGCTCCGCTGTGTCTCCGAGCGAGAGACAGCGCGATTAGCCTGCAACGGAAAAAACCAAGTTACCGTGGGACTGCTGACCAAGGGTTTTTGAGTGAGTTCTCCCACTTTTGAGAAATTCTTGCGCTTTGCGGCGGTGGATCGAGAGCTCGCAGCTCATTAACCAAACGACTTCCGAGTACTTCGCTTCATCCCAAAGTTTATTAAAAAAAATAAAAATGCGTTCGTTTCGGGAACCGAAATCTCGTTTCGTAATTTTTCCGGCGTCGATGGACGTATGGGTGTACGAGGTAAGTACGCGGCTGTTTAATAATATCATTGTAAACATTTATAAAAATTGAAAAATTAATTTTAAAAAAAAATTTTTGTTTCAGCCCTTCGATCTGAGGTCACCCTCCTCGTTGACCCCGGAGGAGTGGGAATTGGTCTTCGATTGGGAGGACCACCTTCCCTCCTGGCCCGCCGGCGCACTTCGGTGGGAGGTGCGTCGACGGCGCAGCATTAGGGAGCGTCGTCGCGAGGCACGTGAGGCGAACGATGTGTTTTGGGACGGCAACCTCGACGTCGTTCGCCTTTTTTCGGGGCGAGGAGAAGAGAATATAAAATAATTATTATCATAAAAGAAAAATTTTTTAAAAATTTTTTTTTGTAAAAACTTCGAAAAATATTTTGCGATCTGGCCCCAGTGGGGTCAGGTCGAATAAACGTAAATTTTCCGTTTCATTGGAGTAAAAAAAATTCTCTTTTTTTTTTTTTTACCTTTCTCCTCTTCACCCCCCCCTTTTTCGTTTTATGTTTTTTTTTTCAGCAAATTTTTATGTTTTTCAGTAAATTTTTATGTTTTTCAGTAAATTTTTATGTCTTTCAGCAGTTTTTTCATGTTTTTCAGGTTTTTTTTTTTTTTATCCTTCTTCTTCTTCTTCTTCTTCTTCTTCTTCTTCTTCTTCTTCTCCTTCTTTCTTCTTCTTTCTTCTTCGCTCGCGGCGGGTGGCCTGGGGCCGACGCGCGAGCGACATTTTTTAATCTTTATCGCGCGGCTCGTGTTCGACTTGGCGTCGGTGCACGAGAGCGTTGTTTTTTTTTTTTTTTTTTTTTTTTTTTTGCTCGACGCTCGACTAGAGTGTCGGTGCGCGAGGTGATGCCTATGTGTGGGTGTGTGGGTCTCCCACATGTATATATATATATACACACGCACGTACACACATATATATATACGTCTCAACCGCAATATATATATATATGTGTGTTCCTACGCGAATATATGCATCCTCATACAGGTGCACATATACCCGCGCATGTGTGTGTGTTTTCTTTTTTCAGTGATCCACGACCGGTTTGAGTCGGTTTGCGTGGACCACGAGGTCTTTTCGCCCCCGTTTTATCACGTAGGTGACCGGGGTTCGTTTCTCTATTATTTCGTATGGGCCTACCCATTTGGGGGTGAGTTTGGCAGACCGGCCGCGGCGCACGGTTTCGTCGTGTAGCAACACGGAGTCGCCGACGCGGTACTCGGTCTCTCTCGCTCCTTTATCATATGTGTGCTTTGCTGTCTCTTTCGCACTTATTAGGTTGCTGCGGGCGATGCTCCACGACGCTCTCAGTCGCTCTCGCAGCTCATCGGCGTAATCGTCGAACGAGTAGCTGGTTCGCGGCTCTTGCTTGACCGCAGTCGGTAGTGTCGCTGTCTGTCCGAACACGAGTTCGTGAGGCGACAATTTAGTTGCCGTGTGCGGAGTCGTGTTGTACGTGAACATTGCGTATGGGAGCCACTCGTCCCAATCGCATTGTTCATCGTCTATGAAATGTCGCAAATATTCGGCGAGAGTGCGGTGCGATCGTTCTAACGCGCCGTTACTCTCGGGATGATATGCTGTGGTTTGTATTTTCTTTATTTTCAGCAATTTGCACATTTCTTTGAACGTTTTGCTCAAGAAATTCGTTCCTTGGTCGGACAGGATGATTTCCGGCATTCCGAAACGGCATATCACTTCCGTGACAAGCGCTCTAGCGACTGTATTGGCTTTCTGATTTTCTATTGCCATAGCAGCGCTATATTTTGTCAGAGCGTCTTGAAAGGTGAGTATATATTTGTTTCCCCTTGGGGATTCGGGTAGCGGACCGACTATGTCTACGGCCGCTTTCTCGAATGCCCGGGAGGGGGTGTCGGTAATGACCATCGGAGCACGCTCTTTCTTATGGAGTTTGTTCTTTTGGCAGTTCAGGCATCTCGTTACGTGCTCACGCACGTCACCACGGATGCCGGGCCAATCATATTTGGTTCGGATCCGAGATAACGTTCGCTTGAGGCCCTGATGGCCGCCGAGGGGCGTGTCGTGATATTCATGCAATATCTGGGCCCGCTCCTCGGGGCGTGGACACGTTATCTCCGGACGGAGGCCATTTTTCTTTTCAGCATGGCCGTCATCGTCGTCTCCGGATAGCGAGCTATGCTCGTTATCGCTATTGCTGTCGCTCTCGCTCACCGCCTCCTCTCCGTCGCTCGCACTCGGTCGAGCGGTAGGGAGGGCGCGAGGGCCCCGTGTGGCGAGATCGCCTGCCCCGCTTGCTTCTCTCTTGCACGGCGGGACAGTTGCGCTCTCGCTCTTATCGCCTCTCCTCTTTGTGCCGTGGTTCGTAACACGCGCACGGTTGCTACGAGGAGGTTCTTTCTCTCTTCGCGCGTGGGGGAGATGTCGTTTCTCTCTCTCCTGCTTTTTACTACGCGATCGCACGTGGAGGCCGTAGTATTTTCAGCTGGACGCTGGCATGCCTCTCCATCCTTTTCCTTTGACGTTTCGCGGCGTCTCTCACTCGTCTTGGCGGTATTCTTTTCGCGGCCATTCGCGTCGTTCTCGGCGAGACGGAGACGCGCGCTGTTTTGTTGTCGCTCTTTCTCTCTCGCTCTCGTAACGGCGCATATGCGACTGAGCGCGTCAGCGTTCGTGTTTCTTTTTCCAGCTTTGTATTCGATGTCGAACTCATGCTCGGATAATTTTATTTTCCACCGCATGAGTCGAGATCCGGGGTCTTTAACACCGAACAACCACGTGAGAGGTTGATGATCTGTTACGACGGTGAACCTGGTGCCATAAACATATGGTCGGAATTGCGTTATTGCCCACACAATCGCGAGCAATTCTTTCTCGGTTGTGGTGTAATTCTGTTCCGCTTTGTTTAAGGTACGACTGGCGTAACAGATAGGCAAATCCTCACCGATTTTTCCCTGCGACAGGATAGCGCCGATGGCTTTATCGGACGCATCCGTGGTCACAACGAACGGTTTACCGAAATCCGGATATTGTAATATCGGTGCCGTCGTCATGACCGTTTTCAGCTGCTCGAAAGCCGCGTCTCGGGCTGCAGTCCACTCGAACTTTGCGTCTTTTCGCACGAGTTCGGTTAGAGGCTTCGCGATTTTAGAAAAATCTCGTATGAATTTGCGGTAGTAGCCGGCCAACCCGAGGAAAGACTGAACACCTTTCACGTTGACCGGCACCGGGAAATTTTTTACGGCTGCAACCTTTTCTGGGTCGGCTTGCACTCCGTCTTCGGAAATTATGTGGCCGAGATAATGCGTCTCTTTTCGGAGAAGTCGGCATTTGCTCGGCTGGAGGACCAATTGAGCCTCCCTGAGACGATGAAAAACTTCTTTCAATCGTCCATTGTGCTCCTGCAAAGTCTTACCGTGGATGACAATATCGTCCAGGTAGACGTAGCATTTTATTCCGTCCAGTCCCGCTAATACTGCGTTCATTAGCCTTTGAAATGTCGGAGGAGCATTTTTTAACCCAAAGGGCATTCGATTGTATTCGAAATGTCCTTGGGGGGTTGAGAGAGCCGTTTTTTCCCTGTCAGCCATCGCCATTGGTATTTGGTGAAAACCAGAGGCGAGGTCGAGAGTGGAAAAATATCGAGCTTTCCCCAATTGATCCAAAATTTCCGTGATATTGGGCAACGGATACGAGTCACCGATCGTGGCTTCATTTAATTTCCGAAAATCCACTACGACTCGCATGCGTCGCACACCGTTTGCGTCCGGTTTCTTTGCTACGACGAGCAGCGGAGCATTCCACTGGCTTTTACTCGGTCGTATTATTCCCTCGGACAACATTTCTTCCGTCTGCTTTTCAACCTCCTTTTTGTGGGCTTCCGGCAGACGGTAAGGGTGCACCTTCGTGGGTAACGTACCCTCCTTAAGGAGGATATGGTGTTCGACCATGTTAGTGCACGGCAATGTGTCCCCGGGGAGGTGAAATATGTCTTCGAATTCGGAAATAATTCCGTCGAGAGACAATACTTCTTCGGCGTTGAGGTGTGAGAGATCGAGTTCGCCTCGTAATCTCTCAAGGCGCTCGGCCCCGCGCCCCGCGCGCACCGCATTTACGCTCAAGGCCGCGGCCGCGTTATCTCTCAGCGGCTCGAGTACTACGGTTGGTCGTAGTAGCGAGCACGTGCGTTCGCTGATGTTTACCAAGCTGACCGCGCACGTGCTACCTCTCGGCGGGGTGACGCATGCTCCCATAAAAACATCTTTGTTGATTTCTATTTTTTCAACGAGACCGATTGTTTTACTTTTTGTCTTTCCACGAACGATTGTTTCGCTTCGTGGAGGCAAAGTAATTTTTTCGGTTCCGTCGATGAGGGGCATCTCGTGACCGTATATTTTTATTTTCTCGCCGCCGAGGATATCGGCTTTATGCTTTTTTATGAAGTCCATGCCGAGTAATCCGTTTACTTCGAGCGGTACTTCGTCTTCCACCACGTAAAACCAATGTTTTACAGTGACGGCTGGTACGTCGATGAGCACTTCCGCTTTGCAGATCGGTCGAAACGTCATTCCCGATATGCCCTTAAGTGTCACGTCCGTGTCCTCGATGATTGTTTCCAACTGCAAACAGCCGCGTTTAATCACGCAACATTGAGCTCCGGTGTCCGCTTTCAGGGTTATTATCCCGTCGGTGGAGCTCGGTGATTCGATATCAAAATCGCTGGCCACTGACGCAGAAGGAAGCGAAACATTTAGTATTCGCAGCGTGCACTCATCAGCCAGCGCCGGTGCACTTTGCAATTGTTCATTGCCAGCACGCGGTAATCTTGTATCGTTTTCACCGACCAATGACGCATGTGGCGATCCATTGAGGAATCGCAACATGCGTCGGTTGCCCGGCGGCGGCGCCTGTTGGATTTCTCGATCGATTTCCATTTGATTCTCCATACGATTTTCCAGGCCGTCATCTAGGTTTGCTTTCGTCACGAACGACAAGTTCAACAATCGTAACGTACGTTGGTTTCCGGTCGACGTCGCGTTTTCGTTCGGTTTGTTCGGGACGGCCGACAGAGCGCTAATTGTTATGGCTCCCAAAATTTTTTTCGGGGGGCCATCCTGTTCCGATCTGTGCGACTGGCCGGTTTTTTTATTCGGCTTATTCGTCCGCTCGTTTCTCTCGGGACGTGGTGAGGGCTTGCGGGAGGATTGATTCTTCGAATCTCGTTCTTTTGCGAGTCTCGACCTGCAATCCTTCCACAAGTGTCCTTTCATATGACAACAACTGCACACGATTTCCACATTGTGGACCGTCCGATTGTGATCGGGAGCGGGGAGACTTGCCCGTCCCGATCGTCGCGGACAATTTCTGGAAACGTGTGAGGAGTTGCCACAGTGGAAACAGCCTCGACCGTCGTGACTCGGTCGCGAGCCCCCGTCGTGACTCGGTCGCGAGGCACCGCTCCTCCGTTGGGGGACCGTCGAGGTTCCCCCGGAGCCCCTCTGTTGAATCATATTGCTGATTTCCAGGGCTCCATTCACGCACTCGTGCAGCGTTGCATAATTCCGAGCTCGCACGAGTAGCTGCACGTCTCCACGCAAACCGTTTTCGAAATTCGCCTGAGCACTGCTTCTAGTCGAATCTTCGATGGTTCGTGCTTCGCCCGGCGTGGAGACGCGTTCGCACAATTTTCCTATCAGTTCGACCGTAATTGTTTCGGCTCGAGCTGCATAGGAAGCTACGCTTTCTCCGTTATTTTGTCGGAGGGAACTAAATTCCATCTGTAAGGCCGCCAGAGATTTTCTCACCCCGTACAGGGCCTGTAGCTCGGCCTTGAGCACGCCGAGCGTTTGGATATTTTTATGCTTTATTTCCTGAGCCGGTCGATCAGTGATATTGCTAGATATAATTAATTCTAGCAATACTTCGTGGTCATCGTACGCGACCCGGCGGAACACGGTTTCGCACGAGCGTAGAAACTCGTCCAATCGGTCGGGACCACCTCCGGAAAATGATCGAACATGCTTGAGTGCTGTGTTCAGATCGATTGTCCGGCGTCTGGTATCTTCCCGAAGATCCTGGTTCGCTCGTTGTAATTCGAGCTGGTCCATTCGTTCTTGTAATTCGCGGTTTTGGGCTTGCAAAATCCGAATTAATTCGTACGGGTCGCTGTTTGCATCACGGAGCGTTTCGGCCATGTCTCGACGCACCGTCGTGTCGTGAGTGGTCGATTGCATGCGCGAACGATCGTCTCCGCGACGGTCGGGACCGGTACTGTCTAGCACGTGCCATCGTGGCGAGTTATCTCGTCTCTGAGTGACATTGCGATTTAAATCTGTAAGCGATTCACATGAGCGTGCTGTAGAAATGTAAATTGAAAAAAATATTATCCTGCGCCACTGTAAATTGAGCATTGGCGGTTGGTTTGTACGCGAAAGACGCCGGTGTGGCGAGTCAGTCTGCGTTGGGCACACGAGGAGAAAAGAAGCCAGACTCAAACATCCTTTTTCACTTGTAATAAACTATCTATTTATTTTTCGCTGTATATTGAGTAGCTTTTTATTGCAAGCCCGAAAATTTACAAGTTCCTGACAAACATTTATACAATAAGAAAGAGTGGAGAAGATTTTTAATTTATTTCTCTTACAACATCAGAAGTGGGATAACCCTGAGAAAATCGAAATTGTCGGAAGTGGAAAAAAAAACGTGGTCTCCTCGTGGACATTTTCTTCGTTCAGCCGTGTGTGTCCCGTTACGATCAGACTGTGAAGCTTGCGTGCTTTTTACAAATTTCACAGTCGCGGGATCTGAAAAAGAAAATGAATTTCGGAAGATAGACCGAAATAGTGTGCCGAACAATCGTCAAGCCAAGGCTGTGTGCGTCGTGGCCTTGAGATTTTCTACCGTTTCGAGAACGTTCGTGGCCCGCCATATTGGACATCGTCGTGAAGCTTCGCGCGCGAAAACGTTGGTCGTTTGTCGTTGTGAGCGTGAGAGAGAGAGGTGTCATGGCGTCGTGAGTGGTCGAGAGTGAGAGAAACGTATTGTCGCGTCGTGAGTAGTCAAGCGCGAGAGAACAGAATTGTCGAGTTGTGATTGGTCGACCGAGCGAAAAACGGTATCGTGGCGGCGTTATTGGTCGAGCGCAAGCAAGCGGTATCAGAGCGTTGTAATTGGCCTAGTGTGGCAATAGTGTGTCGTCGCTGGTCGAGAGTGTGCCGACGAGTAGATACGTTGCGCGTCGCGCAAGTGTTTTCGTGAGTAAGTCGTTGTGTGCGTCTTCAAAACAAATCGCGTTTGGTGTGCGTGATTGTAACGTGTGTTGTTGATAGTACGATGAGCGATGTTATGAAGCTCAAGCTCGTCTATCTGAGAGAAATGTTGAGAGAACGAAAATTACCACAGACGGGAAACAAGCCTGAATTAATCAAACGATTAATGTCAGCTGATCCGTCGGGTTCGTGGATGACGAATGGAGTTCAAGTGTCGGATGACGAAGAGGAACTCGATCGCACAATCGTCGAAAATGTGACAGTTAGTGGAGAGCCGAGTGATGTCGTGACCAGGGGTGCTCAAGTTACCCAGCACCAACAAGAAGGACACACAGGTGCACCGGATGCATCGGTATCGCAGACACCGATACATGGGCAGAGTTCCGACGAATTGCGTCGAGAATTGGAATTGATGCGTCGTGAAAGAGCGCTCATGGAGCGAGAACTCCCAATAGCAAATCGCGAGTTACAACTTGCACGAAGATCGACAAATTCGGATGCACCGCCGAATGCACGGGCGAATGTGAATGTTAAAGCAGTTAGTGAACTTCTTGGTGAATTTAACGGAGTCGATCGTGAATTTCTTGAGTGGGAAAAGCAGGTTAGATTGCTCATAAGAACTTACAATTTGGACGAGAATATTTCGAGGATTTTAGTGGGTTCAAGACTGACAGGAAAGGCTAAGCAGTGGTTTCATTCGAAGCCCGACCACATCGAAATGGACGTGTTTTCGTTGTTGCACGAAATGAAATTGACATTTGACACTCGACCGAGTAGGGTCGAACGAAGAAAGAAATTCGAGCGGAGAACGTGGGCATCAGGCGAGCGATTCAGTGATTATTATTATGAAAAACTGATTCTCGCAAATCAAGTGCCGATCGATGAAGAAGATGTCGTGGATTACGTTATCGACGGGATTGCCGACCGTCAGCTGCAAAATCAAGCGCGCATCCAGAACTTCAGTACGGGATCTGAGCTACTGGAAGCATTTAAAAAAATAACGATTCAACCAGACCGAGGTCGTGCGGTTGGTTTCAGGCGCGAAGGATTTTCAAGTACAAATGCTATGCCCAGGTCAACGTACAAATTTGAGAGCAAAGCACAGACGTCTCAAACGAAAGACGACGATCAATCAAACAGAAGACGTTGCTATAGTTGCAACCAATCAGGACACACTTCGAGAGAGTGTGATCAACATCGGAAGCCGCGTCGAGGATGCTTCAACTGTGGCAAGGAGGGCCACATAATCAAGGATTGTCCTGAGAAAAAGCCAGCGAAGCAGGTCAACACCGTGCACGATACGAACGAGGACGAGCATCGGAGAATGGTTATGTATACTGCGAAACGAGAAAACGATAGTCACGCGTTGTGTCTAGATACGCAATTGGATACAGGTAGCGTTGTTAGTTTTGTTAAAGATTCGGTGGTACCAAGTAATTTCGTAACGATTCCCAAGAATATATCTGAGCGATATGTAGGGCTTAATGAATCGCCTATGGCAGTGAAGGGAATCGGAATGTTCGATGTCGAGATAGATGGTCAAAGCGCGAAAAATTGTTCGCTTCTCGTCGTACCTGATAGCACGATGTCCGTGCCAGCCGTCCTAGGTAGGGATGTGTTGTCGAGATTCGGATATAGACTCACGCGAACCGAAGTAAACAACGTTGCGAACGCGGTACAACAGATTTTGAATATAACCGTTCACGATGATAAAGATCCGATATGCTCGCTGAATATTAACCCCGATGTACCGTATGAGTGTCAACAAGAGTTGAAAACAATGTTCGAGGTTGAGTATGTTAAGCCGGATAGACCAGCTACTCCAGACGTGAAGATGGAGTTGAAATTGAATTTAGAGGATTCGCAACCGTTTCATTTTGGTCCCCGTCGTTTGTCATACGACGAGCGAGATAAGTTAAGAGAGATTTTGGACGATTTACAAGATAGAAAGATAATTCGTCCAAGCGAGTCAAAATACGCGTCGCCGATCGTCTTGGTAAAGAAACGCAATGGTACTCTGAGAATGTGTGTTGATTTTCGCATTTTGAATAAAAAGCTTGAGAGGGATAATTATCCTTTACCATTAATCGAGGATCAGCTCGACACGTTGTGCAATAAAAGGTATTTTAGCCTGATGGATCTGCGTGATGGTTTTCATCACGTACGCGTCGAAGAAGAGTCGATAAAATATACATCGTTTGTTACGCCCCTCGGACAGTTCGAATATCTTAAGATGCCGTTTGGGCTTAAGACAGCTCCATCTCGATTTCAACGATTTGTGAATGAGGTTTTGTCCGACTTGATTAAGACGGGAGATGTGACCGTGTATATGGACGATATTTTGGTCTCGACTGAGACGATTGAAAATCATTTCACCGTTCTAAAAAAGGTTTTTAGGCGTTTGGTTCGAAACAAGATGGAATTGAGGCTGGATAAGTGTCAGTTTCTTTTCAACGAGATTCAATATCTCGGTTACGTAGTATCTGAGAAGGGGATTCGACCGACCGATGACGGTCTTAAAGCCGTGGAAAAGTTTCCAGTACCGCAAAATGCCCGTGAAGTCCAAAGTTTCATTGGTTTGTGCTCGTATTTTCGCAAGTTTATCGAAGGGTTTTCGGTGGTAGCAAAGCCGCTGTATGATTTAACGAGGAAAGACGCGAACTTTAAGTTTGACAAGAAAGAACTTGAAGCGTTCGAAGCATTAAAATCTAAGCTGATGTCAGCCCCGATTTTAGCAATTTATAATCCGCGACACGAAACAGAGTTACATTGTGATGCCAGTGCATTAGGCTATGGTGCGGTTCTGATGCAGCGTAAACCAGACACGAAAATGCACCCAGTGTTCTATTTTTCGAAGCGAATGACCGGACCGGAGAGCAAGTTTCATAGTTTTGAACTTGAGACATTAGCAATAGTATATGCGCTCCGTCGTTTTCGAATATACTTACAGGGGATAAAATTCAAAATATTTACAGATTGTGATTCGTTGCGAATGGCTTTAAACAAACAGGAAATTAACCCGAGAATAGCACGGTGGGCCCTCGAGCTACAAAATTACGACTTTACAGTAGAGCATCGTCCTGGTACTAGTATGAGACATGTCGATGCGCTCAGTCGGTCAATAGGTGTACTGGTAGTAGAAGCAAATCCGTTCGAGTTCGATTAGTCCGTCAGTCAAAATTCCGATCCAGTAATCAAAGAGTTGAGCAAAAAACTTGAGAAGTCGGAGGATAAGTTCTACGAAATGAGAAACGGTCTAGTATATAGAAAAAGAGACGACGATCTGTTATTTTACGTTCCGAGTGACATGGAGAAAAATGTAATTTTCCGTTATCACGATGACATGGGCCATTTTGGTGCCGAAAAGACGAGTGAAACTATTTTAAGAAATTATTGGTTTCCAAAATTGAGACAGAAGGTCGACGGTCACATAAAAAATTGTTTAAAGTGTATCTCGTACAATCCGTCGTCTGGAAAAGCGGAGGGATACTTGCATAATGTGCCCAAGGGCGATGTACCGTTTGACACAATACACATTGATCATTTCGGACCTGTCGATAAAGCGCGATTGATCAAACAATATATATTTTTAGTAGTTGATGGTTTCACGAAACACGTAAAATTGTATGCAACGAAAAGCACCTCGACTAAGGAAGTGATCGTGTCGCTTCAAGAATATTTCGAACACTATAGTCGACCGAAAACGATTGTATCTGACCGAGGAAGCGCTTTTACTTCCAAAGATTTCGACGAGTTCGTTACTGCGAACGATATACGGCATGTAAAGATTGCGACCGGCTCACCTCAGGCAAATGGCCAGGTAGAGCGTGTAAACCGTGTGATTACTCCTATGTTAGGAAAAATGGTTGAGAATTGTCCCGGAAAGCATTGGTATCAAATTTTAGGAGATATCGAATTTGCTCTTAACAATAGCGTCAACAAAAGCACGGGGACTACCGCGAGTAAGCTACTTTTTGGTATAGACCAGCGGGGTAAAACCGTTGACAATCTTAAAGAAATTCTGAATAACGATACGATAATTGACACGAGAGATCTCGTAGAGATCCGGGCCACAGCCGCAGAAAAAATTAAGACTTCTCAAAACGCGAATAAAGTTAGATATGATAAACATCGAAAAGAACCGCACAGGTATCAGGTGGGAGACCGTGTTATGATACGAAATTATGAGGCCTCCGCCGGGGTGTCGACTAAGCTAATACCGCGTTACAAAGGTCCGTACGAGATTCGTAAAATTCTAAGAAACGATCGATATCTAATAGCTGACGTAGAAGGTTTTCAAAATACACAAAGATATTACGAAGGGGTATGGCAAGCAGCGAATATGCGTCCATGGCGACAGGCGGATGAATAGTCGAATAAGTTTTGTTAATTTCGAAAAAAAAAAAAAAAAAGGAAGGATTGTGACGATTGAGGAAAAAAAAAAAAATATTGTAATGATAGAAACGAAAACTGTGATATCAGAAAATGTATAAAAAATGTGATAAAAGAGAAATATGATACGAGGAAAATGTTCCTGCTACGGGTAAAGACAATGTGACGAATGTTTCTTCTATTTAAAGTGTATGTTGTAAATGAGTTCTTAGTTCGAGGACGAACGTGTGTCAGAACGGCCGAATTGTAAGCGATTCACATGAGCGTGCTGTAGAAATGTAAATTGAAAAAAATATTATCCTGCGCCACTGTAAATTGAGCATTGGCGGTTGGTTTGTACGCGAAAGACGCCGGTGTGGCGAGTCAGTCTGCGTTGGGCACACGAGGAGAAAAGAAGCCAGACTCAAACATCCTTTTTCACTTGTAATAAACTATCTATTCATTTTTCGCTGTATATTGAGTAGCTTTTTATTGCAAGCCCGAAAATTTACAAGTTCCTGACAAACATTTATACAATAAGAAAGAGTGGAGAAGATTTTTAATTTATTTCTCTTACAAATCGCGTTGGCGCGGATCATCTATATCATCGTATCGACGTGAAGCGTCATTATCTACGTCACGCCGGCGTGATTCGTTATTCTCTAACCTGCGTCGCCGCGATTCATTGTACTCAAAATCCCGGCGACGTGCGTCGTCGTCGGGCGAATCGCGGTGGACGCTGTCTTGATCGTCCGAATCACGTTGAGGTATTTCGACGTCCTCTAGATCGTATCGTACCGTGGGGTTCGCGTTGCGATTATTTCTCGATATCTCCCGCGGGATTGCTCCGAGATTTCGCGGCTGACTGGGTCGAGCTAGAGCATAGCTTGTCCGACTATAATTTGCTCCGTTTCGGAGACTACGAATTTCTTCGTCGATCATGTCCTCGGTTACTGATCGACGCGAATTCCGACTTAATCGAGGGAGATCGAAATCGGATTCGATCGTTTCCGCGCGCGACGTTCCGCGCTCGGTTGTGCCACCGAGTTGTCGTAGGTTATTTGACAACGCGGCCCGTTGGCCGGGGAGCATCGCTCCGTCCGGTGACACTTGATTCAAAGCCTCGTTCGTACGGAAAGCGATGTCGCCGATGGCGGCATCGAGCATGGCCAGGGCGTTAACCTCCTCCCCCGGCAAGGGGGATTCAGTTGAGTGCGCCCTGCGCGAGCTTCGACGGGGGTCGTTCGACATCTTTCGTACAAAAAATTTTCCAAAATTCCACGATCGATCGGTCGATTTGAAATATTTATTGAAAAATTAAAATTTTTTTTTTTTTTTTTTTCTTTATTCATCGCGGACGCGGGTTAATTATTGTTAAAAATTTTCCGCGACGGTCCGCGACCTCTCGTGTTCGATCTATTTAATTATCTTTGGTTGCGCAATATTTTGTTTACCCTCGGCGCGAACTACTCAATAATATAAATTTTTTCTCCACTCGATTTTTTGGCTTTGGTAGTAAGGTACAATATAACTGCCACTTACAGGTAGATGATCCTTGTTGGCATGATGTCCTTCCGAGCAGGTCCTTCCCTCAGTCCTCGTCCTTGTCCTTGACCCTCTGGAGTGGCTGATGGGCTGCTCCTCGCCTCCTCGCGATGTCCTTGTGGTCGTGGGAGGACCAGGCTGGATTTCGACGACTGCGTGTCGAATCGAGCTCTGGGTTTGCTTTCACACAGGCACTGTTTTTTCACTTAAAACGGCACTGTGTACCCAGGTTAATTTCGTGACGTCTGCGTGTCAGGAATTCTCGTAACTCTGGGGTTTTTTCGCGCGCGTGCTGACGTTGCTACTTGTGCAGCACCGCGTAGCCAGGCCCAAGTAATCGCGACGACTGCGTGTCGGGATTTTTTGTTACTTTTGGCTCTGGGTGTTTAAATTCGTTACCGCACTGAATTTATTTCGTCAGATCCCACCGCTGCCACCAATGTTATGTCCCCGAAATTAACACGCGTCTCAGAAAGGATGCGGGTTGGAGGGGATATATGTTTTTGTAGGGATCGTTTACCGAATTAAGAGTTTAACTCAATAAATTAACAATGGGTTTTGAATTTATTTTACGATGGTGAGAATGAACTGTTCTTTTGACTGTACAAGCTCGTGATATCGCTTTACAGGTGTAGCGATGTCACGTTAATAATAACTTTATCTTAGGGAATCGTATTCGCCCGTCGCGTGGTGCGAGTTATCTACTAGTCGGCGCGCGTCGGGTTATCTCCTCACGTCGTGTCGCGAGTCGTGATACATGTAAGAAATACAAGTCCAGCGGATCGCGTCGCGAGAGTCTTTTGGAGGAGATCTTTTCGATTTGGTGTTTCAGTTCAGACTGACAATCGATGCTTCGGATCGATCGTCGCGATCGTCGTTCAACGGTCGCGTGATTTTGTGTCAGCAATTTTGACGGTCACTCGCGGCGCGTGTGCACTTCAAAAATGCAATTTTGATGGTCACTCGCGGCCCGTGTGCACTCGAAATTGCGTGGTTAGATTGGTGCAATGACCTTCGGGTCATTGCGCGATTGAACGTCAGCTTTCTGTCGAAAGAAAGTGTCGAAATGATTTTGCGCGGAATTCCGAAGTGTTGAAATAAGTTCGCGCGGAATTCCGTTCGAAATAATGTTTCAAAATAATATTTCCCAATAATATTTCCCAATAATATTTCCCAATAATATTTCCCAAGTAAAGTATGATTAATTATGACGATAGGTTATAATTAATTTAGTTTAACAATTTTGAATTTTCGGGGCACAACAGTATCGTGAGTTCGTCGAAGTTTCCGTTCAAAACACCAATGAGTCGCTATTGCAGCCAAACTTCCGTGACTTTCTTGCTCGAAACGGTTGAAATGCGTTCATTCCGTGCAAATGAAGGAATTTCATGCATTTCGACCGATCGCGAACGGTTCGGTCGTTCGCAACATCGATTTCGACCAAATTCGTCGAATCTTCGTTCCCAGCTACAAAAATGGTTGTTTCTGGTTGGAAACGTGTGAAAAACTTTAGTTTCATCGAACTATGTGTGATTCTTGCAAAATCGAGCATTTCGAACTAACCGTTCGCCCGTAACGTCGATTTCGACAAGATTCGAGGGTATCGTGAGTTCGTCGAAGTTTCCGTTCAAAACACCAATGATTCGCTATTGCAGCCAAACTTCCGTGACTTTCTTGCTCGAAACGGTTGAAATGCGTTCATTCCGTGCAAATGAAGGAATTTCATGCATTTCGACCGATCGCGACCGTTTTGATCGTTCGCAACATCGATTTCGACCAAATTCGTCGAATCTTCGTTCCCAGCTACAATAATGGTTGTTTCTGGTTGGAAACGTGTGAAAAACCTTAGTTTCATCCAACTATGTGTGATTCTTGCAAAATCGAGCATTTCGAACTAACCGTTCGCCCGTAACGTCGATTTCGACAAGATTCGAGGGTATCGTGAGTTCGTAGAAGTTTCCGTTCAAAACACCAATGATTCGCTATTGCAGCTAAACATCCGTGACTTTCTTGCTCGAAACGGTTGAAATGCGTTCTTTCCGTGCAAATGGAGGAATTTCATGCATTTCGACCGATCGCGAACGGTTTGGTCGTTCGCAACATCGACTTCGACCAAATTCGTCGAATCTTCGTTCCCAGCTACAAAAATGGTTGTTTCTGGTTGGAAACGTGTGAAAAACCTTAGTTTGATCGAACTATGTGTGATTCTTGCAAAATCGAGCATTTCGAACTAACCGTTCGCCCGTAACGTCGATTTCGACAAGATTCGAGGGTATCGTGAGTTCGTCGAAGTTTCCGTTCAAAACACCAATGATTCGCTATTGCAGCCAAACTTCCGTGACTTTCTTGCTCGAAACGGTTGAAGTGCGTTCATTCCGTGCAAATAAAGGAATTTCATGCATTTCGACCGATCGCAAACGGTTCGGTCGTTCGGAACATCGGATTCGACCAAATTCGTCGAATCTTCGTTCCCAGCTACAAAAATGGTTGTTTCTGGTTGGAAACGTGTGGAAAACCTTAGTTTCATCCAACTATGTGTGATTCTGGCAAAATCGAGCATTTCGAACTAACCGTTCGCCCGTAACGTCGATTTCGACAAGATTCGAGGGTATCGTGAGTTCGTCGAAGTTTCCGTTCAAAACACCAATGATTCGCTATTGCAGCCAAACTTCCGTGACTTTCTTGCTCGAAACGGTTGAAATGCGTTCATTCCGTGCAAATGAAGGCATTTCATGCATTTCGACCGATCGCGAAAGTTTTGATCGTTCGCAACATCGATTTCGACCAAATTCGTCGAATCTTCGTTCCCAGCTACAATAATGGTTGTTTCTGGTTGGAAACGTGTGAAAAACCTTAGTTTCATCCAACTATGTGTGATTCTTGCAAAATCGAGCATTTCGAACTAACCGTTCGCCCGTAACGTCGATTTCGACAAGATTCGAGGGTATCGTGAGTTCGTCGAAGTTTCCGTTCAAAACACCAATGTTTCGCTATTGCAGCCAAACTTCCGTGACTTTCTTGCTCGAAACGGTTGAAATGCGTTCATTTCGTGCAAATAAAGGAATTTCATGCATTTCGACCGATCGCAAACGGTTCGGTCGTTCGGAACATCGATTTCGACCAAATTCGTCGAATCTTCGTTCCCAGCTACAAAAATGGTTTTTTCTGGTTGGAAACGTGTGGAAAACCTTAGTTTCATCCAACTATGTGTGATTCTTGCAAAATCGAGCATTTCGAACTAACCGTTCGCCCGTAACGTCGATTTCGACAAGATTCGAGGGTATCGTGAGTTCGTCGAAGTTTCCGTTCAAAACACAAATGATTCGGTATTGCAGCCAAACTTCCGTGACTTTCTTGCTCGAAACGGTTGAAATGCGTTCATTCCGTGCAAATGAAGGCATTTCATGCATTTCGACCGATCGCGAAAGTTTTGATCGTTCGCAACCCCGATTTCGACCAAATTCGTCGAATCTTCGTTCCCAGCTACAATAATGGTTGTTTCTGGTTGGAAACGTGTGAAAAACCTTAGTTTCATCCAACTATGTGTGATTCTTGCAAAATCGAGCATTTCGAACTAACCGTTCGCCCGTAACGTCGATTTCGACAAGATTCGAGGGTATCGTGAGTTCGTCGAAGTTTCCGTTCAAAACACCAATGATTCGCTATTGCAGCCAAACTTCCGTGACTTTCTTGCTGGAAACGGTTGAAATGCGTTCATTCCGTGCAAATGAAGGAATTTCATGCATTTCGACCGATCGCGAACGGTTCGGGCGTTCGCAACATCGATTTCGACCAAATTCGTCGAATCTTCGTTCCCAGCTACAAAAATGGTTGATTCTGGTTGGAAACGTGTGAAAAACTTTAGTTTCATCGAACTATGTGTGATTCTTGCAAAATCGAGCATTTCGAACTAACCGTTCGCCCGTAACGTCGATTTCGACAAGATTCGAGGGTATCGTGAGTTCGTCGAAGTTTCCGTTCAAAACACCAATGTTTCGCTATTGCAGCCAAACTTCCGTGACTTTCTTGCTCGAAACGGTTGAAATGCGTTCATTTCGTGCAAATGAAGGAATTTCATGCATTTCGACCGATCGCAAACGGTTCGGTCGTTCGGAACATCGATTTCGACCAAATTCGTCGAATCTTCGTTCCCAGCTACAAAAATGGTTTTTTCTGGTTGGAAACGTGTAGAAAACCTTAGTTTCATCCAACTATGTGTGATTCTTGCAAAATCGAGCATTTCGAACTAACCGTTCGCCCGTAACGTCGATTTCGACAAGATTCGAGGGTATCGTGAGTTCGTCGAAGTTTCCGTTCAAAACACAAATGATTCGCTATTGCAGCCAAACTTCCGTGACTTTCTTGCTCGAAACGGTTGAAATGCGTTCATTCCGTGCAAATGGAGGAATTTCATGCATTTCGACCGATCGCGAACGGTTTGGTCGTTCGCAACATCGACTTCGACCAAATTCGTCGAATCTTCGTTCCCAGCTACAAAAATGGTTGTTTCTGGTTGGAAACGTGTGAAAAACCTTAGTTTGATCGAACTATGTGTGATTCTTGCAAAATCGAGCATTTCGAACTAACCGTTCGCCCGTAACGTCGATTTCGACAAGATTCGAGGGTATCGTGAGTTCGTCGAAGTTTCCGTTCAAAACACCAATGATTCGCTATTGCAGCCAAACTTCCGTGACTTTCTTGCTCGAAACGGTTGAAGTGCGTTCATTCCGTGCAAATAAAGGAATTTCATGCATTTCGACCGATCGCAAACGGTTCGGTCGTTCGGAACATCGGATTCGACCAAATTCGTCGAATCTTCGTTCCCAGCTACAAAAATGGTTGTTTCTGGTTGGAAACGTGTGGAAAACCTTAGTTTCATCCAACTATGTGTGATTCTGGCAAAATCGAGCATTTCGAACTAACCGTTCGCCCGTAACGTCGATTTCGACAAGATTCGAGGGTATCGTGAGTTCGTCGAAGTTTCCGTTCAAAACACCAATGTTTCGCTATTGCAGCCAAACTTCCGTGACTTTCTTGCTCGAAACGGTTGAAATGCGTTCATTTCGTGCAAATAAAGGAATTTCATGCATTTCGACCGATCGCAAACGGTTCGGTCGTTCGGAACATCGATTTCGACCAAATTCGTCGAATCTTCGTTCCCAGCTACAAAAATGGTTTTTTCTGGTTGGAAACGTGTGGAAAACCTTAGTTTCATCCAACTATGTGTGATTCTTGCAAAATCGAGCATTTCGAACTAACCGTTCGCCCGTAACGTCGATTTCGACAAGATTCGAGGGTATCGTGAGTTCGTCGAAGTTTCCGTTCAAAACACAAATGATTCGGTATTGCAGCCAAACTTCCGTGACTTTCTTGCTCGAAACGGTTGAAATGCGTTCATTCCGTGCAAATGAAGGCATTTCATGCATTTCGACCGATCGCGAAAGTTTTGATCGTTCGCAACCCCGATTTCGACCAAATTCGTCGAATCTTCGTTCCCAGCTACAATAATGGTTGTTTCTGGTTGGAAACGTGTGAAAAACCTTAGTTTCATCCAACTATGTGTGATTCTTGCAAAATCGAGCATTTCGAACTAACCGTTCGCCCGTAACGTCGATTTCGACAAGATTCGAGGGTATCGTGAGTTCGTCGAAGTTTCCGTTCAAAACACCAATGATTCGCTATTGCAGCCAAACTTCCGTGACTTTCTTGCTGGAAACGGTTGAAATGCGTTCATTCCGTGCAAATGAAGGAATTTCATGCATTTCGACCGATCGCGAACGGTTCGGTCGTTCGCAACATCGATTTCGACCAAATTCGTCGAATCTTCGTTCCCAGCTACAAAAATGGTTGATTCTGGTTGGAAACGTGTGAAAAACTTTAGTTTCATCGAACTATGTGTGATTCTTGCAAAATCGAGCATTTCGAACTAACCGTTCGCCCGTAACGTCGATTTCGACAAGATTCGAGGGTATCGTGAGTTCGTCGAAGTTTCCGTTCAAAACACCAATGTTTCGCTATTGCAGCCAAACTTCCGTGACTTTCTTGCTCGAAACGGTTGAAATGCGTTCATTTCGTGCAAATGAAGGAATTTCATGCATTTCGACCGATCGCAAACGGTTCGGTCGTTCGGAACATCGATTTCGACCAAATTCGTCGAATCTTCGTTCCCAGCTACAAAAATGGTTTTTTCTGGTTGGAAACGTGTAGAAAACCTTAGTTTCATCCAACTATGTGTGATTCTTGCAAAATCGAGCATTTCGAACTAACCGTTCGCCCGTAACGTCGATTTCGACAAGATTCGAGGGTATCGTGAGTTCGTCGAAGTTTCCGTTCAAAACACAAATGATTCGCTATTGCAGCCAAACTTCCGTGACTTTCTTGCTCGAAACGGTTGAAATGCGTTCATTCCGTGCAAATGAAGGCATTTCATGCATTTCGACCGATCGCGAAAGTTTTGATCGTTCGCAACATCGATTTCGACCAAATTCGTCGAATCTTCTTTCCCAGCTACAATAATGGTTGTTTCTGGTTGGAAACGTGTAAAAAACCTTAGTTTCATTTAACTATGTGTGATTCTTGCAAAATCGAGCATTTCGAACTAACCGTTCGCCCGTAACGTCGATTTCGACAAGATTCGAGGGTATCGTGAGTTCGTCGAAGTTTCCGTTCAAAACACCAATGATTCGCTATTGCAGCCAAACTTCCGTGACTTTCTTGCTCGAAACGGTTGAAATGCGTTCGTTCCGTGCAAATGAAGGAATTTCATGCATTTCGACCGATCGCGAACGGTTCGGTCGTTCGCAACATCGATTTCGACCAAATTCGTCGAATCTTCGTTCCCAGCTACAAAAATGGTTGATTCTGGTTGGAAACGTGTGAAAAACTTTAGTTTCATCGAACTATGTGTGATTCTTGCAAAATCGAGCATTTCGAACTAACCGTTCGCCCGTAACGTCGATTTCGACAAGATTCGAGGGTATCGTGAGTTCGTCGAAGTTTCCGTTCAAAACACCAATGATTCGCTATTGCAGCCAAACTTCCGTGACTTTCTTGCTCGAAACGGTTGAAGTGCGTTCATTCCGTGCAAATAAAGGAATTTCATGCATTTCGACCGATCGCAAACGGTTCGGTCGTTCGGAACATCGATTTCGACCAAATTCGTCGAATCTTCGTTCCCAGCTACAAAAATGGTTGTTTCTGGTTGGAAACGTGTGGAAAACCTTAGTTTCATCCAACTATGTGTGATTCTTGCAAAATCGAGCATTTCGAACTAACCGTTCGCCCGTAACGTCGATTTCGACAAGATTCGAGGGTATCGTGAGTTCGTCGAAGTTTCCGTTCAAAACACCAATGATTCGCTATTGCAGCCAAACTTCCGTGACTTTCTTGCTCGAAACGGTTCAAATGCGTTCATTCCGTGCAAATGAAGGCATTTCATGCATTTCGACCGATCGCGAAAGTTTTGATCGTTCGCAACATCGATTTCGACCAAATTCGTCGAATCTTCGTTCCCAGCTACAATAATGGTTGTTTCTGGTTGGAAACGTGTGAAAAACCTTAGTTTCATCCAACTATGTGTGATTCTTGCAAAATCGAGCATTTCGAACTAACCGTTCGCCCGTAACGTCGATTTCGACAAGATTCGAGGGTATCGTGAGTTCGTCGAAGTTTCCGTTCAAAACACCAATGATTCGCTATTGCAGCCAAACTTCCGTGACTTTCTTGCTGGAAACGGTTGAAATGCGTTCATTCCGTGCAAATGAAGGAATTTCATGCATTTCGACCGATCGCGAACGGTTCGGTCGTTCGCAACATCGATTTCGACCAAATTCGTCGAATCTTCGTTCCCAGCTACAAAAATGGTTGATTCTGGTTGGAAACGTGTGAAAAACTTTAGTTTCATCGAACTATGTGTGATTCTTGCAAAATCGAGCATTTCGAACTAACCGTTCGCCCGTAACGTCGATTTCGACAAGATTCGAGGGTATCGTGAGTTCGTCGAAGTTTCCGTTAAAAACACCAATGATTCGCTATTGCAGCCAAACTTCCGTGACTTTCTTGCTCGAAACGGTTGAAATGCGTTCGTTCCGTGCAAATGAAGGAATTCCATGCATTTCGACCGATCGCGAACGGTTCGGTCGTTCGCAACATCGATTTCGACCAAATTCGTCGAATCTTCGTTCCCAGCTACAAAAATGGTTGATTCTGGTTGGAAACGTGTGAAAAACTTTAGTTTCATCGAACTATGTGTGATTCTTGCAAAATCGAGCATTTCGAACTAACCGTTCGCCCGTAACGTCGATTTCGACAAGATTCGAGGGTATCGTGAGTTCGTCGAAGTTTCCGTTCAAAACACCAATGATTCGCTATTGCAGCCAAACTTCCGTGACTTTCTTGCTCGAAACGGTTGAAGTGCGTTCATTCCGTGCAAATAAAGGAATTTCATGCATTTCGACCGATCGCAAACGGTTCGGTCGTTCGGAACATCGATTTCGACCAAATTCGTCGAATCTTCGTTCCCAGCTACAAAAATGGTTGTTTCTGGTTGGAAACGTGTGGAAAACCTTAGTTTCATCCAACTATGTGTGATTCTTGCAAAATCGAGCATTTCGAACTAACCGTTCGCCCGTAACGTCGATTTCGACAAGATTCGAGGGTATCGTGAGTTCGTCGAAGTTTCCGTTCAAAACACCAATGATTCGCTATTGCAGCCAAACTTCCGTGACTTTCTTGCTCGAAACGGTTGAAATGCGTTCATTCCGTGCAAATGAAGGCATTTCATGCATTTCGACCGATCGCGAAAGTTTTGATCGTTCGCAACATCGATTTCGACCAAATTCGTCGAATCTTCGTTCCCAGCTACAATAATGGTTGTTTCTGGTTGGAAACGTGTGAAAAACCTTAGTTTCATCCAACTATGTGTGATTCTTGCAAAATCGAGCATTTCGAACTAACCGTTCGCCCGTAACGTCGATTTCGACAAGATTCGAGGGTATCGTGAGTTCGTCGAAGTTTCCGTTCAAAACACCAATGATTCGCTATTGCAGCCAAACTTCCGTGACTTTCTTGCTCGAAACGGTTGAAATGCGTTCATTCCGTGCAAATGAAGGAATTTCATGCATTTCGACCGATCGCGAACGGTTCGGTCGTTCGCAACATCGATTTCGACCAAATTCGTCGAATCTTCGTTCCCAGCTACAAAAATGGTTGATTCTGGTTGGAAACGTGTGAAAAACTTTAGTTTCATCGAACTATGTGTGATTCTTGCAAAATCGAGCATTTCGAACTAACCGTTCGCCCGTAACGTCGATTTCGACAAGATTCGAGGGTATCGTGAGTTCGTCGAAGTTTCCGTTCAAGACACCAATGATTCGCTATTGCAGCCAAACTTCCGTGACTTTCTTGCTCGAAACGGTTGAAATGCGTTCATTCCGTGCAAATGAAGGAATTTCATGCATTTCGACCGATCGCAAACGGTTCGGTCGTTCGGAACATCGATTTCGACCAAATTCGTCGAATCTTCGTTCCCAGCTACAAAAATGGTTGTTTCTGGTTGGAAACGTGTGGAAAACCTTAGTTTCATCCAACTATGTGTGATTCTTGCAAAATCGAGCATTTCGAACTAACAGTTCGCCCGTAACGTCGATTTCGACAAGATTCGAGGGTATCGTGAGTTCGTCGAAGTTTCCGTTCAAAACACCAATGATTCGCTATTGCAGCCAAACTTCCGTGACTTTCTTGCTCGAAACGGTTGAAATGCGTTCATTCCGTGCAAATGAAGGCATTTCATGCATTTCGACCGATCGCGAAAGTTTTGATCGTTCGCAACATCGATTTCGACCAAATTCGTCGAATCTTCGTTCCCAGCTACCAAAATGGTTGTTTCTGGTTGGAAACGTGTGAAAAACCTTTGTTTCATCCAACTATGTGTGATTCTTGCAAAATCGAGCATTTCGAACTAACCGTTCGCCCGTAACGTCGATTTCGACAAGATTCGAGGGTATCGTAAGTTCGTCGAAGTTTTCGTTCAAAACACCAATGATTCGCTATTGCAGCCAAACTTTCGTGACTTTCTTGCTCGAAACGGTTGAAATGCGTTCATTCCGTGCAAATAAAAGAATTTCATACATATCGACCGATCGCGAACGGTTCGGTCGTTCGCAACATCGATTTCGACCAAATTCGTCGAATCTTCGTTCCCAGCTACAATAATGGTTGTTTCTGGTTGGAAACGTGTGAAAAACCTTAGTTTCATCCAACTATGTGTGATTCTTGCAAAATCGAGCATTTCGAACTAACCGTTCGCCCGTAACGTCGATTTCGACAAGATTCGGGGGTATTGTGAGTTCGTCGAAGTTTCCGTTCAAAACACCAATGAGTCGCTATTGCAGCCAAACTTCCGTGACTTTCTTGCTCGAAACGGTTGAAATGCGTTCATTCCGTGCAAATGAAGGAATTTCATGCATTTCGACCGATCGCGAACGGTTCGGTCGTTCGCAACATCGATTTCGACCAAATTCGTCGAATCTTCGTTCCCAGCTACAATAATGGTTGTTTCTGGTTGGAAACGTGTGAAAAACCTTAGTTTCATCCAACTATGTGTGATTCTTGCAAAATCGAGCATTTCGAACTAACCGTTCGCCCGTAACGTCGATTTCGACAAGATTCGGGGGTATTGCGAGTTCGTCGAAGTTTCCGTTCAAAACACCAATGAGTCGCTATTGCAGCCAAACTTCCGTGACTTTCTTGCTCGAAACGGTTGAAATGCGTTCATTCCGTGCAAATGAAGGAATTTCATGCATTTCGACCGATCGCGAACGGTTCGGTCGTTCGCAACATCGATTTCGACCAAATTCGTCGAATCTTCGTTCCCAGCTACAAAAATGGTTGTTTCTGGTTGGAAACGTGTGAAAAACTTTAGTTTCATCGAACTATGTGTGATTCTTGCAAAATCGAGCATTTCGAACTAACCGTTCGCCCGTAACGTCGATTTCGACAAGATTCGAGGGTATCGTGAGTTCGTCGAAGTTTCCGTTCAAAACACCAATGTTTCGCTATTGCAGCCAAACTTTCGTGACTTTCTTGCTCGAAACGGTTGAAATGCGTTCATTCCGTGCAAATGAAGGAATTTCATGCATTTCGACCGATCGCAAACCTTTTGGTCGTTCGCAACATCGATTTCGACCAAATTCGTCGAATCTTCGTTCCCAGCTGCAAAAATGGTTGTTTCTGGTTGGAAACGTGTAAAAACCTTAGTTTCATCCAACTATGTGTGATTTTTGCAAAATCGAGCATTTCGAACAAACCGTTCGCCCGTAACGTCGATTTCGACAAGATTCGAGGGTATCGTGAGTTCGTCGAAGTTTCCGTTCAAAACACCAATGATTCGCTATTGCAGCCAAACTTCCGTGACTTTCTTGCTCGAAACGGTTGAAATGCGTTCATTCCGTGCAAATGAAGGAATTTCATGCATTTCGACCGATCGCGAACGGTTTGGTCGCTCGCAACATCGATTTCGACCAAATTCGTCGAATCCTCGTTCCCAGCTACAAAAATGGTTGTTTCTGGTTGGAAACGTGTGAAAAACCTTAGTTTCATGCAACTATGTTTGATTTTTGCAAAATCGAGCATTTCGAACCAACCGTTCGCCCGTAACGTCGATTTCGACAAGATTCGAGGGTATCGTGAGTCCGTCGAAGTTTCCGTTCAAAACACCAATGTTTCGCTATTGCAACCAAACTTCCGTGACTTTCTTGCTCGAAACGGTTGAAATGCGTTCATTCCGTGCAAATGAAGGAATTTCATGCATTTCGACCGATCGCAAACGGTTTGGTCGTTCGCAACATCGACTTCGACCAAATTCGTCGAATCTTCGTTTCCAGCTACAAAAATAGTTGTTTCTGGTTGGAAACGTGTGAAAAACCTTAGTTTCATCCAACTATGTGTGATTTTTGCAAATTCGAGCATTTCGAACAAACCGTTCGCCCGTAACGTCGATTTCGACAAGATTCGAGGGTATCGTGAGTTCGTCGAAGTTTCCGTTCAAAACACCAATGTTTCGCTATTGCACCTAAACTTCCGTGACTTTCTTGCTCGAAACGGTTGAAATGCGTTCATTCCGTGCAAATGAAGGAATTTCATGCATTTCGACCGATCGCAAACGGTTTGGTCGTTCGCAACATCGATTTCGACCAAATTCGTCGAATCTTCGTTCCCAGCTACAAAAATGGTTGTTTCTGGTTGGAAACGTGTAAAAAACCTCAGTTTGATCGAACTATGTGTGATTCTTGCAAAATCGAGCATTTCAAACTAACCGTTCGCCCGTAACGTCGATTTCGACAAGATTCGAGGGTATCGTGAGTTCGTCGAAGTTTCCGTTCAGAACACCAATGATTCGCTATTGCAGCCAAACTTCCGTGACTTTCTTGCTCGAAACGGTTGAAATGCGTTCATTCCGTGCAAATGAAGGAATTTCATGCATTTCGACCGATCGCGAACGGTTCGGTCGTTCGCAACATCGATTTCGACCAAATTTGTCGAATCTTCGTTCCCAGCTACAAAAATGGTTGTTTCTGGTTGGAAACGTGTGAAAAACCTTAGTTTCATCGAACTATGTGTGATTCTTGCAAAATCAAGCATTTCGAACTAACCGTTCGCCCGTAACGTCGATTTCGACAAGATTCGAGGGTATCGTGAGTTCGTCGAAGTTTCCGTTCAAAACACCAATGATTCGCTATTGCAGCCAAACTTCCGTGACTTTCTTGCTCGGAACGGTTGAAATGCGTTTATTCCGTGCAAATGAAGGAATTTCATGCATTTCGACCGATCGCGAACGGTTCGGTGGTTCGGAACATCGATTTCGACCAAATTCGTCGAATCTTCGTTCCCAGGTACAAAAATGGTTGTTTCTGGTTGGAAACGTGTGGAAAACCTTAGTTTCATCCAACTATGTGTGATTCTTGCAAAATCGAGCATTTCGAACTAACCGTTCGCCCGTAACGTCGATTTCGACAAGATTCGAGGGTATCGTGAGTTCGTCGAAGTTTCCGTTCAAAACACCAATGATTCGCTATTGCAGCCAAACTTCCGTGACTTTCTTGCTCGAAACGGTTGAAATGCGTTCATTCCGTGCAAATGAAGGAATTTCATGCATTTCGACCGATCGCGACCGTTTTGATCGTTCGCAACATCGATTTCGACCAAATTCGTCGAATCTTCGTTCCCAGCTACAATAATGGTTGTTTCTGGTTGGAAACGTGTGAAAAACCTTAGTTTCATCCAACTATGTGTGATTCTTGCAAAATCGAGCATTTCGAACTAACCGTTCGCCCGTAACGTCGATTTCGACAAGATTCGAGGGTATCGTGAGTTCGTCGAAGTTTCCGTTCAAAACACCAATGATTCGCTATTGCAGCTAAACTTCCGTGACTTTCTTGCTCAAAACGGTTGAAATGCGTTCTTTCCGTGCAAATGGAGGAATTTCATGTATTTCGACCGATCGCAAACGGTTTGGTCGTTCGCAACATCGATTTCGACCAAATTCGTCGAATCTTCGTTCCCAGCTACAAAAATGGTTGTTTCTGGTTGGAAACGTGTGAAAAACCTTAGTTTGATCGAACTATGTGTGATTCTTGCAAAATCGAGC
This sequence comes from Diplazon laetatorius, assembly GCA_963662125.1. Taxonomy (NCBI): domain Eukaryota; kingdom Metazoa; phylum Arthropoda; class Insecta; order Hymenoptera; family Ichneumonidae; genus Diplazon; species Diplazon laetatorius. The sequence goes on along the minus strand of OY759156.1, from coordinate 19,251,564 downwards.
ATTTCGAACAAACCGTTCGCCCGTAACGTCGATTTCGACAAGATTCGAGGGTATCGTGAGTTCGTCGAAGTTTCCGTTCAAAACACCAATGATTCGCTATTGCAGCCAAACTTCCGTGACTTTCTTGCTCGAAACGGTTGAAATGCGTTCATTCCGTGCAAATGAAGGAATTTCATGCATTTCGACCGATCGCGAACGGTTTGGTCGCTCGCAACATCGATTTCGACCAAATTCGTCGAATCCTCGTTCCCAGCTACAAAAATGGTTGTTTCTGGTTGGAAACGTGTGAAAAACCTTAGTTTCATGCAACTATGTTTGATTTTTGCAAAATCGAGCATTTCGAACCAACCGTTCGCCCGTAACGTCGATTTCGACAAGATTCGAGGGTATCGTGAGTCCGTCGAAGTTTCCGTTCAAAACACCAATGTTTCGCTATTGCAACCAAACTTCCGTGACTTTCTTGCTCGAAACGGTTGAAATGCGTTCATTCCGTGCAAATGAAGGAATTTCATGCATTTCGACCGATCGCAAACGGTTTGGTCGTTCGCAACATCGACTTCGACCAATTTCGTCGAATCTTCGTTTCCAGCTACAAAAATAGTTGTTTCTGGTTGGAAACGTGTGAAAAACCTTAGTTTCATCCAACTATGTGTGATTTTTGCAAATTCGAGCATTTCGAACAAACCGTTCGCCCGTAACGTCGATTTCGACAAGATTCGAGGGTATCGTGAGTTCGTCGAAGTTTCCGTTCAAAACACCAATGTTTCGCTATTGCACCTAAACTTCCGTGACTTTCTTGCTCGAAACGGTTGAAATGCGTTCATTCCGTGCAAATGAAGGAATTTCATGCATTTCGACCGATCGCAAACGGTTTGGTCGTTCGCAACATCGATTTCGACCAAATTCGTCGAATCTTCGTTCCCAGCTACAAAAATGGTTGTTTCTGGTTGGAAACGTGTAAAAAACCTCAGTTTGATCGAACTATGTGTGATTCTTGCAAAATCGAGCATTTCAACTAACCGTTCGCCCGTAACGTCGATTTCGACAAGATTCGAGGGTATCGTGAGTTCGTCGAAGTTTCCGTTCAGAACACCAATGATTCGCTATTGCAGCCAAACTTCCGTGACTTTCTTGCTCGAAACGGTTGAAATGCGTTCATTCCGTGCAAATGAAGGAATTTCATGCATTTCGACCGATCGCGAACGGTTCGGTCGTTCGCAACATCGATTTCGACCAAATTTGTCGAATCTTCGTTCCCAGCTACAAAATAGTTGTTTCTGGTTGGAAACGTGTGAAAAACCTTAGTTTCATCGAACTATGTGTGATTCTTGCAAAATCAAGCATTTCGAACTAACCGTTCGCCCGTAACGTCGATTTCGACAAGATTCGAGGTATCGTGAGTTCGTCGAAGTTTCCGTTCAACAACACCAATGATTCGCTATTGCAGCCAAACTTCCGTGACTTTCTTGCTCGGAACGGTTGAAATGCGTTTATTCCGTGCAAATGAAGGAATTTCATGCATTTCGACCGATCGCGAACGGTTCGGTGGTTCGGAACATCGATTTCGACCAAATTCGTCGAATCTTCGTTCCCAGGTACAAAAATGGTTGTTTCTGGTTGGAAACGTGTGGAAAACCTTAGTTTCATCCAACTATGTGTGATTCTTGCAAAATCGAGCATTTCGAACTAACCGTTCGCCCGTAACGTCGATTTCGACAAGATTCGAGGGTATCGTGAGTTCGTCGAAGTTTCCGTTCAAAACACCAATGATTCGCTATTGCAGCCAAACTTCCGTGACTTTCTTGCTCGAAACGGTTGAAATGCGTTCATTCCGTGCAAATGAAGGAATTTCATGCATTTCGACCGATCGCGACCGTTTTGATCGTTCGCAACATCGATTTCGACCAAATTCGTCGAATCTTCGTTCCCAGCTACAATAATGGTTGTTTCTGGTTGGAAACGTGTGAAAAACCTTAGTTTCATCCAACTATGTGTGATTCTTGCAAAATCGAGCATTTCGAACTAACCGTTCGCCCGTAACGTCGATTTCGACAAGATTCGAGGGTATCGTGAGTTCGTCGAAGTTTCCGTTCAAAACACCAATGATTCGCTATTGCAGCTAAACTTCCGTGACTTTCTTGCTCAAAACGGTTGAAATGCGTTCTTTCCGTGCAAATGGAGGAATTTCATGTATTTCGACCGATCGCAAACGGTTTGGTCGTTCGCAACATCGATTTCGACCAAATTCGTCGAATCTTCGTTCCCAGCTACAAAAATGGTTGTTTCTGGTTGGAAACGTGTGAAAAACCTTAGTTTGATCGAACTATGTGTGATTCTTGCAAAATCGAGCATTTCGAACAAACCGTTCGCCCGTAACGTCGATTTCGACAAGATTCGAGGGTATCGTGAGTTCGTCGAAGTTTTCGTTCAAAACACCAATGATTCGCTATGCAGCCAAACTTCCGTGACTTTCTTGCTCGAAACGGTTGAAATGCGTTCATTCCGTGCAAATGAAGGAATTTCATGCATTCGACCGATCGCGAACGGTTTGGTCGCTCGCAACATTGATTTCGACCAAATTCGTCGAATCTTCGTTCCCAGCTACAAAAATGGTTGTTTCTGGTTGGAAACGTGTGAAAAACCTTAGTTTCATGCAACTATGTGTGATTTTTGCAAAATCGAGCATTTCGAACCAACCGTTCGCCCGTAACGTCGATTTCGACAAGATTCGAGGGTATCGTGAGTCCGTCGAAGTTTCCGTTCAAAACACCAATGTTTCGCTATTGCAACCAAACTTCCGTGACTTTCTTGCTCAAAATGGTGAAAATTCGTTTATTCGTGCAAATGAAGGAATTTCATGCATTTCGACCGATCGCAAACGGTTTGGTCGTTCGCAACATCGATTTCGACCAAATTCGTCGAATCTTCGTTCCCAGCTGCAAAAATGGTTGTTTCTGGTTGGAAACGTGTAAAAACCTTAGTTTCATCCAACTATGTGTGATTTTCGCAAAATCGAGCATTTCGAACAAACCGTTCGCCCGTAACGTCGATTTCGACAAGATTCGAGGGTATCGTGAGTTCGTCGAAGTTTCCGTTCAAAACACCAATGTTTCGCTATTGCAGCCAAACTTCCGTGACTTTCTTGCTCGAAACGGTTAAAATGCGTTCATTCCGTGCAAATGAAGGAATTTCATGCATTTCGACGATCGCAAACGGTTTGGTCGTTCGCAACATCGATTTCGACCAAATTCGTCGAATCTTCGTTCCCAGCTATAAAAATGGTTGTTTCTGGTTGGAAACGTGTGAAAAACCTTAGTTTGATCGAACTATGTGTGATTCTTGCAAAATCAAGCATTTCGAACTAACCGTTCGCCGTAACGTCGATTTCGACAAGATTCGAGGGTATCGTGAGTTCGTCGGAGTTTCCGTTCAAAACACCAATGATTCGCTATTGCAGCCAAACTTCCGTGACTTTCTTGCTCGAAACGGTTGAAATGCGTTCATTCCGTGCAAATGAAGAATTTCATGCATTTCGACCGATCGCGAAAGTTTTGATCGTTCGCAACATCGATTTCGACCAAATTCGTCGAATCTTCGTTCCCAGCTACAATAATGGTTGTTTCTGGTTGGAAACGTGTGAAAAACCTTAGTTTCATCAACTATGTGTGATTTTTGCAAAATCGAGCATTTCGAACCAACCGTTCGCCCGTAACGTCGATTTCGACAAGATTCGAGGGTATCGTGAGTCCGTCGAAGTTTCCGTTCAAAACACCAATGTTTCGCTATTGCAGCCAAACTTCCGTGACTTTCTTGCTCGAAACGGTTGAAATGCGTTCATTCCGTGCACATGAAGGAATTTCATGCATTTCGACCGATCGCAAACGGTTTGGTCGTTCGCAACATCGACTTCGACCAAATTCGTCGAATCTTCGTTTCCAGCTACAAAAATAGTTGTTTCTGGTTGGAAACGTGTGAAAAATCTTAGTTTCATCCAACTATGTGTGATTTTTGCAAATTCGAGCATTTCGAACAAACCGTTCGCCCGTAACGTCGATTTCGACAAGATTCGAGATTACCGTGAGTTCGTCGAAGTTTCCGTTCAAAACACTAATGTTTCGCTATTGCAGCCAAACTTCCGTGACTTTCTTGCTCGAAACGGTTGAAATGCGTTCATTCCGTGCAAATGAAGGAATTTCATGCATTTCGACCGATCGCAAACGGTTTGGTCGTTCGCAACATCAATTTCGACCAAATTCGTCGAATCTTGGTTCCCAGCTGCAAAAATGGTTGTTTCTGGTTGGAAACGTGTGAAAAACCTTAGTTTCATCCAACTATGTGTGATTTTTGCAAAATCGAGCATTTCGAACAAACCGTTCGCCCGTAACGTCGATTTCGACAAGATTCGAGGGTATCGTGAGTTCGTCGAAGTTTC